>JAVIAB010000106.1:38686015-38911015 GCA_032433765.1 Megaustenia siamemsis
TTTCAGAACAACCTTTTCATTACTCTTCTTAGCTGTCCATGGTATTCTTAACATTCTTCTGTAAAACCACATTTCTAAAGACCCCAGTGATTTTCTTGTCTGTTGTCCTATTGTTTATAATTCACATCCATATGTTAAGACTGATTCTACATAACATTTAATAACTCTTTTTCTTGTTTCTATTGTCAAAAATGTATTGCATAGTATCTTCCTCATTTTTTGGAAAGCTGCTTTTGCCTGAGCCATTCTGCAATCTCACCTCCGTGGTACACCTACCATCTATCTATCTATCTTTCGTTCGCTCGAAGTATTGTCTATATCAGCAATGTCGTTTCCTGTATGAGTTTTACTGTCTTTTGTAATTCTTGCAGTGGCCCATATAGTTTTGTCTGTAGTGTTGTATCTATGGGCCAATGGATTTTCCTCAGTCTGCTATATTCAGTGCAGTCTTGAAGTATGTGTTCAGCAGTCTGGGGTGCCTGTCCACATGTACAAGTAGTTGATGTGCCGATCTTGAATTTTGTATACATGTGACTATGGAGTCGATTGTGTCCTGTTCTTAGGCGTATAATGATAACTTGTTCATATCTATTCATATTATGAAAGGCATCCTGATATGGGGCTTGTGGTCCTCTGATTGATTTGATTATCTGTTTCTTATGATGGTATGTAACTGGTGTATCTAGTTGTGTGCCTGTTGAACCTTCCTTTGCCAACTGATCTGCTTTCTCATTTCCTGGTATTCCACAGTGAGATGGGATCCACTGCAGGGCAACCCTGTGGTGCTTGCAGAGTTCAGTCAATAAGGTCTGCAGATGTGGTAATTTTCTGGATTGTAGTGCCTGGAGTACTGATCTTGCATCTGTCAAAAACACTACAGGCTGTGGGCTAAGATTACTGTTCAGCAGCTTTTCTATTGCCAACTTTATTGCTTGTATTTCTGCATCATAATTGTGACAATATTTCCCTGTTGCTAGTTTATTCATATCCCTAGTGTTATTTGGGTACTCTATATATGCACCTGCTCCCCCATTCTTTACTGCATTCTGTGCTGATCCATCTGTGTACACACGGATCCATAGGTCTTGTGGGTATTCTTCATCCAGGAAACTGAGAGTTATTGTTTTTCGCTGTAGTCTATTTTGTTCCTCTTTGTCAACTATTCCTTTCACTTCTGTCCGTATTTGAACTGATAATCCTGATTCATCTGTCCAGGGAGTCTGTTCTGGTATGGGCAGAAGGGGTTTAACAACTCTTGGCATGTCTGGTGTTTGTCTACTAATACGCTTGGCTTGGTGGATAAAGCTGCTTCTCTTAAGTCGTCCCAATGCAAGATTTTGGAATCTGTCCTTCATTGGATGTCTCGGCATGCATACACATTTTTCTGCCTGTATCAGCACCTTTGTGTCTCTCCGTTCTCTCAGTGCTGGTATCCTCCACAATTTCTCCATCTCCAATATTGGTGTTGATTTCATTGCTCCTGTGATGACCCTAAGTGCCTGGTTTTGTACTTTATCCAGTTCTTGCAATGTGGTGTTTGATGCTGAGCACCATGCGGATGATCCATATTCTAAATGTGGGCGTATACTCTGTTGGTAAACTTTACTGAGTATTTTCCCATTCGCACCCCATGTGGTTCCACACAACTTTCTTAGAATAGCCAATTTCCTCCTTGCTTTTTGGGTTGCCTTATTTATCTGCTGTTTCCAAGATAGTTTGTTATCAAATGTAACTCCGAGATATGTAGCTTGTATGTCTTCTTTCACAGGCTCATTGTTTATGTAGATGGCTCCTGCTTTTTGTTTTGGGGAGAGTGTGAAAAGTGTAGTACTGCATTTGTCTGTATTGATGCTGATACACCATCTATTTGTCCATGAATTCAGTGCATTCATAGCTCTTTGTAGCAATTTGGAGGCCACTGTTGCATGCTCCTCTGTGCACCACATTACCAAGTCATCTGCATACATTGCCACTTTGATGCCATGTGGTAGTTCAGTAACTAGGTCATTGATGTAGATCAGAAAAAGTGTTGGAGATAGTACCCCTCCTTGTGGAACGCCCTGGCGCAATAAGACCTTCTTACTCTTAAGACCATCCAGTTGCACTCTGGCTCTCCTGTTATGCAGGTATGCTTTGACCCATTTGTACATCCTGCCATTTACTCCATAATTTCTCAGTTTCTTCAAAAGCCCTTCCTTCCATACCTTATCAAATGCTTTCTTTAGGTCTATCCATGCTGCTAGTACCAGTTTCTTTTCTTGAAACGCATCTTCAATTTCCTGGGAAAGATAGGTTGCTTGATCTTCGGTAGAGTAACACTGTCTAAAGCCTGCTTGTTGTGGGACAAGGAGATTTTCACTTTCCAGGTACCACTGCAGTCTGAGATTGATTATACGTTCCAATGTTTTACACAAACAGCTTGTAAGGCTGATTGGTCTATAGCTGGATGTCATTGAACCATCTTTTCCTGGCTTTAGTAATGGTATCATAATTGCTTCTCTCCATGCCTGTGGCACTCTACCTGTGATCCAGCAAATGCTGTAGATCTGCAGTAGTTTTGCTTTAGCTGCAGTTCCCAAGTTCTTAATCATTTCATTGGACACTCCATCACTGCCTGGTGACTTTTTCATTTTTAATTTGGATATTGCCAGCTCTAGCTCTCTTTGTGTAATGGGTGTTTCCATTACTTCATGTGTGGTCTCTTCTTTTCTTGCATTTTGTTGTTTTAAACGGGTCTCTTGACGTTTTTCTAGGCTAATTTCAATATTATTGCCATTTGCAAAGGAGTCTGCAAAGTAATTTGCTGCATGTTTACCTGTTAGAATGTTTCCATCCTTCTTCAGTGTAATTTTGGTGTTCCTTTCTGTACCCTCATCATTCAGCTGTTTTACAAGCTTCCACACTTTTCTTGTGTCTCGTTCAAGATTCAAGGACTCTGTTTTCTCTTTCCAGCTTCTCCGTCTGGCTTGTAGTTTAGCCCTTTGAAATTTGGCTCTAGCTTGCTGGTAGTTATTGTGGTGTTCTTGGCAAGGGTTATTTTCTGCTTGCTTTCGAGATGTTTCCATGTCATTGTGTAGTTGCTCTAGTTCACTACTCCAGTATGGTTTGTAGTGTTTCCGTGCCCCTCTAGGTATTGTTTCACTGGCAGCTTGTATTATTAGTCTACTGAATTCATCAACTATTTTGTTGATGTCTCTATCTGTATTTACATCTTTAGTCAGTACACTGGTGTAGTGTTGATACATTTTCCAGTCTGCCTTTTTGTAATTCCATCTGGAGAGAGTGCTGCTCTCCCTGATGGCCTTATTTTGTACCACTAAAAAGACTGGTCGGTGGTCGCTGCCTCCAAGTTGTTTCCCAACAATTCGTGTGATATTCCAATCCAGGTCTGGTGAATGGAAAGCAAGGTCTGGTGTAGATGTGGTATGCCATGATCTGGAGTAGAATGTTGGTGGATCTGTTGCCTGGTTTAATAGTATAAGCCCATTGTCATCCTGCCAATTTTCAAGCTCTTCACCTCTCTTGTCCATATGTTCATAGCCCCAGCTCTGTGAATGGCTGTTAAAGTCTCCACATACAATTATTCTTTCTTGTAATGTAATTGTGTCTAGTGCTAGTGGGCGGTCACTCGGACAGTAGTAGTTAAGTAGATGGAAGTCTGTATTTCCTGTCCTGAGGTGCAGTATTTGATATTCCGACACCTACCATCTGAGGTTAACATTTTCTGGTCCTTCTCCATTATCCTTAATATTTACTTCTGATCGTTCATCATTATAAAGATCTTTAATGTATTTTGTCCATCGTTATCTTATGCTTTCTTGTTCAATCAACAGTTCTCCTTCCTTTGATCTGATACATCCAGTTTGTTATTGCCTTTGTCTTCCTGTTAATTCTTCAGTTTGTTTGTATATAGCTTTGGCTAATGTAGAAATTAAAGAACTTTATTACCGCTTGGAAAAGAAACATAATAGTACAGCTGTCACTAGGGACGTCAGCCTGTTCAATGAAAATGTAAGGGAAAAATGTAAAAAAAAAAAAAAAACGACAGTGGAAGGATTTTAAATAAAGAACTCCGAGAGCATCATCACATCCCCAAACATCCATTAATGCGAAATATATATTAAACTGAAGTGAAAAAGGGGTGGGGAGAACGCATAGTGTGTTTAGTGGAAGTGGCTCACCTTGCAAACGATAACATCATCCTTCCGCATACGTCATTATCTCCATTCATGTAACTGATGTGCGGAATATTCATATTCCATATGCCACACACGCTTGATGATTTTATGGTTGTTATAATTGATGTCATGCATAAGTGAATGTATGATTACAGAAGTTTAGATAAACAATCTCAGGCTGTGATGAACGAATTTATCCCAAAAACTAATTTTAAAAATGGATAAATTCATACTTATAGTACGTATATAGTACGTATTTCCAATAGCCTATCTTGGCTATTTTAATTAATAGCCAATTAATAAATTAATTCTTGGAATCGATTGCATACGAGTACCGGGTTGGGGGGTGTGGGGTGTGTGTGTTGTGGTGGAGGTGTGGGGGTGGATTAAACTGTATATATAATATATAGATTAAAGTAGAAATATACATCCTAGAATTATTAAAGGACTATAATTTTATTTTTAGTAACACTAAATATATTTTTGCGGTTAATTCCCCTTAAGTTAAATTCAAGGTTATTACCTTTTTCAAAGAGACAGTACTGATATTTTACATATTTCGGGCTGTCCCATCGCTCAAATAAAATTTCTGAGGATTCTAGTTTTTTTTTTTTTTTTTTTTTTTTTTGTTCAAAATGTAATTTGTGCCATGTTTTTACAAAATATATTTTCAATAAAAAAAAACAAGTTTTAATTTTTATTTTTAAAGTTTTAAGTTGATGGAATATCGCCCTGTTAGATACATTTTTTCTTTCAGATAAATGGATTCATAGATATTTACTGTAGATACAAGGACATTTAATATCCATACTTGCAGATGTAATCTCGAGACAGGTAAAAATAAAGTCGATAAAAGTGTATGCAATAATAGCCACAGAATGATGTAATGTCCCCAGAAATGTAATTGTAAACAGAATTATACGTCACAAGTAATCCTCATCATCAAGTACGGTGGGAATTTGCACCGTGTGTCGTTCGTTGTAGACTGCATTCACTAGAGTATTCATGAATCCATGTGCGCAGCCATTGTATGTGTGCTACGTCATCATAAAATGGCTCATCGTATATCCCAAGACCGGCTATACGCTAATCTTACGGTCTGTTGTTTGATGTGCGACTGGGATAATCTGACGATGAACTGTGTTTTATATATTCGGAATTGGAGTCAAACACGATGACCTAACATCATCAAGCGCTATACATTTTAAAAATATGACGATCATCATTTTCAGGAGGACGTGAACTTCCGGTCAATATGGTGGATAGGCTGCAGGAACCATGAAAAGTGTTCCTTGTTGCAGTTTCCTCATATTCCAAGTCCGGCTTGTTGCTGGTACTACTGAGTTAGGTGCTCTGTGCACACCGTGAGCTGTGTGTTTCATCCGTTTTGATCATTTTTCGATATTCCAGTTGTTTACGATGAATGCTGATATCGTAAAATGTTACATATTCTCAATATTCCTGTATGGTGCAGAAACATGGACATTAGACAAGAAAACAGAACACAAAATTGAAGCCTCTGAAATGTGGATTTATAGAAGAATAGGTAGAATTGGATGGAAAGAAAAGATAACAAACGATGCAATTTTAAAACAACTGAAAATAAAAAGAGAACAACTAAATACAATTAAGACAAGACAAATGAAATTTTTGGGGCATGTTAAAAGACACAACAGCCTACTAAAAGTAATATTGGAAGGAAAAATACAAGGTAAAAGAGGCAGAGGCAGACCAAGACTAACATGGACGAGTAACATCAAAAGATGGACAAGTCAATCTATGACAGCCTGCACCATCAAAGCAAGAAACAGAGTAGGATGGCGATCCATGGTAGCCAAACTTCGTTGCGGAGAAGGCACTTGATGATGATGATGATATGCTGATATCGTATACAGGGAACAGCTGGCTGTGTTCACTTTCGGTGCGGTTTCGTCTTATTTCTTTTGACGTGTGCTGAGACTGCTATGATGGGGACTACAGCTACCTTTCTTTGTTTGGGAGATGAGTTTAGTAATTCAGATGATTCCACTGGCACGGGCGGTTGAGCATTTATGGATTTTAATTCGTTTGCAGTGATACCGGGGCATTCCATAACCAAATCAAGTACTATGCCTCTCCACAAGTTTCGAGTCCGAAAATTTTTTATCATTTCTATTGTTGACTTTCTGCCAAGCCATTCACGCAAACGGTGTGATATCTTTTCTCGTTGCTTCTCTCTATTTCTTTGTTCCTCGATTTTCCCAGTTGTCACAATATAATCCAGCTGTTATTTTCTCTTAACATGGACAACAAATTATGATTGTTTCTTCCTAATATTGGAAATTAGCTTGCTTTTTTATTTGGCCTCTTTCAGGACGTTTTCATTACTCCTCTTAGCTGTCCATGGTATGCTCAACATTCTTCTGCAAAACCACAATTCTAACAGCCTCCAGTGATTTTCTTGTCTGTTGTCCGATTATCCATGATTCACATCCATATGTTAAGACCGGCTCTACATAACATTTAAGAACTGTTTTTCTTGCTTCTGTTGTCAAAAATGGATTGCATAATACCTTGATCATTTTTTGGAAAGCTGTTTTGCCTGAGCCATTCTACATCTCACCTCTGTTGTACATCTACCATCTGAGGTTAACATTGTTCCCAGATATTTAAATTCATTTATCCATTTTAATGTTATTCCATTTCTTTATTGTACATTGCGGGGATGTCCTTTTCTTTGTTGCCTCCATTACTTCTGTCTTTTTGCTATTGAGACCGAGTCCTTTATTTTTACTTTTCTTCACTATAATGTCTAACATTTCTTGTAACTCATTTTCACTCTTAGCTATTAGGACTGCATCATCAGCATAAAAAAAATAGTAAAGTACCCCCGTCACGCCAGGTGGCGTATAGGGAAATATGGTGTTAGTGACCCTATAAATTACAGACCTTCAGCACATGATTTTTGGTGTAATGTGGTCGGTATTACGCCCGTGCTGCTTTACTTTCCCAGAAAAAAATCCGGTACCCATTTAATGCTGGGTGAACCCGGAAGCCGTCGGTTAGGATCGAACCCTACCCCTTGTCCTTTGTAGTCCAGTTCACTAACCACTGAGCTATCGCGACTCCAGTTCACTAACCACTGAGCTATCGCGACTCGCATCATCAGCATACCTTAGATTATTTATATTATGACCTTCAATTGTTATTCCACGTTCCGCATGGATCTTAAAATAATCTCACAATTAATTTTAATAAATCTGATGACAACACATAATCTTGCCCAACACCATGTTTTGTTTGTTGAAACATTCCCCAATTATTTCTAGTTCTTACGGACGCTGTTTGTTGCCCGTACATGGTCTTTATTATTCTTAGATCTTTGCTGTTTACATTTATGTCCTATAGAATTTTGTTTATTGCTTAGTGCTTTACTTTGTCAAATGCTTTGGTATAATCTATGAAACCTAGGTATAGATCTGTTTTCACCTCTATGGATCTTTCTACTAAAGATCTTATGATATATATGACATTGTTCGCACCTTTACCTTCAACAAAACCACACTATTCATCACAAATTTCTGGACTAATTTTGTTTTACACCCTTCGCATGATGATTCTTAGTAATATCTTAGTCATGTGACTCATAAGGCTTATTGTGCGATGATCATCGCATTCAATCACACCAGATTTCGTTGGTAGGGCTATGAACATGTCACAGGTAATAGTGAATCTAATTAATGCTGGAAAAGCGAAATTCCAATTTCTTTGTATATTATATTTATCTTTTCTTTAATTACAAATATTCCGGAGGGTAAGGTAGTCTAGAATAGGACGTCGGCCTCTGCATAGGATGGACCCTGGTTCAAAGTCCTCTAGAGGCGGTGGTGATTTATCGAAAATAGGAAACATTCATCAGCGATTTCTTCGTGAAGTTACACTCACCTGATCTCTAGATTCGACATCTAGACCTCTTGGATAATGGCAAAACAGGAATGTGTGTGTACTCGCGCACGTATAAGAACCCTCGGCAGTAAAAAAGCCAGAAGAGTAGGCCTTCAATTTGGCCGCTGTCAGGGAAACATTGTCAACAGAAACCTACCCACACTGTGAATCCCAGGTCTTGCTACAGAGTTCGTTCACATGGGTCAGGTTTCTTCTCGTATCTTCTCGAGCACCTGTGGATATGTTCGGCGTGCAGTGATGATGATCACAATAACAACAACAATAACTCATAACTATTAAATTACCTGCATAAAATTATGTTTTCCTTTGACACCATTACTTATATCTGGAGGCATAATTTATACCTATGTGGTCGCCGTGTCTACACATGATAATATTGCAAATAATTGTATCTACATTGCGGAATACTTTATAGACGTTGCGTATAGTTTTATAGTCATTGCACCTATATGTAACGAAATTACATTTGCCAAAATAATTTTATATCTTCATTTCTCAAAATTACATCTACGTGTGTGGACATTGCAGCAGCAATTCAAAATACAACTCAAGCAATGGAACATTTTATTGCAAGGTTTTAGGCATCGCTTACCTTGACTATACCAGGAATGAAAATGTCGCGAAAGGACACGACAAGCAATCGAAGAGATTCTTCATCTTCTACCTTTCAGCTCCCAGTGGAGCATAGGTCTTCAACAAACACTTTCCAAATCGTTCTGTTTCTTGCCATTCTTTTAAGATCATTTCATGTCTTCCCCATCATCTTCATCTCTGCTTCTGTCTGTCTTCTCCAAGAATTTCTTGGTCTTCCTCTTTGTCTTTTCCACTGGGGATTCCAAAAAGGGCCTGTTGTGTAATACTCTCAGTTGGCTTCCGCAGTGTGTCCTATCTAGCGTCATCTTCTTCGCTGTATCTGTTTATCCACTGGTATTTGACTGGTACATTTCCATAATTCTATGTTAGTGATTTTGTCCTGCCATTTCCATCCTTTTATTCTGCGTAAGCATCCATTAATGAAAGTCTGTATCTATCGAAGAGATTGATTGATTGATAGTTTGACCATTGAGAAGAGACGAAAAATGAGATCTTTTGGTCACGTACCTAAAGTGTCTGGTCTGCCAAAGACCTTTGTGCAAGGAACTATGAAAGAACGAAGAAAGATATGGAGACAGAGAAAGAGGTAAAGGTAATATTAAGAACTAAGAGACCTTGGCACCCCAAAAAATGATTAAAAGCAGAGATTATTGAGAGAATGTTGATAAAGTCTGTCTGTAATGTTCTAACGATGTCCACGATTGTGGGAAGAAGAAGCGGTGTGGACACTCTCTCTGTGTCCGTGAGAACATCACGATCATAACAACTTTTATCGAACATTTTAACATTTCTTGTTAAACGTCAGATCTATCATCATCATCATCATCATCATCATCATCATCATCATCATCAAGTACCAGGCCTGCTGGCGTAGGTGATCATGTCTCTCCAGAATTTTCGATCTCGACAATTATTTATCATTTCTGTTGTCGACCTTCTGCCAGAGCCATTCTCTTAAGCTGTCTGGTATTTTTTCTCTTTGCTTCCCTCTATCTCTTCGTCCCTCAATTTTCCCAGTTGTTATAATATATTCTAGATGTTCTCTTCTCATTACATGGCCAAACAATAATTGTTTCTTCCTAATATTGTAAGTTAACTCTCTTTTTGCTTTGGCCTCTTTCATAACATTTGTATTACTCTTCTTAGCTGTCCATAGTATTGTCAACATTCTTCTGTAAAACCACATTTCTACTGACTCCAGTGATTTTCTTTTTTGTTGTCCTATTGTCCATGATTCACATCTATATGTTAAGACTGACTCTACATAACATTTAAGAACTCTTTTTCTTGTTTCGTTTGTCAAAAATGTCAGATCTATATTCATTGATATTACGAGAACTTGAGATTGTAATGAAAACTCGTAAACTTCACCATCATCATCAAGTACCGGGCCTACTGGCGTAGGTGATCATGTCTCTCCACTACTTTCGATCTCGGCAGCTATTTATCATTTCTATTGTTGACCTTCTGCCAAGCCATTCTCTTAAGCTGTCTGTTATTTTTTCTCTTCGCTTCCCTCTATCTCTCCGTCCCTCAATTTTTCCAGTTGTTACAATGTATTCCAGCTGTTCTCTTCTCATTACATGGCCAAAAATGATGATTGTTTCTTCCTAATATTGGAGATTTGCTCCCTTTTTGCTTTGACCTCTCTCAGAACATCTTCATTACTCTTCTTAGCTGTCCATGGTACTTTCAACATTCTTCTGTAAAACCACATTTCTACAGACTCCAATGATTTTCTTGTCTGTTATCCTATTGTCCATGATTTGTATCCATATGTTAAGACTGACTCTACATAACATTTATGAACTCTTTTTCTTGTTTCTATTGTCAAAAATGGATTGCATAGTATCTTCCTCATTTTTAGGAAAGCTGCTTTTTCCTGAGCCATTGTGCATCTTACCTCTTTTGTACATCTTCCGTCTGAGGTTAACAAAGTTCTGAAATATTTAAATTCATTTACCTGTTTTAATATTGTTCCACTTGTCTTTATTTTGCACTGAGGTGATGTCTTTTTCTTTGTTGTTACCATTACCTCTGTCTTTTTCTATTAAGGCTGAGTCCTTTATTTTTGCTTTATTTCACTATAATGTCCAACATTTCTTGTAACTCATTTTCACTCTTAGCGATTAAGACTGTATCATCAGCATACCTTAGAATATTTATATTATGACCTCCAATTGTTATTCCAGGCATGTCCCTTATGGATCTTAAAATAATCTCACTATAAATTTTAAACAAATCTGGTGACAGCACACAACCTTGTCTAACACCCTGTTTTATTTGTTGAAACATTCCCAATTGGAATGTAAACTCGTATTCTTACCAACATTTAATTAACATGTAAAAAAGTACCATCAGTTTTTTCTCTTCTATATATTACACCTATGTGTGCCAATAATCAACCATTTACCTATAATATTATTACTTTCACTTGTAGCGATATATTTGTATTGGAACATTTCGGCTCATTAGTAACAAACGGCGGAAAGTCTGTAAGGAGATCAAAAGATGACTGGGCATAGCAATCAATAAAGTAAAACAACGGTACAACATATGGCATGTAACTGATATAGCAACAAAACGTAGGTTTCTAAGAGCCTGTACTTTACCTAGGCATAACGTGGCTGTTAAACGTGACGCATCGATATATCTGCTGAATAATCCATAATTGTTTCGAATGCAAGCGTTAAAAAGATATACCCAGAATACAGGGGGCCTCGGTAGCCTAGTTGGGAAAACCACCTGACTAGACTACCGACGTTCGGACAACCCGTGTTCGATTCCCGCTGGGAGCAGTGTGAATTGTACTCGTAGTTGGAAAAAAAATAAATAAATACCCCCACGGTCGACCCAGCCGTTGGCAGAAATGGGTACCAGGGTATTATCCTGGGAAGGTGAGGAATGTCGATTCGCATCTGAGTTTCGATGCTTGAGGCGACACTATACAGAAATCTCCGAACATTTCTGGATAGGCGGCCGAGCACATATGGGTGTAAACTCGCGTGCTAAGACGCCGGTTCAAGTCTCGTACTTTACCATACCTTTACTTTACCCAGAATACAATAGACTAAGACGTGCACAAAAGTGTCCCATTTGCAACAATGCAATGTTTCAGACTCAAAGAACTGGTTGATAAAGAACATAAAAATAGGTTGTAAAATCAATTCGGTTGCATAAACCTACATGATGACATGGACAAGATATTTTTAAGGTGGCATGGAAGCAGGTAGTGGTATCAGAGTAGAGATCAAGAAGAAGATAGGTGTACGTTGACGTTGTTGTTGTTAGGATGATCATCATTGCATAACGGATAAATCCATAAGCGTTCCGATATCCCGCGAGATTCTCGCAAAACTCCGAGGAGAACCCTGCTCCAAGTGCACGAACTCCGTAGCACGGGATGGGATCCATGGTGTGTGTGTTTTGCTGACAATTTCCCCCGGGCAGCGGCCACATTTATGGCCTACTCTTTTTCATTTATATTACCAAGGGTTCTTCTACGTGCGCGAGAGCACATCGGACCTCCTACTTGTTGCAGTTTCCTGGGAGGGCTAGACATCGGACCTCCTACTTGTTGCAGTTTCCTGGGAGGGCTAGACATCGGACCTCCTACTTATAGCAATTACCTGAGAGCTCTAGACATCGGACCTCCTACTGGTTGCAGTTATCTGAGAGGGCTAGACATCGGACCTCCTACTTATAGCAATTACCTGAGAGCTCTAGACATCGGACCTCCTACTTATAGCAGTTACCTGAGAGCTCTAGACATCGGACCTCCTACTTGTTGCAGTTATCTGAGAGGGCTAGACATCGGACCTCCTACTTATAGCAGTTACCTGGGAGGGCTAGACATCGGATCTCCTACTTGTTGCAGTTTTCTGAGAGGGCTAGACATCGGACTTCTTACTTGTTGCAGTTTTCTGAGAGAGCTAGACATCGGACATCCTACTTTTTGCAGTTTTCTGAGAGGGCTAGACATCGGACATCCTACTTTTTGCAGTTTTCTGAGAGAGCTAGACATCGGACTTCTTACTTGTTGCAGTTTTCTGAGAGGGCTAGACATTGGACCTTCTACTTGTTGCAGTTTTCTGAGAGGGCTAGGCATAGGACCTTCTACTTTTTGCAGTTATCTGAGAGGGCTAGACATCGGATCTCATACTTGTTGCAGTTACCTGAGAGGGCTAGACATCGCAACTCCTACTTGTTGCAGTTATTTGAGAGGGCTAGATATCGGACCTCCTACTTGTTGCAGTTACCTGAGAGGGCTAGACATCGCAACTCCTACTTGTTGCAGTTATTTGAGAGGGCTAGATATCGCACCTCCTACTTGTTGCAGTTATCTGAGAGGGCTAGACATCGGATCTCATATCCAAGAGATCAGGGGAGAGTAACGTTACGAAGTAAATTCGGAATAATTTGACCTATTAAAAAAGAAAAAAAAAAGTCACCACTGCTAATGGTGGACTTGAACCCAGCACCTTCCTGTCCAGAGATAGATGTCGTATCTGTAGACTACCAAGCCCTAAGGGTGTAAATTATAACAGAAAAGCTGGGATTGACTGCAGCAGACGCTGGGCTTTCGAACAACGAAGAGAAACTTGCTGTCATGGTGGACAAAGGAAACTAAATGATGTTGATTTCTTTCTTTCTTTCTTTCTTTCTTTCTTTCTTTCTTTCTTTCTTTCTTTCTTTCTTTCTTTCTTTCTTTCTTTCGATCTTTCTTTCGCACTTTCTTTCTTTCTTTCCTTCTTTCTATCTTTCTTCACTCTCTCTTGCGGTGTCGAGGGAGATACAAAGTTCTACTTCTCGTACTTTTGGCGGTCTCACTCATTGTCAGTTGATGTTGTTGTAACGTTTCTTTGATGTTGTCTTTCCATCTTACTCTGGGTCTGTCTCTTACTCCCCTTCCTTCTCCTATTTTAATAAATGCTTTGTTTGGTAAGGAATTCACACAACCTTTTTTAGGTGTGGGCAAATCAGTTTATTTTTGTTTATGTTTGTAGTTATGGACTGGCGATATGTCCAAGGTATTTCTCTTATAATGTCATTTCTGGAACTGTCTTTTCTGGTTACTCCAAGCACTTCTCTCAACATCACATCTCTGTGGTGATATGGTTTCTTCTGTGCTTAGACATAAGTGACCATGCTTGGCATTGATAGCACAGTGTTGGAATGAAAATACTCTGTATAAGATGCTTATTGATGGCAATAGATATTTCTTTGTGTTGAAGTATAGGAGATAAATGTCTTCAAATTTGGTTTGCTTAATGCATCGTATGTCTCCGATGCCTATAGACATACGATGCAACATTGCTTTGGCCTCCAATAATATTATATTAAGAATTACCTACTCATATGGCTACATTACATTACAATGAGGTAAGAAAAGATTTGATTTTTCTATATTACATCTAACTGAATTGACTTTACATGTGCAACAGTAAAAAAAAATGTTAAAATAACAACCATATTTGCATACGCCTTCAACGGCATTAAATCGTCTTGAAAAAACATTACATTTATCTTTGATAATAACATTTCCTTTGTCGACATTGCATTTATCTGTAGTAACATCACATTTGTGGAAATAAAAACTCATCAGCACAAACACAAGACTTAGACTATTCAAATCAAATGTACTATCAACCTTTACGTATGCGTGTGAAAGCTGGAAAACAAGAGACATAGGAACAAAGTTGAACGCATTTGAAAATAAATGTCTAAGGATAATACTTGGTATGGCGTGGAAAGAATTCAAAACAAAGAGGAAATTAGAGAAATCGCCAATCAACAACTAATATCTTCAGTAATAAAGAAAAGACGATGGTCATATGTTGGACATGTGATAAGAAGAGATAATAACCGAATAGCAAAGCAAGCCCTCATGTGGGAAACAACATAAGAGGAAAAGAGGAAGACCCAGAGAGACACTGAGAAGAACATTGATCAGAGAGGCAAGAGCAGCGGGAATCGGCTCCCTCAATGAGATAGAGCTGCTTGCACAGAACAGAGACAAATGGCGAGATTTGATAAAATATCTTTAAAAGAATTGAAAACTGCTAGAACAAAAATTTAGATAAGAGAAGGAGTATCTTGGTACACCCTATTGGCCGGCTACGGCTCGAAAGGTCAATATAGATAGATAGAACATCACATTTGCAGGTCTCGAAATTGCACCGACATTACATTTGCTTATTCATCATCTTGTGCCGTCTCTGCATTTTAAGTTGGTTACAACGAAACATCATTTTACTCTGCATTGCCTGTTAAAATATAAAATTATGATGTATAAACATAACATTCATATGTAACAGCTTCAAACTGAACTATTATAACATTACATATACATTTTTACATTACATTTTTTTCAAGTTTTCATGCTCTCACATTCAATTCTTTCCAAGTGTTGCTGGCACTATATGAGCCCGAGTAATGTTACCACAGATCATGGAGTTAAGCAGCCAACAAGACCACGAGAGCGAAATTTAATTTGCAGACAATAGACTTAATGTCACACCAGACGTTGCTTCCATCCTACCACGGAATGTCGTTACTTGAGCTATGTTTAATGACATATAACGGAAACAACATCCTGTATTTCATTAAGGAGAAGGCCATATTGACCAAGCTGTGCTTCTTATCACACGTTTTACTGCTACAAGGGTACAATTGTTGCCAAACTATTACAATTTGCCAAACCAAACAATTATTGCCAAAGCATTAGTTTTGCTGTATATCCGATTAGCATATTTTATTTTCATTGTCTGGATACCTAACTATAGACTACAGCCTATATCTGATAGATATTGAACTCTCTTGTGCATGAGGTAGACAGCTATAGGTAGTATCAGAAACTCAAAGCTGATCATGACTCCACACATTTGACAGAATTACCTAATAGTGTATTTTTGCTGACTGAATAATGAGGTGACGATCGTCGTAGTATCCACAGTTGTTATATTTACTGATATAGAAGACCTAGCATTTCACTATCTATCTGTTATGATTGAACAGCTTCAACTTCTCTTGTAGGAATGAGGGACAGAAGAAAAGCTTTTCAGTTTCTTCCATCTCCCACACTAAACAGTAGGAAATTAATACACGAATTAAAGTTTCTTATCTCCCACACTAAACAGTAGGAAATTAATACACGAATTAAAGTTTCTTATCTCCCACACTAAACAGTAGGAAATTAATACACGAATTAAAGTTTCTTATCTCCCACACTAAACAGTAGGAAATTAATACACGAATTAAAGTTTCTTATCTCCCACACTAAACAGTAGGAAATTAATACACGAATTAAAGTTTCTTATCTCCCACACTAAACTTTAGGAAATTAATACACGAATTAAAGTTTCTTATCTCCCACACTAAACTTTAGGAAATTAATACACGAATTAAAGTTTCTTATCTCCCACACTAAACTTTAGGAAATTAATACACGAATTAAAGTTTCTTATCTCCCACACTAAACTTTAGGAAATTAATACACGAATTAAAGTTTCTTATCTCCCACACTAAACAGTAGGAAATGAATACACGAATTAAAGTTTCTTATCTCCCACACTAAACTTTAGGAAATTAATACACGAATTAAAGTTTCTTATCTCCCACAATAAACAGTAGGAAATGAATACACGAATTAATGTTTCTTATCTCCCACACTAAACTTTAGGAAATTAATACACGAATTAAAGTTTCTTATCTCCCACACTAAACAGTAGGAAATGAATACACGAATTAAAGTTTCTTATCTCCCACACTAAACAGTAGGAAATGAATACACGAATTAAAGTTTCTTATCTCCCACACTAAACAGTAGGAAATGAATACACGAATTAAATTTTCTTATCTCCCACACTAAACAGTAGGAAATGAATACACGAATTAAAGTTTCTTATCTCCCACGCTAAACAGTTGGAAATGAATACACGAATTAAAGTTTCTTATCTCCCACACTAAACAGTAGGAAATGAATACACGAATTAAAGTTTCTTATCTCCCACACTAAACAGTAGGAAATGAATACACGAATTAAAGTTTCTTATCTCCCACACTAAACAGTGGGAAATGAATACACGAATTAAAGTTTCTTATCTCCCACACTAAACAGTAGGAAATGAATACACGAATTAAAGTTTCTTATCTCCCACACTAAACAGTAGGAAATGAATACACGAATTAAAGTTTCTTATCTCCCACACTAAACAGTAGGAAATGAATACACGAATTAAAGTTTCTTATCTCCCACACTAAACAGTAGGAAATGAATACACGAATTAAAGTTTCTTATCTCCCACACTAAACAGTAGGAAATGAATACACGAATTAAAGTTTCTTATCTCCCACACTAAACAGTAGGAAATGAATACACGAATTAAAGTTTCTTATCTCCCACACTAAACAGTGGGAAATGAATACACGAATTAAAGTTTCTTATCTCCCACACTAAACAGTAGGAAATGAATACACGAATTAAAGTTTCTTATCTCCCACACTAAACAGTAGGAAATGAATACACGAATTAAAGTTTCTTATCTCCCACACTAAACAGTAGGAAATGAATACACGAATTAAAGTTTCTTATCTCCCACACTAAACAGTAGGAAATGAATACACGAATTAAAGTTTCTTATCTCCCACACTAAACAGTAGGAAATGAATACACGAATTAAAGTTTCTTATCTCCCACACTAAACAGTTGGAAATGAATACACGAATTAAAGTTTCTTATCTCCCACACTAAACAGTAGGAAATGAATACACGAATTAAAGTTTCTTATCTCCCACACTAAACAGTTGGAAATGAGTACATGAATTAAAGTTTCTTATCTCCCACACTAAACAGTAGGAAATGAATACACGAATTAAAGTTTCTTATCTCCCACACTAAACAGTAGGAAATTAATACACGAATTAAAGTTTCTTATCTCCCACACTAAACAGCAAAAAAGGAAGAAAAGCATTGCAGTTTTTGTCTATCTCCCGTACCAAACAGTAGGAAACCAACAAAACTGCTTCTCCTCCCTCGTAAGTTCTAGAGATTAAATTTAAATGCACAGTCTTGTGTATTTGGACCATATATAATTAAGCACATACGCTGGTATTTTCAATGTATCCAAATAACGATTGCAAAATCTACGGGGTAACACGAATTAGAAGAGTTTAATATAACACTTGCATCGGCAAGACAAAATTGAGGAGTACACAAAACCGGGGAAAAATTCATAATAGTACTAAAGTTGGAAAAATGAAGAAGGACATAACAGATTGCGCGCCATGTACAAGAGCCCTGCTAAGACTTGACAGAAAGATATACTACTAGAGCCAGAAACTCTCTACCAGACATACAAGAATAAGACCCAGCCTGGATTTAGAAGTATAAGAAACTATTCTGAACATCGTTCTAAGATAATAAAGTACAGCAACAATTGAAATTTGTGCTATGAAAGTCAAACATGGACCCTTTCTAAATCACATTTAAGAAAGATCAATACATGTGAGATGCGATGCTTGAGAAAAGTAACAAACAATACAAGAAGAGATAGAATACCGAATGAAACCATAAGAAAAATAGTAGGAACAAAACCCTGCCAAGAATATATAGAACAACAACAATTTAAATGGTTTGGCCACATGGTCAGAATGAATCCTCACCAATCACCATCAAGGGCGCTCTTCTCGAGAATGCATGGAAAAAGACCAAGAGGAAGACCCAGAAGAAGATGGATAGATGCAATTACAGAGACATGTAACAACAAAGGAAAATCACTAATTCGAGCGGCACAAGAACGACAAATGATATAACCACGACACCTTTTAGGTATCAGTGAAAGAGAAAAGAGGAACAACAACAACAACAACAATTGAATGTGATAGACAACCTAATATTCTTCCTCCTCTTTTCTTCCTCATTTCCCTTTCAGCGTCGAGGGGAGATATAATTTGCAGTCTTTGATCTTCTGTTCGCCTCTGTTGCTGTTATGTTTCTTAGTGTTTATAATATTCCGTCAATCCATCTTTTTCGTGATCAGCCCTTAGATCTGGTGTTCTCTCAGCGTTTATTGAAGGTATCATTGTGTTGTGTTTTGATCTTTCTGCCTTGTCACATACCAAACTATTTTATCTGTTGTTTCTCTATATATTCTATGGCGGAGGCTATTCCTAGCATTTTCCCCAGTTCTTAATTTCTGATCTTATCTATCAGGCTGTTTCCTATCATTCGTCTAACACATTTCATCTCAGTAAAGGTTATTTTTCATATTGTTCTTGCATCTAGGGTCCAGGACTGGCATTGGTAGCACAACGTTGGAATAAATACTGTAATATAGAGTTCCCGTTTTGCCTCTAGAGTTATTTCCTTGTTGGACAGTAGTGGTGATAGCTGTCCAAAATTTGACAAGCTCACTGTTGCATATTGAGTCTGTTTGTAAATTGTCATTACATTGAACCTAACATTGCATCTATGAATCCAAAGGGCGTTTAGCAGAGTAGATAAAATCAAACTCTAGCCATATTTGTGAATTATACAATAAAAAAAAAATAGTAAAGTGTCCCCGTCACGCCAAGTGGCGTATAGGGAATATGGTGTTAGTGACCATCAATTTTACAGACCTTTGGCACATAATTTTTGAGGTAATGTGGTCAGTATTACGCCCGTGCCGCTTTACTTTCCCAGAAAATAATTCCATTAAAGGCTGAGTGAACCCGGAAGCCGTCGGTTGGGATCGAACCCTACATCTTGTCCTTTGTGAACTACACAATGCTGGAGCATATTAACAACGGGTAGTAGAACATTTTATGAAACGCACAAACACAGAGTAAAACAAATAATGAAGTAATTAATGATTTTAACCAGAGATAATAACCGAAGGGAAACAGGGTTGTGTTTTGTCTCTTTCTCTCTTCATATGAGTGGATGATTTGAAGAGTTAGAGAAAGCACGGCAAACAAGGACAGTATTATCAAACCTCTACGTAGCCATGAGTTAAACGTCAGCGTGCTACTATTCTTCAAGAGTGGAAACCAACAGCTTTCACATCGCTACATTCTATTTCTATGTGATAAATTAAATTAGTTTGTGCATTTTAAATGCAAAAAAGTCTGCAGAAAATGAAAAAAAAAAGGAATACCAGTTTTATTTTTTTTTTAAATATAGGGTAATCAAAATCAAATCTGGACATCATAATTTGCAGACGATCAGAAATAAGTTGGAACAAAATACAAATAACAATATTGACTTCCGTTTCCAAGATGGTGCAGCCATTGTTGTGTGTGCTACGTCATCATAATGGCTCATTGCATATCCATAGACCGGCCATACGCTAATCTTACGGTCTGTTGTTTGATGTGCGACTGGGATAATCCGACGACTGTGTTTTATATGTTCGGAATTGGAGTAAAAAACAATGTCCTAACATCATCAAGCGCTATGCATTAAAAAAATATGACGATCATCATTTTCAGGAGGACGTGAACTTCCGGTCAATATGATGGATAGGCGGCAGGAACCATTGAAGGCTATGTATGAAAGTGTTCCTTGTTGCAGTTTCCTCATATTCCAAGTCCGGCTTGTTGCAGGAGCTACTGAGTTAGGTGCTCTGTGCACACAGTGAGCTGTGTGTTTCACCTGTTTCGATCATGTTTCGATATTCCAATTGTTTAGGTTTTGATATCGTAGGACAGGGAACAGTTGGCTGTGTTCACTTTCTGTGCGGTTTCGCCTTATGTCTTTTGGCGTGTGCTGAGACTGCTATGATGGGGACTACAGCTACCTTTCTTTGTTTAGGAGATGAGATAGTAATTCGGATGATACCACTGGCACAGGCGGTTGAGCAATTATGGATTTTAATTCGTTTGCAGTGATACCGGGGCCTACCATAACCAAAGAACCAAAAGAACCAACAAAGGACTTCTAAAACACGTGGTCGCTATGGTCAACCAGCAAGGAGTAGGGAGGCGGATAAAATAAAACAATACGAAGGGTAAACACTCAGCCCATTTCACTCTCTCTTTGTTGTGTCTCTTTGTTATTGCTCTGTCTGGTACATTCCACATTATTTATGTTCATTCTAGTCCCGACAAGTTCGCCGATTTTTATTCATTTCGGAATGACGTCATTAGCAACGACCACAACAAAGTGTGCCCCATGAAAGCTTGCGCCAGCTCATTTCAAATATAACAATAGCCATTTTCTCTAACTAGACCCATGGACAGAAATTCTCAGGTCTGGTAATCAGTTCACACGAGGTTATATTTCTGTAGATCACGTCACAAAAGGTTTCATTAATTTCACGTTTCTGATTAGTCGTCCCAACTTTGGTATCATGAAACAATAATCGTGACTGACGTTACTCCGCCCCCAGCTGGTCTTGTATATTTATAGTCACATACAATAGAACTGTAGGTACACCTTCCTGCTTTGGGGTTGTCCTGGTAAACTGTTCTCTTGGCTGTCAGAACTACATCGAGCTGTCTGCCTGTTAACAACCAAGCAAAATGAAGATCAGAATCTCAGTTCACGTGATCTTTCTGATAATCGCTTCCTTATCTGCTGTCGGAGCTCAACAAGGTCGGATACACGGATGGTGTTTTCAGTCTCTGCTATTTATTGTCAAACATGTCCATTTATATTTCATGACTTAATACCATTTAGAATTATTTGTCTACAGATAATGAGGACATCAAATTGTACGGAGCTATTTCTAGCACAACACATCATCATCTAGCTGTATATCCTTTGGAAAGATTGCTTGATTGATTGATGAGATTTGCTTTCATTGCAGCAAGTCTCAAGAATGTCTCTTACTCTAGCCAGATGTCTACTTCATATGTCTCGTCCTCCTGGAACCATGTCTTCTGTTATTGTTCTTTCCAGTCTCTGTGTCTTTTGATATGAAGACATTATTTTTGTTCCCACTGTAAGATACTGTCTATAAGTCTCTGCATTGTTTAGATCTTTCACTACATCTTCATTCCCATTTTTTCATTATTCAAGGTATTCGAAGAATTCTCGTGCAGCATATAGACATATAGGACAAAGATGAAATAAGTGAGCAACAATAAGAGATCACTTGTAAGGAAGTCAGCTACAACTTTGATAAAACAAAGCCAAACTCAGAGAAAATAAACATCATCTTTGAGAAAGCGAACCATCTTACATAAAGTGAACCATCTTACATAAAGCGAACTATCTTACATAAAGCGAACCATCTTACATAAAGTGAACCATCTTACATAAAGTGAACCATCTTACATAAATCGAACCATCTTACATAAAGCGAATCATCTTACATAAAGTGAACCATCTTACATAAAGTGAACCATCTTACATAAAGCGAACTATCTTACATAAAGTGAACCATCTTACATAAAGCGAATCATCTTACATAAAGTGAACCATCTTACATAAAGTGAACCATCTTATAAATAGCGAACCATTTTACATAAATCGAACCATCTTACAAAAAGCGGACCTATTTTAAGATTACAAAGATTAACCTAGTGGATGCATTTCCTATTATTGAGGAAAGAGAGCACAACTGACAAAGAAATATCCCTTCAAACATGATCTTTGAGGAAACTAGAACCTCTCTAGAGAAAACACAGGCAACCTTAGGGCAAGTTTTATCTTTGAAAATGTGAAGTCCACCTTGGATGATCTAACCACCCCCACCCCTTCCCCTCCCATTTTTTAGTATGCAAATATCACCTGTGAATAAATAAACAATATAGCAACGGTTCCCACACATTTCAATGTCGAGACATCACAAATAGGCATTCCTATAAGATACGCATGTTCATTCCTGATGTTTATACATTTGTATGATGATACCTTTGTTTGCTCAAAGACAGGATTTGTTTTCTCCGAGATTGAATGAACTTTGTTCTATCTTAGCGATGATAACAAGGCAAGAGGTGATAGATTTCATTGCTCTGGATTAAATAAATAAAATGGGCGACTTTTTAAAAATATATCAAAGTAATATTTAGCGAAAAAAGATGTTCATTTTTGTTCTCTTACTGTTTGAAATATGAAGAACAGCAGAAGAAGAAAAAAAATGGTTCATTTTCTTGTTATTAATTGTATATATTTTTTTATCAGTTAATCCAGGTGTACCGTTATCTTTGAATGTATCTTTGCAGCTCGAAGTCAAGTCACCACCGTTGAGATAGGCCGAGGTGTGTGTGGCTCACTGCAGTTCTCGCAATTTATCATCACCTGCGCTATAGCCGCAGCTACACCAAGCATGACGCTGCAGGTTGTCGTGTTACGTCAGATCTCCAAAGTGATATGTGTTAACGTAAGTTTATTTTGGATAGTGGAATTTCTTCTATCTATCTATCTATCTATCTATCTATCTATCTATCTATCTATCTATCTATCTATCTATCTATCTATCTATCTATCTATCTATCTATCTATCTATCTATCTATCTATCTATCTATCTATCTATCTATCTATCTATCTATCTATCTATCTATCTATCTATCTATCTATCTATCTATCTATCTATCTATCTATCTATCTATCTATCTATCTATCTATCTATCTATCTATCTATCTATCTATCTATCTATCCATCTATCCATCTATCCATCTATCCATCCATCCTTCCATCCATCCATCCATCCATCCATCCATCCATCCATCCATCCATCCATCCATCCATCCATCCATCCATCCATCCATCCATCCATCCATCTATCTATCTATCTATCTATCTATCTATCTATCTATCTATCTATCTATCTATCTATCTATCTATCTATCTATCTATCTATCTATCTATCTATCTATCTATCTATCTATCTATCTATCTATCTATCTATCTATCTATCTATCTATCCATCTATCCATCTATCCATCCATCCATCCATCCATCCATCCATCCATCCATCCATCCATCCATCTATCTATCTATCTATCTATCTATCTATCTATCTATCTATCTATCTATCTATCTATCTATCTATCTATCTATCTATCTATCTATCTATCTATCTATCTATCTATCTATCTATCTATCTATCTATCTATCTATCTATCTATCTATCTATCTATCTATCTATCTATCTATCTATCTATCTATCTATCTATCTATCTATCTATCTATCTATCTAATTACCTTTCGAGCCGTATCCGGCTCATAGGGCATAGACCCAGATACTCATTCTCTTATCTAAATTTTTATTCTAGAAGATTCTAATCCTTGTAAAGATCTTTTATCAAATCTCGCAATTTGTCTCAGTTCTGTGCATGCAACTCTATCTCATTGAGGGAGTTCATCCCTGCTGCTCTTGCCTCTCTGATCAATGTTCTTCTCAGTGTCTTTCTGGGTCGGCCTCTTTTCCTCTTACGTGTTGTTTCCCACATGAGGGCTTGCTTTGTTATTTGGTTATTATCTCTCCTCATCATATGTCCAACATATGACCATCGTTGAATTTCTTGCTTCATTACAATTATTACTGGTGCTGATGGAAATTATGACTTTTTCTCCCGATGCAAATTTTCTACAACGTCATTTTTATTACTCTTTCTCTTGCTATTGTCCAAATATTATTCTCATCTTTCTCTTGCAATTGTTCAAATATTATTCTCATCTTTCTCTTGCTATTGTCCAAATATTATTATCATCTCTCTCTTGCTATTGTTCAAATATTATTCTCATCTTTCTCTTGCTATTGTCCAAATATTATTCTCATCTTTCTCTTGCTATTGTCCATACATTATAATCATCTCTCTTTTGCTATTGTCCGTATATTATTATCATCTATCTCTTGCTATTGTCCATATATTATTCTCATCTTTCTCTTGCTATTGTCCATATATTATTCTCATCTATCTCTTGCTATTGTCCATATATAATTCTCATCTCTCACTTGCTATTGTCCATATATTATTCTCATCTTTCTCTTGCTATTGCCCATATATTAGTCTCATCTATCTCTTGCTATTGTCCATATATAATTCGCATCTTTCACTTGCTATTGTCCATATATTATTCTCATCTTTCTCTTGCTATTGTCCATATATTATTCTCATCTCTCTCTTGCTATTGTCCGTATATAAATCTCATCTTTCTCTTGCTATTGCCCATATATTAGTCTCATCTATCTCTTGCTATTGTCCATATATAATTCTCATCTTTCACTTGCTATTGTCCATATATTATTCTCATCTTTCTCTTGCTATTGTCCATATATTATTCTCATCTCTCTCCTGCTATTGTCCGTATATAATTCTCATCTTTCTCTTGCTATTGTCATATATTATTCTCATCTTTCTCTTGCTATTCTTCATATATTATTCTCATCTCTTTCTTGCTATTGTCATATATTATTCTCATCTCTCTCTCTCTATTCTCCATATTTTATTCTCATATTTCTCTTTCTATTCTCTATATATTATTCTCATCTTTCTTCTAAGCCACTTTTCTGTGATTTCCAAGGTTTTTTTTTCCTCTGTTATTCAGTTGTCAATAATTCATTTCCATGCATGTAGACTAAATTCACATCTATCTCTTATTTGTATTATATATATCTTCTAAATAGCACGGAAGAACTCTATTTTCTGGCTTCTATTGCAAGATGTCAGCAGTCGTTGTAGTGTAAACTGTTGATGATCCTTTATGTTTTACTTTTCCTGTTAGCAGCGCACTAATGTGTTCTCACTCACAAACTCTAGTGGTGGTACAGTCAAGTTGTGCACTAATGTGTTCTCACTCACAAACTCTAGTGGTGGTACAGTCAAGTTGTGCACTAATGTGTTCTCACTCACAAACTCTAGTGGTGGTACAGTCAAGTTGTGCACTAATGTGTTCTCACTCACAAACTCTAGTGGTGGTACAGTCAAGTTGTGCACTAATGTGTTCTCACTCACAAACTCTAGTGGTGGTACAGTCAAGTTGTGCACTGATGTGTTCTCACTCACAAACTCTAGTGGTGGTACAGTCAAGTTGTGCACTGATGTGTTCTCACTCACAAACTCTAGTGGTGGTACAGTCAAGTTGTGCACTGATGTGTTCTCACTCACAAACTCTAGTGGTGGTACAGTCAAGTTGTGCACTGATGTGTTCTCACTCACAAACTCTAGTGGTGGTACAGTCAAGCTGTGCACTAATGTGTTCTCACTCACAAACTCTAGTGGTGGTACAGTCAAGCTGTGCACTAATGTGTTCTCACTCACAAACTCTAGTGGTGGTACAGTCAAGCTGTGCACTTATGTGTTCTCACTCACAAACTCTAGTGGTGGTACAGTCAAGCTGTGCACTAATGTGTTCTCACTCACAAACTCTAGTGGTGGTACAGTCAAGCTGTGCACTAATGTGTTCTCACTCACAAACTCTAGTGGTGGTACAGTCAAGTTGTGCACTAATGTGTTCTCACTCACAAACTCTAATGGTGGTACAGTCAAGTTGTGCACTTATAGATCTAAAAAAAAAAGCCATCGTTCAAAAACAGGAAAAAATCTGATTAGACATTTCAACAGTGAAAGAGGTTAAACAAAAAAAAAAGATAGAAGACATCATCAAATATCAAAGAATAGACAAACTTTGATTTTCTCATGTGCCAATGAGTACAGGTAATAATGGAGAAGAGGGAAAAAGCTGGTTGCTGCCATCAATTTTGTGTAACTTCTTGAGGGTTGCGAGACAGAAAAAAAGATACACAGTAGGAAAGAAAGAGAAAGAAAAGAAGAAATGAAAGAAAGAAAGAGTTACGTCACGTAGCTTATTGTATTTTGATTATGGTGTTAGTGAAACACGGGGGCCTCGGTAGCCGAGTCGGAAAAACCACCCGACTTGACTACCGACGTTCGGTTCCCGCTGGGAGCAGTGTGAATTGAACTCGTGGTTGGAAAAAAAAATACCCCCACGGTCGACCCAGCCGTTGGCAAAAATGGGTACCAGGGTATTACCCTGGGAAGATGAGGAATGTTGCTTCGCGTCTGAGTTTCGATGCTTGAGGCGACACTATCCAGAAATCTCCGAACATTTCTGGATAGGCTGCCGAGCACATATGGGTGTAAACTCGCGTGCTAAGACGTCGGTTCAAGTCTCGTACTTTACTTTACCTTTACATAAAGAAACAACACATAACATGTTTCGGCCATTTGATAATACAGAAAGACCAAAACACAGCAGAACGAACCTTTAATAAACGTTGCGAGAACACTAGACTAAAGGGTCGACCACTAAAATGCTGGATTGACGGATTATTAGAAACACTAGGAAACATAACATCAGAGGCAAACAGAAAGGGAAAAGAGAACAAATTATATATTTCCCGTCGACGCTGAAAGGTAAATGAGGTAGAAATCAAGAATACAGAATACAAATTGTCATATCATTCAGTGAATAAAACCGAGATTGACTACAGATGTTGCTAAACAAACGAAGTGAGTGAACAAATAGCTTCAGAAATTCTGAGAAAACCTGTAACTTTCTAATATAGAGAGAGCACTACTCAACACTGCATTCCTTCCAACAATCTGCTGCTTGTGTTAGATGACATGAGCAGTTGTATAATTTTAAACCTCACAAGAGAGACAAGACGAGATTAGATCTAAAAGTATAGTAAATGTGACAAGAGTGAGTGAAATCAGAAATGAGGATACAAGGAAATGAGTTGTGGTTAAGCCAGCGCTGAATCATACTGGGCAACACTAGTAGCCTCCGTCAGTCATAGTTGACTATGGATTTTTCAGAGCCCCTAGAAATGTTATTTTTTTCTTCTTTTTTTTTTCGCCGTGTTTTCTATGAATCTGTCTGCTTCTTGTTTGAGCTGGAGCTTTAGAGTGTGTTTCCAAAGATTGTGGTCTGCATTCTATTTCTTCCTAGGCTGCAGGGTTTAAGTTCAGAGTCTTCATGTCACGTTTACAAATAGAAGTTTTGGGCGCCCCTTAGTTCTTTTGCCACCTGCAAGTTGTACATAGAGTATATCCTTTGGTTTGCGTACATCTGTCATACGGTGTACGTGGCCAAGCCAGCATAACCTACGTTGTTTGAGCAACGTGTAGATGTTCGGGAGGCCTGTGCGAAACATGACCTAAACGTTTGTCATTTTATCCTTTCAAGTGATACCAAGAATACGTCGCAGACATCGCATATGGAATGCATTTAGCCTTCTCTCCTGCTATGCACAAGTTGTCCAAGATTCGTTGACATACAGTGAATATACAGTGAATATACAGTGAATATACAGTGAATATACAGTGAATATACAGTATATACAATACACAATTTGAGCCGCGATGGCTCAGTGGTTAGTGAACTAAACTAAAAAGGACAAGAGGTCGGGTTCGATCCTGATCGGCGGCTTCCAGGGTTCACCCAGCCTTAAATCGGTACCGGATTTTTTCTGGGAAAGTAAAGCGGCACAGGCGTAATACCGATCATATTACCCCAAAAATCATGTGCCGAAGGTCTGTAAAATATTATGGTCACTAACACCATATTCCCTATGCGCCACTTGGCGTGACGGGGCACTTTACATACAATACAAAATTTGGGCGACAATAGATCATATAATTTGTACATGTAACTCGATCACCACCATACCTATTACATCAGAGAGCTTCAACGCTCAGAAACAACCGGACAAGAGTAAGAAGTATATCTAGAAAAGACGTTTTATTGATGAGATAGGATCCGTCCCAAAGGGCAGAATGAAGGAGAAAAACAACACGGAATTTACTTGAACACTTCATTTTATCTTGCCACTGAACGGCATCAGAGGCAGAGGAAAGTGAAGTAAGAAAAGAAAGCTCATTGGCTAGTGAAATGGTCTACTGTGCATAAGATGTCAAATTCTGGCAATCAACAATACCATATAATCACCCAACATTAAGTGAATACCTAATTTTTTTTTCCAGACAAAGACGATCTGGCGGGATGCAGATCAAATGACACCAGAATATGTCAACGGGTACAAATGTGAACATCAATATCAATTTCCATTACACCATACTGCAAACACATCTTGATGTCTTGTAACCATCTGAATGTTATTACTCTATAAAGGGAGTCAACTGTGGCCTCGCTGTCGGTAACTATTACTTATGGACAACAGGTGGTTGCGCGGCGGAGTTCTCTATCTTGTCTCTTGTGCCGGTTACAACATCAACAAACCGACCATCAACGACAACAACAGCATCAACAACCAGGCTGACAACAGTCACGACCACACAAACGTCCGGTAAGTCTCGCTACACCAGATGTGCAATGTTTTTACTTAAAACAGAAAAAGAAATTTTACCGAAAAATAATGTTACCATGAAACAAGAAAAGCTTAATACATCAGTCTGATGTAATTACATTTCTATTATCACTGTCAGGGACCATAACAGGAGAATTGTATTTCAATAACTTATTAAATATGTAACCCGGATTATTTACAGTCAGAGTTTACTGCAACACATTGACTGATTCGGCTGAAAAAGTAATGTATTTATGAATACATGCATACACACCAATACATATATGCATATGTGTTTACGTACGTACATAAGTACTTAAACAAGTACATACGTACACACATATATATATATATATATATATATATATATACAGATATACATACGTACATCTATACATCTATACAAATGTACCTATAAACAAGACCACTTCATGCTAGAAGTGGTCACTGGCACCAACTAGACTTAATTCTTACACGTAGGCAGTCTTTAAATAACATCAGAATAACACGAACATATCATAGTGCAGACTGCAATACAGACCACGCTCTCATCATCAGTAAGATCAAAGCTAGAAGTAGTCGTATTTACAAATCAAGGGAGCCTTCAACAGCCAAGATGAACATCACAGCGACTAAAATCTCATCAAATAAAGACATTTTTAGATCTAAGTTTGAAGAACTTGTAGAAGAAGTAGAAGATTCATCAAGTGTGGATGACAACTGGTACTCTCTGAAAACACACATCTATAATTGTGCTCTATCCACCTACGGCCAAAAACGGTTCTCAAAGAACGACTGGGTCGAAAAAAATGCAGCAAGACTAGACCCACTAATAGCTAATAAGAAAAAGGCACTACTGAACTTCAAAAATAACCCCAATCAAATCACCAAGGATCAGCTTAAACATGCACAAGCCACTCTACAATGCGAAGCAAGAAGATGCGCAAATGAATACTGGAACAATCTGTGCTTTGAAATACAGAATGCCTCAGACAGGGGCGACTCAAATACTATGCATGACAATATAAAAAAGGCCCTTGGACCAAAAATAACCAAATTAGCCCCCCTAAAATCCAAGTTTGGAGAACCTATTACTGATAAGGGACAACAAATGGAAAGATGGGTTGAACACTACTCCAACCTATACAATGATGACAGACCAGCAAGCACAGCTCTAGCACAATCAATACCCAAATATCCTACAATGTCTGAGCTGGATGTTGCGCCTACTGTGAACGAACTTGCTGACGCTATAAATGCCCTCTCAAGAGGAAAAGCTGCAGGAAATGACAACATTCCCACAGATGTACTACAGGAAAACTTAAACGTACTACTTCCACATCTTTACAAACTGCTAATCCAATGCTGGAGACAAGGAGAAATACCTCATGATATGAGAAATGCCAAGATCGTAACGTTGTACAAAAACAAAGGAGACAGGGGCGACTGCAATAATTACAGAGGCATTTCTCTCCTTAGTACAGCCCGCAAGGCTTTTGCTAGAATTATACTTAAACGCCTGCATAGACTTGCAGAACTTGTTCGTCCCGAGTCTCAATGCAGCTTCAGAGCCGGGAGATCAACTATAGACATGATTTTCACACTTAGACAATTGCAAGAAAAATGAGAACAAAATATGCCGCTCTATATTGCCTTTGTGGATCTAACAAAGGCCTTCCACTCAGTAAACAGAGATGGGCTCTACAGGGTGTTAGAAGGCATAGGCTGCCCTCCTAAATTACTTAGGCTGAAGACATGAATGGTAAAAATCTACTTTGATGGAAGTTCATCAGAGAATTTCAAAGTCAACAAAGGAGTGAAATAGGGATGTGTCCTCGCCCCACCATTTTTGGTATATTTTTTGCTCCCTCCTAAATTACGTCTTCGAAAACAGCTCAGGAGATATTTAAATTCGCACAAGATCAGATGGCTCACTGTTCAACTTGGCACGACTAAGAGCAACAACCAAAACAAATGTTGCCCTACTTAAAGAATTTTTATTTGCTGACGATGCAGCCCTAGTAGCTCATAGTGAAGCCACCCTACAATCCCTGATCAACAACCTGGACAAAGCGTGCGACCTTTTTTCACTGTAAATTAATGTTCAGAAGACAGTAATACTAAGTCAAGGCAACTTCAAACCTCTATCAATTACTCTAAAAGTTTGTCCATAAGAATCAGTACAGAAATTTACATATCTTGGATCCACAATTACGCAAACCATCTCTCTTGATAAAGAAATAAACAGTCGAATTGGTAAGGCAGCTACGACCTTCGGCAAACTCACAGAAAGGGCCTGGAACAACACGAAACTAACACTAAAGACTAAACTCTTAATATATCAAACTTGTGTGCTTATCGCACTATTATATGGATCTGAAACCTGGACAACAAACTCAAACCAGGAAAAACGACTAAATGTCTTCCACATGCGATGTCTCCGCAGAATAATGCACATCAAATGGCAAGATAAAATAACCAACTTAACTGTCCTGCAACGTGCTAAGACCCCAACAATAATGTCGATGCTCAAATGTCGAAAACTAAGATGGCTGGAGCTTGTCCAACGAATGGAAGAAAAGCGCATTCCTAGGGAAATACTATATGGTGAACTAATACACGGAAAAAGACAAATCGACAGATCTAAATTACGATATAGAGATATATGTAAATCATCTCTGAAAGACTTCTCCATCTGTGAAAATGACTGGGAACATCTGGCAAGTAATCGCACATCATGGAGAACTTGTATAAAGAACGGTATAACATCATTTGAGACTGTGCTAAGGCAAAACTTAGAAGAGAAAAGACTCATGAAAAAGGTTGGAAAACCCTGTGGATCAGCGAGCCTGACTTGAGTTGTCATGACTGCGTCTTACTTGCTCTAATGTTTCGTTTTCAGTTGGTATACATAATGGTAATTGTTGTCCTCGTTAATGGTATTACAGCTCAGGCACAAGATACAACATGGCAATCAACATCAACAAAACAGAAGTCATGAATGTCGCCAAAAATAAACAGAACATCAACATAACTATAGAAGGCAGACAACTAAAACAAGTAGAGGAATTCAAATACCTAGGAAGTTTAATGACAAACGATAATTCTCAAACAGCAGAGATAGAATCAAGATGCAACAAAGCTTGTCAAATCATCGGACAGTTATCACCACTATTGTCCAACAAGGAAATAACTCTGGAGGCAAAACGAGCACTATACAATACAATCTTCATCTCAACGTTGTGCTACCAATGCCAGACCTGGACCCTAGATGCAAGAACAATAAGAAAAATAACCTCTACAGAGATGAAATGTGTTAGACGAATGACAGGAAACAGTCTGAGAGATAAGATTAGAAATGAAGAACTGAGTAAAAAGCTAGGAATAGCCCCCGCCATAGAATATATAAAGAAACAACAGATAAAATGGTTTGGCCACGTGACAAAGCAGAAAGATCAAAACACAACACAACGAGCCTCCAACAAACGTTGTGAGAACACCAGACCCAAGGGTCGACCACGAAAAAGATGGATCGATAGAATATTAAAAGCACTAGGAAACATAACAGCAGCAGAGGCGAACAGTAGAGTAAATGACCGCAAATTATATATTCCCTCGACGCTGAAAGGCAGATGAGGAAGGAAAGAGGAAGAAGAATTTAATTGTATTGGTGTCTTCATTGTCCTAGGTAATGGGTTTGATATGCATGTTGCTCATTGTTCACATAAATGGCTATGGTGCTCTTCATTTTGTCACAGTTATAATGGTGACGTCCGCTCATTTTCTCAATAAATGATAGTGATGCAATTGATCATAGATCCGTATATGGCGCTTCTGATCACTGTTGAGGTTAATGATGATGATGCTGTTGGTGACTGTAGCCTGTAGATTGCGATTATGGTATATTGGTTTCAGTAGCCCGTTTATTGCTGTTGTGCTATATATCGCGAATATCAACTGCTCTCACTGAGATTAAAAAATAAAGCAGGAAAACTGAATTAAAACGAATGTCCCAAATGGATGGGGTATCATTCTTCGATCGTTATGAACGAGAAAAGTACAATTACTGAGTACAGTATAGATTGACACGGCCTAATACAGCAGCCAATTATTTCAGGGGAAAGAAGTATGTTTACAATACTCGACAATAACTCACAATTTATCAACAACAGAAAAAAACACAAAGAACAATCGATTGTCCGAAGCAGGATTGATCCCGTACTCCTTAGCACAGCGCCCTGCCACGATAATATAGCACGCTATTGGCGGTATAATACTAAGATGTCAGACTTAAGCTATAAAATGTGATACCTGAGCACATAGACCACGTGGTGAATAGGCTACACTGTGTATGCGACCTTCATTCTCCAGCCTCAGAGAAACCCACGTGAAAGACTCAAGAATGGGATACATGCCATAATTAGGGTTCTAGTATTGCTGCACCGAAAGTTTACGACAATGAAATGATCACATTCTCAGCTAATTAGCTACATCAATTAGAATCGCTACAAATGAGGAAAATCAAATAACTTAAGGATCAAAGTATGTGACACATTTCCAAACATATGTACACATAATAGTTACTTTACCAAGTTACTACAACAGTATATGTCAAGGTATGCCAACGCCGCTTGAGATGACTGGAACACCGGACTTGTATGGAGGATGGCAGAATTCCAAAGCACATTATAAAGCACTTTACGACCAGCAGTCCATCTTAAAGATATCTGCTTGAACAATATGAAGCAGTTTAACATAGACAATAAAACAGAAATGACTAGCGTGGGTAAAGATCCATACAAAGGTTCAGGCGGAAAAAACACACACAGAAATAGCAAGAAAAGAAAAGACGTAATAATGAAGACGCAGACAAAGTATACATGTTAAACTCATAATCCAATGCATTTGTTCAATAAGTGGGTGCTACTGCCTTTGTAGAGTAGGACTATTTAGTCACAACAAACGAAGTGTTCACGCTTGAGTGACCGACCGTAAAAATAATCACGAAAACTGTGTAGAAACCTGGACAAGGTCAAATACAAGACAACAACTAGGATATTTCAGCTTTGAAATTAATACAAGACTTACAATATTTGCTGTAAGTAAAGTACCCCCGTCACGCCAAGTGGCGTATAGGGAAATATGGTGTTAGTGACCCTATATTTTACAGACCTTCAGCACATGATTTTTGGGGTAATGTGGTCGGTATTACGCCCGTGCTGCTTTACTTTCCCAGAAAAAAATCCGGTACCCATTTAAGGCTGGGTGAACCTGGTTGCGGTCGGTTGGGATCGAACCCTACCCCTTGTCCTTTGTAGTCCAGTCCACTAACCACTGAGCTATCGCGGCTCAATATTTGCTGTGACACATCGAATTTATCTGTCGAGATAGCAAACTTATTATCATCATCATCAAGTACCGGGCCTGCTGGCGTAGATGATCATGTTTCTCCACAATTTTCGATCTCGACAGTTATTTATCATTTCTGTTGTTGACTTTCTGCCAAGCCATTCTCTTAAACTGAAACTTATTATAACCCATTTGAGACAATCAAATTAAAAACATAGTAAAATTATAATAATTAATGTTACTTTTTTAAAATTTCTCCTTCCACGTTTCCAAAATAACAACCGACCATGTCTTAGTCTCCACTCCACTGGTCAACAACTCTGCCAACTGTGGTGAGGTTGGAGGTGGACTTGGCTTCCGTATTATTGGTGGAAATCAGGCGGTTGACTGCCAGTTTCCCTGGGTGGTCTTGGTCTACAACCAGTTTACTCAGTCTTTTTGTGGTGGCGCCATCATAAGCAGCACGCACATACTCACCGCAGCTCATTGTTTCGTTCCAACAGAGGGGAGGTAAGAGCTTATATATGTATTTAATTTGCTTAAACAGAATATACTTGTACCTATTTTTAAACAGTGATTTCTAGGGAAATATTAGGGTGGATTGTCAAAGCTGTCATGACATGTCCATTCAAAATGGAACGGTTACGATGTGCACAGGGTGAACATGACATTTCTTTGATTTTAATGGAAGTTTCATCGGTCGCAGTGAAAACCAACCTTTAACTAAAAATCATTGGAGGACTTCATCCATCATGTCCAAATCTCTACTAAACCTTACCTACCATAATTTGATTTATTTCTCGTGTCAAGATCAAGTCTCCAAAGTTAGTGCATCGGAAACAGATATTTCCCCATTCACTGCAATGACTCCTAGATTAACAAATAAGTAAATCAACACAAGTCTACTAAGATTCAAGGTCTTTATTTGCATCAGCCACCAAGTACCGAACCATCTATATTCAATTTCTCCGAGCATAAAATCAAATCAATATACAAATGACCTCTTAAAAGAAGCCAACAAATCTATATTTAAGCCTTATCGATTATATTGAGCAGCAAATATATTGTATGCATAAAGAATTGAAATACGTCATGTAAATTTAGCAGCCGGTTGAATTCTCAGGCAGTGGGAGAAATTATAAATTAGCTTCAGCTGCACCTATAGAAATGATATTGATAATGCGTAAGAGAGACACAATGAGGCTATTCAAACAGAGATCGTACAGTTCATGAAAGTACAGTCAGGCAGCAGCACCGATCTACAAGCAAGCGAGATATTGACAGGAGTAGATAATTCCTCTGGCAAAATTAGAGCCGTAGTTAACCATCAAGCTGCTGGAGCGATTACTCTACAATCTGTCACTATCTCCTGGAATGGACTAAGTGTTTATTTGATGTAGTCACGAGATGTGTCCTACCAACGAACTACTGAAGTAGCAAGCTAATTAAGTAACCAGTTAACTAATTATTAGCTGGCTAGGTGTCTTGTATATAGCTCACTGAATGACAGACTAATAACCGACAGACTTATTCTTCTTCTTTCCTTCCTCATCTGCCTTTCAGCGTCGAGGGGAGATATAATTTGCGGTCTTTTGTACTTCTGTTCGCCTCTGCAGCTGTCATGTTTCCTAGTGCTTCTAATATTCCATCGATCCATCTTTTTCGTGGTCGACCCTTGGGTCTGGTGTTCTAACAACGTTTGCTGAAGGCTCGTTGTGTTATGTTTTAATCCTTCTGTTTTGTCACGTGGCCAAACCATTTTATCTTTCTTGTTTCCTTATATATTCTATGGCGGGGGCTATTCCTAGCATTTTTCTCAGATCTTCATTTCTGATCTTATCTCTCAGACTGTTTCCCGTCATTCGTCTAGCACATTTCATCTCTGTGGAGGGTAGTTTTCTTGTTGATTGGCAGGTTGAATATCTAAATTTCTAATGAATTAACTCACTCTCTATTAGTCTGTTTTACTTACTAATGAAATAATTAAGAAAATTACTAAGCGACCGAACTAACTGACTACATGACTAAATAACTATTTAACTATCAGACCATACTACCCATTGCTTAATTATTCACTCACTAACCTAACTCACCCAACCACCCACCCACATACTAATTAAACAAGTAACAAGACAGCTACCTAACTACCTAGGTGATTGATAACTAATTACACACTTACTATCCTACTCACCAACGCATTCAAACACTCACTCACTAAACTACCCACTTTCGCACACGCTCTTTCACTAACCAAATCACTCTCAAGTACACACTCATTCACTAATATACCAACGCTCGCACACTAACTCACCTCACTAACCTACTCACCCACCCATGCACACACTCACTCACTAATTGCTCACGCACGCATATGCTCACTTACTCACTAACCTGGCCACGCTCTCAAACACGCACCAATTAAACGACTCACGCCTGCACACACTCACTCACAAATCTATTCCACCGTACATTTACTAATCTACTCTTACTCGCACATACTAACTATCCTACTCACACTCGCACACACTCACTAACTATCCTACTCACACTCGCACATACTAACTGTCCTACTCACACTCGCACACACTCACTAACTATCCTATTCACACTCGCACATACTAACTGTCCTACTCACACTCGCACACACTCACTAACTATCCTATTCACACTCGCACATACTAACTGTCCTACTCACACTCGCACACACTCACTAACTATCCTACTCACACTCGCACATACTCAATAACTATCCTATTCACATTCGCACATACTCACTAACTCTCCTACTCACACTCGCACATACTCATTAACTATCCAACTCACACTCGCGCATACTCACTAACTATCCTAATCACACTCGAACATACTCACTAACTGTCCTACTCACATTCGCACATACTCACTAACTATCCTACTCACATTCACACATACTCACTAACTATCCTACTCACACTCGCACATACTCACTATCCTACTCACACTCGCACATACTCACTAACTATCCTACTCACATTCGCACATACTCACTATCCTACTCACACTCGCACATACTCACTATCCTACTCACACTCGCACATACTCACTAACTATCCTACTCACACTCGCACATACTCACTATCCTACTCACACTCGCACATACTCACTAACTATCCTACTCACATCCGCACATACTCACTATCCTACTCACACTCGCACATACTCACTATCCTACTCACACTCGCACATACTCACTAACTATCCTACTTACACTCGCACATACTCACTAACTATCCTACTCACACTCGCACATACTCACTATCCTACTCACACTCGCACATACTCACTATCCTACTCACACTCGCACATACTCACTAACTATCCTACTCACACTTGCCCATACTCACTAACTATCCTACTCACACTCGCACATACTCACTAACTGCCCTACTCACACTCGCACATACTCACTAACTATCCTACTCACACTCGCACATACTCACTAACTATCCTACTCACACTTGCCCATACTCACTAACTATCCTACTCACACTCGCACATACTCACTAACTATCTTACTCACACTCGCACATACTCACTAACTATCCTACTCACACTCGCACATACTCACTAACTATTTTTTTCACACTCGCACATACTAACTGTCCTACTCACACTCGCACATACTCACTAACAATCCTACTCACACTCGCACATACTCACTAACTATCCTACTCACACTCGCACATACTCACTATCCTACTCACACTCGCACATACTCACTATCTATCCTACTCACACTCGCACATACTCACTAACTATCCTACTCACACTCGCACATACTCACTATCTATCCTACTCACACTCGCACATACTCACTAACTATCCTACTCACACTCGCACATACTCACTAACTATCTTATTCACACTCGCACATACTAACTGTCTTACTCACACTCGCACATACTCACTAACTATCCTACTCACACTCGCACATACTCACTAACTATCCTACTCACACTCGCACATACTCACTAACTATCCTATTCACACTCGCACATACTAACTGTCCTACTCACACTCGTACACACTCACTAACTATCCTACTCCCACTCGCACATACTCAATAACTATCCTATTCACATTCGCACATACTCACTAACTGTCCTACTCACACTCGCACATACTCACTAACTATCCAACTCACACTCGCACATACTCACTAACTATCCTACTCATACTCGAACATACTCACTAACTATCCTACTCACACTCGCACATACTCACTAACTGTCCTACTCACATTCGCACATACTCACTAACTATCCTACTCACATTCACACATACTCACTAACTATCCTATTCACACTCGCACATACTAACTATCCTACTCACACTCGCACATACTCACTAACTGTCCTACTCACACTTGCCCATACTCACTAACTATCCTATTCACACTCGCACATACTAACTATCCTACTCACACTCGCACATACTCACTAACTGTCCTACTCACACTTGCCCATACTCACTAACTATCCTACTCACACTCGCACATACTCACTAACTGTCCAACTCACACTCGCATATACTCACTAACTATCCAACTCACACTCGCATATACTCACTAACTATCCTACTCACACTCGCACATACTCACTAACTATCCAACTCACACTCGCATATACTCACTAACTATCCAACTCACACTCGCATATACTCACTAACTATCCAACTCACACTCGCACATACTCACTACTTATCCTACTCACACTCGCACATACTCACTAACTGCCCTACTCACACTCGCACATACTCACTAACTATCCTACTCACACTGGCACATATTCGCTCATTAACCCACTCACTTACACATGCACACACTCACTCACTAATTAATAACTAACTAGACAGCTAGCAAACTAACCATGTTGTTATATACATTTCCATGTATGGGATGTAAAGGAAAGTCAAAGCTAATGAGCTGATCGTGTACTCAGGGTCTGCCAACCTGACCAAGGTGGAATCGATAAAACGACGATATGTACTAGAGATCACCACACACGAAAATTACAATAACAAAACATTAGGTAGGTATGGGTTCATGTACTCTTTTCTTTCGTCTGGTTTTGTGCTCATGTTTTTATCCAAAGTTAGTAAAAGGAACGAGAGAGGAAGTCACAGAGAAAGGGCGACAGAGAGAGAGAGAGAGAGAGAGAGAGAGAGAGAGAGAGATAGAGAGAGAGAATGAGAAAACAAATTAGAGAAAATTAAAAAAAGCTAAATAATTATGCTTATATATATAGCTGTTGGCGCCTTGACGTTGGCTGGTAACAAACAATCATAATAAGTCAAAAGTTTGGTAAAATATTAGTGTCTTATGCTGGATGCTATTTTGCTGAACAGCATCTTTCCTGGCTGAACCTGCCAATATTGGATAGACAAATCAGTCCGCAGAATCAACAACGATGCATTTGTGGTGCCTGGCCTCATCTCCTTTCTCATGCACCTTTTGTTTTCTGAATTTGATATCAGCATCTCCTCAAAAGATGCTGCGTCATTTTAAAAAAATGTTCTTTTGTGCTACGACCTGCAGCCAGATTTTCCCAGTTTCTTTCACTGATAGAGAATTCACTCATGGAAGCCCTGCAAAGATCATATTATAGAATTCTCAGCACAGGTCTGCCCTTTGGTCTCTTTCCGCCCTTAAGTTCGCCATGCAAAATTTGTTTGGGAATACGGTTGTTTGCCATTCTTCTTACATGACCCAGCCATCTTAGTCTTATACTCCTAAGTGTTGCCATGAAGGATGGGAGTTTGGTTCGTTGTAAGACATTGAGACGTTGTAAGACAGTTGGTTACATTTGATGTTCATAATCGTTCGAATGCAACGGGCATTGAAAGTGGTTTAACCTTTTCTCCTTCCCTGCATAGGTAGTCCAAGTTTCTGTTCCGTATAGAAGTGTACTAAGTCCACAACTTTGGTAAATTTGAATCTTATTATATTATATTTGTGGTGCCTGACATAGTCTACTTTCTCCTGCGCCTTTTGTCTTCTAAATTCGATATCAACGCCGCCTCGAATATTGCTGAGCCGTGTTTAATTGTGTTCTCCATGTGCTGCGATCTGGCGCCAGATCCTCCCAGTAGCCTTGCAAACATCCTTATATTTCAGCATTGGTCTGCCCTTTGATCTCCGAGGTTAATGAACTGTACTAGTAACAAAAGATTGGGTTAGATCTCCATCTACAGCTCCGTGACTAACTCAACCTTAAATGAGTATTATATCTGCCTGGGAAAGTAGGACGGACTGATGTCTTGCCGACCACATTATTCACAAAGTGTGCCATTGGTCAATGAAATATTTAGACATTAACACGATTTGTCTATACCCCTTATGGCTTTGACAGAAGTCCTTTTTCAAATGGAACTGACGTAAAGTGATTATAAAGAACAATAATCCCACAATAGGAATGGAAAGATAATCAATCATAAGCAATTAAATCTACAGAGGTGGCAAAAAGTAAGGTTGCAAGACAGCAGTACAATGGTTCAAGATTTCAATGCATGAAACCTAACCTAAGAGTAACATCATCTATTGAGTTAAACTGTTGCATGATGTCAGATGAGACAAGCCATGGAATAGACCATCAGAGCTGATTCATGCAAGTCCTTACATACAGGCATCAGGTAGGCAGGACAGATAAACAAGAAATACAAACCCATCGAAAAAGCTTCGTCCTACTGTGGACAGGTCACCTGTTGAAAATGATGATAGCCTCTAAGCACATCTCCGATGAGTTATATCTTATATCGTCAAGTCCTTTGATTAATAATCTCATTTCTTGGTATTAATGTTTAATATGCTATTGACTTTCCATTTAATGCAGAAAACGACATGGCTATCCTGAAGCTCAGAGAGCCAATCACATTTGGTGTGTGTCACAAACCGTTGTGTCTTGTCGATGGCAGGAAAACTCCACAACAAGCGACCGACTGCCGAGCCATGGGTTGGGGCCTTACATCCAGTATGTCTTTGTAATAATGTATCACACACTTTACATTTATATAACCTTCATTACCATCATCAACATTATCAACATGTCTGTCATTAACAACATAATAGGTTATTATTGTAGCACTGAAAGACATACAGAGAGAGAGAGAGAGAGAGAGAGAGAGAGAGAGAGAGAGAGAGATAATAGTATTATTTGATATAATCTTATAAAATTATTAATGTAAACACAAACTCGGCATTGGATTGTGCCTTACCAGCACTCTTATGAATCATCTTGATTATTTTATATCAATAATTTTCCGAACATGTCTTCCTATACTCAATACAAGTAGCCTCTTTGTGGAAATATGATATTAACTACACAGACACTATCACTATCAATAGTTGTGATAATAATTGGTAACCAAATCGGAGTTTCTGAAAAAGCGAGCCCATGGGGAGTGGTGTAGTCTACTGATTAGGAAGTCCTGGTTCGAATTCTCTGACCAATGCTATTTCTTTGTCTGCATAGTTTCAGGGTTTTCCCTGTTCTCCGGGAAATTGTATCGGATATTTTACCAGGGAAGGTGATCAATCTGGCGTTGTATTGATTACGTCACCAGTTACTGTGCAGATAATAATGTATAAAGCGCAATATTTCCTAATACCGTTATACTCTATCTTGTTTGAAAAGCTGTAAGCAATATATTTTTATATAACAAGAAAATATAATGTTTCAGCTTTGCTGATACGACGCGACTGTACATACCAACGTTACGACTCAAGAAGTCTTTAACTATTAACAAAGACAAATACAACAGTTTCCAAATCCTGAAAATTCACGAAATGTCGAAACACAAAACAATGGTAACGGGCCAGGACGTGATATTGTTTCTGAGTACAGAAACTAGTACGTCACATAGCAACGGTACCATGCTTGAGCTGCTCCAAAAATAAATACAAAGGACCAAAGAAAAATGAAAAATTGTGATGATGTGAGGCAGGGAAAAAAGAACACTGGAGAAGAGAGATCACCAAAGCACACTAAAAGGACACACAATACAATTTCATTACAGAAAATAATTGCAAATAAACATCGTTTTCTGGCTTAAAAAGGGCACAATAGGGAAATGAGATGGGTTTTAAGAGCAAAACGGCTACGATCCCTCTAGAAGTATTGTTAATTATTTTCTGGGCCCAAGTTGTCCAGAGGTGGAGGGAGCCAGTAGTGGGGTGTACACTCCGAGGTATGGTGACAGCTTTACAAAGAAGGAACATAACACAATACTGACGTTTCGGCCTGCGGCCTTCTTCAGAACACGGGGACAATGGCAACAAACGGTGAGGCACAAATATATATAGCTACAACCATAGCCCATGTGTAGAGGTATCAAACTGGTTTACTATATGAATACCTTCGCTACGAGAGATGTCACGCGTGTACGCTCGGAAGCGATTGCATGAAGCGCGCACGCGTTTCACTTGTACATGTTTTATGGCTTCGTAAAAATTATGATGACATATTTACATAATATTGAAGACTGCTATTTATAAACTGAGTTTTATCGTGACCAGATGCAGAAACGGCTACCGTTGAAACACAAATGCAATATGTAGACCTACCTGTTGCCTCTGATGATGCGTGCAAGGGCGTGTACGGGTTCCTTAGCTCAGAGAGGACGTTCTGTGCTGGCACTAACGGCAAGGACTCATGCCAGGTATGAAATGGTCACTCATACGTTTTGGTGTATAAATTAACACATTATGTGAAGATTTAATAAAAGTAGCACCATAAACACACAAGTACAAAACTTAACGTAACAAAATATATAAACAAGCATAACTACATATAATAAAACAGAGCCACGTTAAGTTGTGGATAAGTATCTGAGAAAAAAAGTATTTATTATGTGATAGCTTTACGAAAATATGACATAACTACATATATATGTTTCGACCAATAAAGCAATTATCAGGTGAGAAAGACAATGACAAGACTAGCACACATACTGACTGTAGATTCGTGTTGTTCTTGTCTTTTTCTGTATTCCTTTATGAAGATTTTAAAGATGGAAATGTTGTTTATAGTCTTGTCATTTATTTCAAAGATTATAACATGCAATTTATACGAGATATTTTTCTTGTCCAATAAGCGATGTTTGTGTGTTTTATATTTTGAATGTTTTTATTTGAACGAGACTCTGGAACGCAACAGAAAAGACAACACATTTATCTTGTTAAGTAACGGAAATATATCAAAACATATTAACCAAACAATGTAAGTAGCAATAAGCTGTCAAAGAAAAAAATGCAACCAAGTGGAAACAAACACAGTGACATAAGAGAGATATTTAAGTTGGATAAATCATGTTAACAATAAAATTGATAAACAACAACAAACACTGCCACGCAGTTGTCGAAAGGAAGAACATAAAGTAGCAGATCACGATATCTTCGATTAGAGTAAACCGCGCGGTTCCACCCATACGTTTCTTCCACTATTCTGGAATAAGGGTCACAGATCGTATAAAGTAGAATAACAGTGTTCTTATTGTTCAAGGTTCTTATACACAATAACAGGTTCAGAAACAAACAAATAAGGTAAACACCGGAAGCAAATTAAGTGAAGTCACTAAAATACAAGCCAACAAGACGGGTAAGTGGTCTAGATGTAAAACGTCGGCAATTGAACAAGAAGGTCTCGGGTCAAAATGCCGTCACATGAGGTGAACATTTTCCACTTCGAATCTGTGGTTTCTTAGTGGCTTTACCCTGTCCTTACCTCTGGGCGGTGAGATCAGTTGACAGCCCAGTGGGAAAACGGCGAAAAACTGAAGACCCCGCGTGGACTCGCCCACGTTAAAGAATCGTTGATAGTTAAACATGGGAAAGAATAGGCCATAATTGCCATTTTCCAGGCAAATATTGTTAAGCATTTATACCCATGGGAGCCGCGATAGCTCAGTGGTTAGTGAACTGGACTACAAAGGACAAGATGTCGGGTTCGATCTTGATCAACGGCTTCCAGGTTCACCCAGCCTTAAATGGGTACCGGATTTTTTTATGGGAAAGTAAAGCGGCACTGACGTAATACCGACCACATTATCCCCAAAACCATGTGCTGAAGGTCTGTACAATTTATGATCACTAACACCATATTCCCTATATGCCACTTGGCGTGACGGGGCTCTTTACTCTACTTTACTTATATATACCCATGCAGAAGTCGGATCGAAAGGCCCTGTTATCGGGGCTTTGCCGTAAAGTAGTGACATAACGCAGCCACGTCCACTTGATGAACGCTAAGAAGAAGAAGAAGACTATTTGCATTAACATACACATTAACACACACATTAACATACACATTAACATTGGGAGTAAAGCTAAACAATACTTCTATAATAAAATAACAAATCATTGCAAATTTGATGTACATAAACGTGCCTCTTGTATGTCCATACATTGGGAAAATTGAAAAAAAAAAAGAAAAAATGGTATGGTAAAAACTTTACGTGGTTAGTAGACGACACAGATTTGAACGACGTTTCGGCTCAATAGGCCTTCAGCAGGAACAAACAAACAACACACACACAGATATGTGAATAAATAAAACTAATCCCACATAGCTAACTAGTAATGAAACATCCAAAACAAAATAATAGAAATATGTCCATACATTATTGCTTAACTAAAAATATATTGTCCAGCTATTTGCGAGGCAAACGAGAACCGCAACGATGGAATGAAATATTATTTTTGCTCCTTCACTAATGAATCTATTAATTATGGTTTTTTAAATTCCCAATTGTAGGGTGATTCCGGCGGGCCATTCGTGTGCAAGGAAGCAGACGGCAGATATTACCTCTATGGCGTTGTATCTGCTGGTATTGAGAAAAAATGTGGAAATTTACTCGGCCTTTATACCAGGGTGTCTACTTTCCTCCCTTGGATTACTGCAAATACAAGATAGAAAAGTACTAAAGTACCTTTAAAAAATACAGCCGACCATCTGGCAGCATTTGGTAATCTATCTCTCTCTCTCTGCGATCAAGACTCAATCAGAGTAGGATTCCAGACTCGCTCATGAAGTCAGCTGTCTGTTTAAGAACATTTGGTAATAAAGAGATCGTTAATTTCATCAGATGTACCCTCATTAAAAAAATGTCCAAGCAGTAAAAACATGCATTTTGTCATTCATTTGATCAACTAGAGTTTAAAATACGAATGATGAAATTTAAAAAAAAAAGAAGAAGAAAAATTGGTGTGGTACAACTTTACGTGGATGAGAAACAAAACAAATAATTGTCATTATTACCATCAGCTTTACAGCAGCTTCGCATTATTGTGTAACTTGATGCATTCTGATGCCTTTACCCCTTTAAAATACCAAGATAGTTATAAACTTTGAGCAATTATATCGTAGGCAATAATCGTGGGCAATAATCGTAGGCAATAATCTATAAAATTAGTGATCTCTCCGTGTTAATCTGATCTCCACCCTTTTGTTTTTGTTGTTCTTTTTCTGTTTCTTTTTTTTTTTTTTTTGGGGGGGGGGGTGGAGGGTTATTGCTTTTGCCAGGTTTATATCTCTAGCGGAGTCCGAACACAGAATTTTGCGCGAATATCACTTTGTCCTATTTTCACACCGTCAGTCGTGTTATCAAGTGTCCCTCGCCATGCAGGCATATATTCGTCGACTTCAGAGGCAGAGGTACTTTCGTTTTAATCCTCGAGAGTTTTAACTTTTTTGGGTTAATTTGTTTCCTGTTAATTGTGCCCGAACCGCGGCAATGTTTCCCTATTCTTTTTTATTTCTAACTGCCACAGGTTCCTTAACGTGAGCAGAGTGCACACAGGACCTTCTGTTTTTCGTCATTATCCGAAAGGGATAGACATTGAATCTCACCAGCCAGAGAACGGGGGAGGGTAAAGCTGAAGATATCACTAACTCGGTATATTTTTAAAAAATCTCACATCGCCTGTTGTGGGGATCGAATCAGAGACCTTCTTGTCCAGTGGTTGAGGTATTACCTTCAAACCACCTATTCCTCATCCAACCCTTCTGTATCATAAACGTGTCCTTATTTTCTGCTTGTTTCCAGAAATTCTCCTTTAAATTTAAATTTATATCGATCTGAACTCGTCATCACAATAGTTCTATTAGAAAAAAAAAATAATAACCCAATGTAAAATGTAAAAAGCATTCCCAACAACCGAACTGTTCTTTTCAAATACTCTCAACATCCCAATGATTGTCTAAACGCTTTCGACATCCCAATGATAGTCTAAACACTCTCCACATCCCAATGATTGTCTAAACGCTTTCAACATCCCAATGATTGTCTAAACACTCTCAACATCCCAATTATAGTCTAAACACTCTCAACATCCCAATGATTGTCTAAACATTCTCAACATCCCAATGATTGTCTAAACGCTTTCAACATCCCAATGATTGTCTAAACACTTTCAACATCCTAATGATTGTCTAAACGCTTTCATACATCCCAATGATTGTCTAAACACTTTCAACATCCTAATGATTGTCTAAACGCTTTCAACATCCCAATGATTGTTTAAACGCTTTCATACATCCCAATGATTGTCTAAACACTTTCAACATCCCAATGATTGTCTAAACGCTTTCAACAGCCCAGTGATTGTCTAAAAGCTTTCAACATCCCAATGATTGTCTAAACGCTTTCAACAGTCCAGTGATTGTCTAAACGCTTTCAACATCCCAATGATTGTCTAAACGCTTTCAACATCCCAATGATTGTTGAAACGCTTTCAACAGCCCAGTGATTGTCTAAACACTTTCAACATCACAATGATTGTCTAAACGCTTTCAACATCCCAATAATTGTCTAAACACTTTCAACATCCCAATGATTGTCTAAACGCTTTCAACAGTCCAGTGATTGTCTAAACGCTTTCAACATCCCAATGATTGTCTAAACGCTTTCAACAGCCCAGTGATTGTCTAAACGCTTTCAACAACCCAATGATTGTCTAAACGCTTTCAACAGTCCAGTGATTGTCTAAACGCTTTCAATATCCCAATGATTGTCTAAACGCTTTCAACAGTCCAGTGATTATCTAAACGCTTTCAACAGTCCAGTGATTGGCTAAACGCTTTCAACAGTCCAGTGATTGTCTAAACGCTTTCAACAGTCCAGTCATTGGCTAAACGCTTTCAACATCCCAATGATTGTCTAAACGCTTTCAACAGTCCAGTGATTGTCTAAACGCTTTCAACATCCCAATGATTGTCTAAACGCTTTCAACAGTCCAGTGATTGTCTAAACGGTTTCAACAGTCCAGTGATTTTCTAATCGCTTTCAACATCCCAATGATTGTCTAAATACTCTCAACATCCCAATAATTGTCTAAACACTCTCAACATCACAATGATTGTCTTTATACTTTCAACGTCCCAATGATTTTATAAACACACTTAACATCCTAATGATTCTCTAAACACTCTCAACATCCCAATGATTGTCTAAACACACTTAACATCCCAGTGATTGTCTAAACGCTTTCAATGTTCCAATGATTGTCTAAATACTCTCAACATCCCAATGATTGTATAAACACACTTAACATCCTAATGATTGTCTAAATACTCTCAACATCCAAATGATTGTCTAAACACACTTAACATCCCAGTGATTGTCTAAACGCTTTCAATGTTCCAATGATCGTCTAAACACTCTCAACATCCCAATGATTGTCTAACACTCTCAACATTCGAATGATTGTCTAAACACTTTCAACATCCCAATGGTTGTCTGAAACACTATCAACACTCCAATAAATGCCTAATAACACTATCAACACCCAACGATTGAATATAAACACTCTCAACACATCATTGATATTGTATATAAATACTCTCAACACAGAAAATGATTTGTATATAAACACTCTCAACACCCCGATAATTGTATATAAACACTCTCAACACACAAATGATTGTATATAAACACCATCAACACCCCAATGATTGTATATAAACGCTCTCAACACACCAATGTTTGTGTATAAACACTATCAACACACCAATGATTGTATATAAACACTCTCAACACCCCAATAATTGTATATAAGCACTCTCAACACTCCAATGATTGTATATAAGCACTCTCAACGCTCCAATGATTGTATATAAGCACTCTCAATACCCCAATATTGTATATAAGCACTCTCAACACCCCAATGATTGTATATAAACACTCAATAAAACATTCGTTTTTCAAAACATCCTTAACACACATTGATTGTGTTGTTGATACTCAGCTCTGACGTGTCTAGATGACTTTCTAATTGTGTTGATCTATGTCTACATACACCAGAACGGCAGAAACTTGAGCTACTGGTCAAAACAACAATGCATCATTAATATAACTACTCAAGTGCACATATATGCCCTAAATCTACAGATACAGGCATAAGACGATCAGCAGTAGCAGCAATTGTGCTGGAAGGGGTCAGTTACTGATGGCTACAGCTGACTGCTTACGTCACGATAAGTGAACACAAATTTGATCAAGCTCATAAATTACCTCCCCATAATAAAAAAAAAAAAAATTAATTAATGACCACATATTTTGGAAGAGCCTTGTTGGTTGACTGAGGAGTCACTGCAATGAAAGTAGTAACACTTATTTTATCAGAACCAACATTGCTGACTTGTGACCTTAACAAAAATATGTTGAAATCCCTAGTGAGTATTAGTTAAATGTTAATTAAGATCTTGGCAAGAGAGATATTTTGAAGAGTTTAAATAAACCTTAATTAGCCAGCCCTGCCGAGCAAGTAGAGATTGAAGAAGGAAGGCAACCCTACCCTACCGTAGGCAAAGTTCCGAGGTCGGATGTTGTGGGTTAAGGGGATGAAGGTTGCAATTTGCTGCATATAATTACACAATATTAACATGGTATTTAGCAATCCTTTAAAGGGCAGACGATAACGAGAAGTTATCGAGTGAGCGTTGTAGAAGAACAAGCAGCAGAGAAAAATGACACACTTTGATATACAACTAGGTCTGAAAATGCAACAACATATTCCCATAAGAATGTCATTATAAGTGATGACGATGTCTTTACAAAAATGTTTATAATGACGATTTTTATCACAATCGATGATGATATCATCACATCATATTTTTCGTTGAGAATACCGTCACAGCCGATGAGGATTTCATCACAACCGAAGAGGGTGCCATCACAACATTGTTTTCTTTGAAGATGTTAGCACAACCGATAATGGCATCATCACAATCGATGTGAATGCTTCACAACATCGTTTCTGTTTAATCGACCGATGAGGAATTCATTTCAACCGACGAAGCTGTTATCACAACTGATAAAGCTGTCATAACAACCGATGCAGACGTTATCACAACTGATAAAGCTGTCATAACAACCGGTGTAGACGTTATCACAACTGATAAAGCTGTCATAACAACCGGTGTAGACGTTATCACAACTGATAAAGCTGCCATAACAACCGATGTAGACGTTATAACAACTGATAAAGCTGTCATAACAACCGATTCAGACGTTATCACAACTGATAAAGCTGCCATAACAACCGATGTAGACGTTATCACAACTGATAAAGCTGCCATAACAACCGATGTAGACGTTATCACAACTGATAAAGCTGCCATAACAACCAATGTAGACGTTATCACAACTGATAAAACTGCCATAACAACCGATGTAGACGTTATCACAACTGATAAAGCTGTCATAACAACCGATGTAGACGTTATCACACCATTGTTTCAGATAACGATGTTATCACAACCTATGTGGATGTTATAGCAACCTATATCGATGTTATCACAACATGTTATCACAACCTATATCGATGTTATCACAACATTGTTTCCAATTAGTACATGACCCTTTATTCTCTCTTTGACACAATAATATAGAGTGGACGAATGTTCCCGGAACTCGGAATCATGAACCAATATTATTAATGCTCTTCACAGAGATGGAAATTGCAACAACATGCTAACATATAAGGGCCTGACTTTTGAAGAGACAAAGTAAACTTTACAAGGCCGTGTAAAGCAAATAATACTAAATGGATTTAATGGGAGTCACGGAAAATCGAGAAATAATCCATAAAATCCCTATCGTGAACAGAATAGTGATATAGAAGGACAATGCTCTATGGGCAGATAAGAAATTAAATATCCAAGCATCACAGAGGATGGAGTCATGAAAACAGTGATAATGATCAAAGGACCCCTCGTTATCGGGAGACCTTCAGCGTTGGAGATATAATGGGGGCATTGGCTGCCCGTCTTTTAGAAGATGTATCTGCAGTTGATGAGATTATTGCCCCAAGCTCATGGATGTTAAAAAGTGAATGCGAAACAAGTTTAAAAAAAAATAAAACACGCACTAGAGGCAGTTTCCGACTTTAGTAGAAAAGTGCGAGAAGAGAGTCATTATTAGATCATCTTGATAGCTACTACTAAGGTACAAAGGTACCCTTTCTTTTTACTTTCAGTACAGGTGCTTCTCTCTCTCCATCCTTCTCTCTCTCTCTCTCTCTCTCTCTCTGTCTCTCCCTCTCTCTTTCTCTGTTTTATATTTTCTTACTCTATACTTCTGTGCCTTTTGCAATGCTGCATTTATACCTGTTCGACAGGTGTATTCACGTGACTAGCTTTGGCTAATGACCTGGCTACTTTCAGATTAAGGATCATTTCATTTTCTTTATGTAGACCGGAGACGTAATTATGACTTAAGCTAAGTAGAAATCCCTGTAGTTATGTTTTAAGCTAAGTAGAAATCTCCATAATTATGTTTTAAGCTAAGTAGAAATCCCTGTAGTTATGTTTTAAGCCAAGTAGAAATCCCTGTAGTTATGTTTTAAGCTAAGTAGAAATCTTCGTAATTATGTTTTAAGCTAAGTAGAAATCCCTGTAGTTATGTTTTAAGCTAAGTAGAAATCCCTGTAGTTATGTTTTAAGCTAAGTAGAAATCTCCGTAATTATGTTTTAAGCTAAGTAGAAATCCCTGTAGTTATGTTTTAAGCTAAGTAGAAATCCACGCCTGTATGTTATTTGTTTTCTTGTTTCACTCACGAAGACTTGTGGCCGGAACGTATATTGTCTTTTGTCTTCCTTTTATCTAACCTGTTACATACACTTTTATGTGTTTTTTTTTTCATGTCAATTTTCACAAACCCGATAATCCTTGCATGACTCAGCAGTCGTAACGACAGAAAGAATTCCATTAGGCCCAGTATTTTGTAGTGACTATAGTGGTGTTCTTTCATAAAAAAATAAGATACTCTTTTAAGACTCGGTTAACTTAGCAGCTGTAACTGGGTTCTTCCGTTTCCCAAATGGTGGAACTAGTTCACACCGTGAGCTGTGTGTCTCATCCGTTTTGATCATGTTTCGATATTCCAATTGTTTACGATGGATGATGATATCGTATGGCAGGGAACAGTTGGCTGAGTTCACTTTCTGTGCGGTTTCGCCTTATGTCTTTTGGCGTGTGCTGAGACTGTTATGATGGGGACTACAGATACCTTTCTTTGTTTGGGAAATTAGATAGTAATTCGGATTATTCCACTGGCACTGGCTTTTGAGCAATTATAAATTTTAATTCGTTGCAGTGATACCTGGGCCTTCCATAACCAAAGAAATGGGATCGATCTTGAGCGCTTGCTATCGGTAGATCAGGGCACTAACGACCGCGGTCAGTGGCCAGAATCCTAGTTGAAAAATATAATGCATGACTATCTGGCAGTGCAGGTTAGTAATACAGCAGCTAGGAAAGTTACAGTCGCCATCACCTCAAAGTACTGTGGTCGTGAGTTAGCAAGTTCAAATGTAATATTTCACTTTCCTACAAGAATAAAGTTCTTTCTTTATTTTCTTTCTTTCTTTCTCTTTTCTTTCTTTCTTTCTTTCTTTCTTTCTTTCTTTCTTTCTTTCTTTCTTTCTTTCTTTCTTTCTTTCTTTCTTTCTTTCTTTCTTTCTTTCTTTCTTTCTTTCTTTCTTTCTTTCCTTCTTTAAAAATATATCCACCAATTCTGGCAAGGTCAAAGTGATAAGAATTTATATCCGTTATATGAAAGTCAGGGTTGGGTGATGCCCACATGGTGGCGTTGTGTTTGAGCGCCCACTTCTCACAGACACTCACATTTTACTTGAGATTGGTTTCCACCCTCACAATGTTCGAACATGGAGGTCAGAGAGTGGCTCGATATCACGATATCAGCAGACCGCGATGTTCACCAGGTCATGCTTTCGGATCTCGAGCTCTTGAATGGACAATCCTACACGGGACATAAATCTGTCAGGGGAGATAAATGCTGGGAGTGTTCACGCTTTATGACGATTATTGTGTGCTATGTCAATCCCATCAGAAATTCTCCGACTTTATTGCAAGATAGGATATTGCGATCAATAAAGGAACTACACAGAAAGGGTAGGCACTATTAGTATTATATCATCAGATAGATAAAATAATTAGTATGTAATCGATGTCTTGGGAAAGAAGTTGAGTGATTAGTATTATTTCCAACACACTTCTTATAAGACAATCTAGCAAATGATTGACTCAGTTTGAACATGTTCAATGATGTTCATTGAATGTCAACATGTCAACTGATGTTTTGTGGTTAGGTGGAAGGAGGTATCTGTAACCTTTGATTTTACCTGTTCTGTAAGATGTTTTTTTTTTGAGGATACTCAAAATGTAACGCAGAAGACCGAACAAAAAAAAAAAGAAGGAAGGAAGGCAGGCTAAAATGAAACCCGGACTACACAGAACTGTCGACTTGTAGAAAAGTTAAACTATTTTTATGACACGATCTAACTTCTAAGGTTTGCCGGGGGATTTATAGGGCTGGAGAATAGAGGTCGCGTGTCCAGTGCAGTGACCAGGAGGTAATCGTGGCTGAGTTTTCAATTTCATCCCTGACAGAAAGAAATGGTTTCATCTTACAGTGGACGCACATTCTCCAGGTTTGGAGGACGACGAGTCACGAGCAGGGAAATTAAACGATAAGAAAACAATCTCGAACACACTAAAGATGCGCTGAGTTATAAGGTGTAAATTGAAGTGACAAATCCGCTTAAAAGACCACAAAGAAAAGAAGCAGAAATTCATAAAGTGATTCATAAAAATGACATACGACTTTGAATCATGGTACTTCTACTCTGCTTACCTCTACTATTGTTGAACGAATATGCTTGAACAAGTAAGGCTCGACATGGGAGTGCAGATTCGGTGCACATAAATAAGTTTACTGAAATCCGATGTGCAGGGAATAAAAAACGCGTTGTCTGAACGTCGTTAGCTTGTGGAGTGGTTTTGACTCAATCAGAGTAGGATTCCAGACTCTCTCATGAAGGCAGCTGTCTGTTTAAGTGATTCGATTGCCCCATATAGTTTCTCTTCCAGGGAGGTGGGTGTGGACCACATTGCTCTTCTCAGGTCTGTGTACTGGGGCAATCCTGTAGAGCATGTTTTGTAGTCATATTGTCCAGTGTACAGTGGCATAGGCTGGTTGTACCTATTTTTAATTTCGTGAACATGTGATTTCTCATTCTATTGTGGCCAGTGCGTAGGCGAAGTATGATGACTTGATCCCTCCTTGATAGTTGGTGGTATCCGTCACTCTCGTTATGCTTTGGGTGTTCTCGTTTCCATTTTTAATGGTACTGACCTTTGAGGATGGATTTGGCTTTATCATAACTGAGCGGATGGTTCTCTTGCGGTAATCTCCCTCCCACTTTAGCTAATTTGTTTGCGCGTTCGTTCCCGTGTATATTACAGTGTGATGGTATCCACTGAATGACTACTCTCTGGAAGTTATTGCATAGTTGGTCCAGGGTTGTTCTCAAGTCATCTAGTTCATTGTTCTTGGGGCTTTTTAGAGCTGATAATACTGACAGTGCATCAGTCAGAATCACCAATTTATTGTGCATGTTATTTTTGTGTTGAGTAGCCAGTGTTGCAGCACCTCTGAGGGTCTCAGTTTCTGCTTTAAAGTTTGAGAATTTTCCAGTAGCTATTAACTTGATGATCTCGTCCTGACTATTCAGAGCCAAGAACACACCTCTCCCTCCATTTCTGGTGACATTTGTAGCAGAGCCATCTGTGTATATGTGGGACAAAGAGTGCTGTGGGTAGGTATCGTGTATATGTTTTTCTGCTACGTGTTTTCTTTCTGTCTCTGACTGGGTGCCTTTTTTCATGATTCCTGTTATATTTCCCTTAAGTAATTAGTTGTCTGTATATAATTGTAATACATTCATCAACTCTCTCCCCCTAAAACATCACTCTTCTCTCTCATAAAATTAATTAATTAATTAAATATATATATATATATATCGGACATGGGATGTGTGTTAAGTGTAGAAACGACACAAGTCGATAACTTTCTTTGGTTCTTTGGTTTTGGAAGGCCCCAGTATCACTGCAAACGAATTAATATCCATAATTGCTCAACCACCTGTGCCAGTGGAATCATCTGAATCACTAACTCATCTCCCAAGCAAAGAAAGGTAGCTGTAGTTTTCGATGATGATGATGAGAAGTTGTGTAAACCAAAGAAATATTCTCTACTTCTGGGACTTCAGCACTTACTCTTTTGGTTGGTTCAAATCGTACTATATATTCACCTACTACTGCTTTTGATAAATGGAATTGATGCTGGATATAGTAGCAACATCAAGATATATATTGATGCTGGATATAGTAGCAACATCAAGAGATATATTGATGCTGGATATAGTAGCAACATCAAGAGATATATTGATGTTTGATATAGTAGCAGCATCAAAGCGATATATTGATGTTAGATATAGTAGCAACATCAAGAGATAGATTAATGTTGGATATAGTAGCAACATCAAGAGATAGATTGATGTTGGATATAATAGTAACATCAAGAGATAGATTGATGTTGGATATAGTAGCAACATCAAGAGATAGGTTGATGTTGGATATAGCAGCACCATCAAAAGATATATTGATGTTGAATATAGTAGCAACATCAAAAGAAAGATTGATATAGATATAGCAGCAACATCAAGAGATATATTGATGCTGGATATAGTAGAAATATCAAGAGATAGATTGATGCTGGATATAGTAGCAACATCAAGAGATATATTGATGCTGGATATAGCAGCAACATCAAGAGATATATTGATGCTGGATATAGTAGCAACATCAAGAGATAGATTGATGTTGGATATAGTAGCAACATCAAGAGATAGATTGATGTTGGATATAGTAGCAACATCAAGAGATAGATTGATGCTGGATATAGTAGTAACATCAAGCGATATATTGATGCTGGATATAGTAGCAACATCAAAAGAAAGATTGATATAGATATAGCAGCAACATCAAGAGATATATTGATGCTGGATATAGTAGAAATATCAAGAGATAGATTGATGCTGGATATAGTAGCAACATCAAGAGATATATTGATGCTGGATATAGCAGCAACATCAAGAGATATATTGATGCTGGATATAGTAGCAACATCAAAAGAAAGATTGATATAGATATAGCAGCAACATCAAGAGATATATTGATGCTGGATATAGCAGCAACATCAAAAGAAAGATTGATATAGATATAGCAGCAACATCAAGAGATATATTGATACTGGATATAGTAGCAACATCAAGATATATATTGATGCTGGATTTAATAGCAACATCAAGAGATATATTGATACTGGATATAGTAGCAACATCAAGATGTATATTGATACTGGATATAGTAGCAACATCAATAAATAGAACGAGTACATCTTTGCAAGGGTGTAGCAATAAGAGAAACAAAAAAGAAATGAAAAGAATGTCCATAACAGACCTTCTTGGTTGATAGAATCATTGGTGAGATGCTATTCTATATGAGGACTGGGTGACGCAGAGGAAGATGTCGTGACAGGAGGGTCCTGGGTTCGAAACCCGCTAAAGGCGAGAGGAGTGATTTTATCTCTTTAAATCCGTGACTTTTTCGTGATTTTACCTTCCACTGGACTCATGGTTTTGAGATCTGAAGTTTAGTTTTCTCAGCGGCGAGAAACACGAGATCCCACGAGCAACCACGCACGTTAAAAAAAAAAACCGACGTCAGTCAAAAGTCGTAGAGAGTAAGCTATAAATGGTCAATGTCCGGACACAATTGTTAAACAAATCTACCCATGCCGAAACGGATGTGTCGGGACGAAAGGAACCGATATCGTGGCCTTGCCGTAAACTAGCGACGGAACGCAACCTCCCCACCTAATGGGCAAACAGTAAGAGGAAGGAGAAGAAACCATGTTTTCATCTGGCACTTCGATGTATCCTCTTCAACAAGATTTGAATGGCCCCCATATTCCTGGGCTATTCTTAACCTCACTATAAACTTGTTGGTTTTTTTTTTAAAAGTAGTTGGCAGTTATATCAGGTAAAGGTAACCCCATAACAAATGTCGGGGGAGCCGCGATAGCTTAGTGGTTAGTGAAATGGACTACAAAGGACAAGAGGTAGGATTCGATCCCAATCGACGGATTCCGGGTTCACCCAGCCTTAAATTGGTACCGGATTTTTTCAGGGAAAGTAAAGCGGCACGGACGTAATACCGACCACATTATCCCCAGAACCATGTGCTGAAGGTCTGTAAAATGAACGGTCACTAACACCATATTATTAAAAAGACATCACCTCAGTGCAAAATAAAGACAAGTGGAACAATATTAAAACAGGTAAATGCATTTAAATATTTGGGAACTTTGTTAACCTCAGACGGAAGATGTACAAAAGAGGTGAGAAGCAGAATGGCTCAGGCAAAAGCAGATTTTTAAAAAAAATGAGGAAGATGCTATGCAATACATTTTTGACAATAGAAACAAGAAAAAGAATTCTTAAATGTTATGTAGAGCCAGTCTTAACATATGGATGCGAATCATGTACAGTAGGACAATAGACAAGAAAATCACTGGAGTCTGTAGAAATGTGGTTTTACAGAAGAATGTTGAAAGTACCAAGGACAGCTAAGAAGAGTAATGAAGATGTTCTGAGAGAGGTTAAAGCAAAAAGAGAGCTAATTTCCAACATTAGGAAGAAACAATCATAATTTTTTGGCCATGTAATGAGAAGAGAACAACTGGAATATATTGTAACAACTGGAAAAATTGAGGGACGAAGAGATAGAGGGAATCAATGAGAAAAAATAACAGACAGCTTAAGAGAATGGCTTAGCAGAAGGTCAACAACAGAAATGATAAATAACTGCCGAGATCGAAAGTTGTGGAGAGACATGATCACCTACGCCAGTAGGCCCGGTACTTCATGATGATGATGAACACCATATTGCCTATATGCCGCTTAGCGTGACCGGACTCTTTACTTTTACTTACTATAACAACTGTCATTGGGTAATGACGTTTTAAAGACTTCGTTGTACTACCTTGGCTTCGTAAGTTGGCGTGACCATTTTCCATCCCCATTGCATTTCGTAAGTTGGCGTGACCATTTTCCATCCCCATTGCATTTCGTAAGTTGGCGTGACCATTTTCCATCCCCATTGCATTTACGATTTCCTTTCAAGGACATGTCTCTCTAACGAGGCTAGGTGGACCTCGGGAGACTATTAAGTCGAAAACAATATTCCTAAAATGGCATTTGAACCATGAACTTTCACGTCGGCACTGACCAAAATGCCACTAGGCTTTCAGTTCTATTATACTTGAATAAACATAAACACTTTTTAGGGTTGGAAAACTTGAATTAGATGCAATAAAAGCCCAAAACAGGATGTTTCAACTTTGCAAACAACGCAAGTCCAGACAAAGAATCACCGTTTCCGCCAAAAAGATAATAAAAAATAAAGGCAAAAAAAAAATTGTTTTAAAAAAATCAGAAGAAATCTAGATGCTGGCGAAAGACGTGTAGCGCAATCATCAAATTACACACAAAATAATAAGTCACGCGGCAACCAAATTCCTTTTTTTCCTACTCTACCAGACAAGTCATGACACATTTGTTCTCTCTTTCCTTTAGATCAGTCGTCCACCAGTACTATTTTGTTTCTCGTACATGCATTTTTAATGGCATTTTATTGTACTAGACCACTGTTGTTTGTGAGGGAGAGTTACTGTTGTTTGTGAGGGAGAGTTACTGTTGTTTGTGAGGGAGAGTTACTGTTGTTTGTGAGGGAGAGTTACTGTTGTTAGTGAGGGAGAGTTACTGTTGTTTGTGAGGGAGAGTTACTGTTGTTTGTGAGGGAGAGTTACTGTTGTTTGTGAGGGAGAGTTACTGTTGTTTGTGAGGGAGAGTTACTGTTGTTTGTGAGGGAGAGTTACTGTTGTTTGTGAGGGAGAGTTACTGTTGTTTGTAACTGATGCTTTAGTTGACATGTTGTTTTTCCCAAATATAAACTGTTGGTCAATGTTTGTTCTAGAATACATTCAAATTGATTAGAAAAAGCCGTCGCTTAAATTATAATAACATTGTATGGCTTCAAATCAAATATTTAACATCAGAAAAACACTTCTCACTTGTTTAAAATCACTTCTAAAACACACAATCATCATTATCATCGAGTGCCATCTCCGCAACGAAGGTTGGCTACCATGGACCGCTATTCTGCTCTGTCTCTTGCTTTGATGGTGCAAGTTGTCATAGGCTGGTTTGTCCATCTATTTATGTTGCTTGTCCATGTTAGTCTTGGTCTGCCTCTGCCTCTTTTATCTTGTATTTTCCCCTCCAGGATTACTTTTAGTAGGCTGTTGTGTATTTTAACAAGGCACAAAAATCGCATTTGTCTTGTTTGAATTGTGTTTAGTAGTTCTCTTTTCATTTTTAGTTGTTTTAAGACTTTCGTTTTTTTTCTTTTCCTTCCATCCAATTCTACATATTCTTCTATATATCCACATTTCAAATGCTTCAATTCTCTGTTCTGTTTTCTTGTCTAATGTCCATGTATTTGCACCATATATATTGAGAAGACATAACATTTTGCTATTCTTAGTTTTAGCGCTGGTGTTATTTGTTTTAATGTTAGTATGTTCTTCATGACATTAAAATTACTTTTTGCCAGCTTTTCTTTTGTTTATTTCAGTTGTACATTTTCCATCACTGGTTATAATATGCCCAAGGTAGTTGTAGTTCTCAACTGTCTCCACCACGTCTACTCCTTTATTTTGATATCCACTTGTTGTTTTTAAGTATTTTCTTTGTTTATGATGATAGTTTTAGTCTAGTTTGTGAAATGCTTCGTCAGCCGCAGTTTTATCTCTTTAGGGAATTTGCACCGTGTTTCGTTCGTCGTAGGCTACATTCACTAGAGTAATCAGGATTCCAAAGGGCGCGTCATTGCTGTGCTTGCGCCATTTTATGTGTGCTACGTCATCGTAATGGCTCATCGTAAATCCATAGACCGGCCGTAGGCTAATCTTACGGTCTGTTGTTTGATGTGCGACAGGGATAATCTGACGACTAACTGTGTTTTTATATGTTCGAAATTTGAGTCAACAACGATAGCCTAACATTGCCAAGCGCTATACATTTTTAAAGAAATATAACGATCATCACTTTCTGGAGGACGTGAACTTCTGGTATATGGTGGATAGGCGGCAGGAACCATTGAAGGCTATGCATGAAAAGTGTTCCTTGTTGCAGTATCCTCATATTCCAAGTCCACGGGGGACTGGTTGGTCTCGAGGCAAGACGTCGGCCTCGGGACAGAGAGGTTGTGGGTTCAAATCTCGGCTACACCGGTTGGGATTTTTATTTATAATTTCTCTCTGCGACAACCACCCCTGGTCTCAGCAGCGAGGCCCGCTTGAAACGTCAGTTACTCATCGACGGAAAAAAACACGAGTACCTCCGAAGTCGGAATTATCTGCCTGTGCGGCGAGGGACCACTGTGCACACGGCTGCCTGGAAAAATGGATTAACACGCAAAATTCAGTTCCTAGTCTCTAGGGACTTCGTCAGAGTTGAAAGCTGGCAACAACAACAACAATAACAACAACAACAACAACAACATATTCATCTTTGTTATCCTTATTTCTTCTTCTTGTATCCATTAGCTGTAAAATGTCATTTGTCATCCATATCGTTCCTGAGTTCACTGGTGGTATCGTCTTCACTGGTGGTATCGTCTTCACTGGTGGTATCGTCTTCACTGGTTGTATGAACTCTTGTGATGTTTGTTGTATTGATTCTTTTAGCATTTCCCACTGTTCATCAATGCTTTGTATCTTTTCTAGTGCATTGTACCGGTTCTGAATTGTGATGTTATATTTGTCTTGTAACCTCTTGTCTGATTTGAGTAAATCTAAATGTAACTTGATGTTAACTGAGGCTCGTTTTGCTGTTTTTTATTTTACTCTTAGCTTGACCACAACTGGTACATGATTGTTATTGCAGTCTGCCCCTGGTCTAGTTTTCTCACACACCAGACTGTTTCTAAATCTATTATTTATCATTATGTAATCAATTTGATTATGTGCGTTGTCTCCTGGGCTTTTCCATGTCCACAGACATCTTGGATGTTGGTTAAACCAGGTGTTTCCTATCATCATGTTGTATATTCTTGCCCAGTCAATAAGTTTGTCACCTCTTTTATTCCTCTCATCTAATTCATAATAACCAACTACTTCCTCAACTCTTTTCTTTCCTTCTTTTGCTTTGAGATCCCATAGAACTATAGTGTTTTCATGTGGTGTGTATTGAAGAAGTGCCATAGTAAGCTCGTCGTAAAATTATCAACTGTTTCCTCTAGACTCTACTGTTTGTGCATAGACGTGTTTTATATTGATATATTGGCTCTCCATTCAATTTCACTAAAAAGACTCTGTCAGATATTGACCAAACGCCTTTCACTGTTCTTGCACTTTCTGCATCCAAGATGACATCTACTCCTAAACTACCTACAGCTAAGTTACGCACAATTCCTTTTTTCCTCTTTCATCATCCATAATGAACATTATTGTCTGGAAGTGCTCGCTGCGTGGAAGCATAATCAAATAATGTCCAATTTTGTATGAATTAATCAGTATTTTAATTTTCATCTTTTCTATCTACATTTCTCAACGACCAAGGTATACTAATTTCATGTGACAATTAATAGGGCGACTAAATGTTTCATCAGCCTTGTCCAGCCTCGGACAGCACGACTTAATTAACTTTCTCGTGGCGCCTCCGCGAGAGACCAATATGTGGCCCCAGCGACTGATTGCCTATAGCGCCTGATTTACCGCTTTGATAGATTTACTGGCGCTTCGCTCACGATGTGCTTCCTCTGGTTCAGATTTTAATCTCCGTGTTTCTTGTGTTATTCATTATTTCTTCATATCTTTCCTGGTTTATTATCGTATTTCTTGACCTTTAAATTTATGAACACAAATCCCGATTTGCTGCGTGTGTACGATTATATACATAGATATGGAGCTTAGAAGATGAGATTGACTACTAAGGATAAGAGACCGGCTTCTACATCAATCGACAGCTGGTAAGTTCATCCAGACATAAATGGGCATCTGACTTGGAAGGAGGTAGAGAGGCCTTGTTATGGTATCGACCTCATCAAACACAAAATGTTATTGTTAGAATCATCATCATTGTGCACCGGACGAATCCATGGGGTGCCCAATATTCCACGTGGGAATCTCAAGAATATCCCGGGGAATATCCTGACCCACATGCACGAACTCCGTAGCACAGCTTTGAATCCACTGCATGGGTTGTTTTACCTGAGCAGTTGCCAAATGTAGGACTTGCTCATTTAGACTTTCCAAGGTTCTTTAACGTGTGAGAGCGCACACGGGACCCCCTGTCTATTGCCGCTATCCAAGAGGGCTAGACATCGAATCTCGCTAGCTAAGAGATCAGGAGAGGTAACGTCACGAATTTCACTTTGTCTCAGTTTACTTTTCTTATTTTTGAAAATTCGCTAGCGATTCGGGTCCTTCCTGTTCATAGGTCGGCTTCGTACCTCTAGACTAGCCAGGTCACAGTCCTTCCTGTTCATAGGTCGGCTTCGTACCTCTAGACTAGCCAGGTCACAGTCCTTCCTGTTCATAGGTCGGCCTCGTACCTCTAGACTAGCCAGGTCACAGTCCTTCCTGTTCATAGGTCGGCCTCGTACCTCTAGACTAGCCAGGTCACAATACAATATCTGTTGTTTGACTTTGACAAATATAGGTACTAACGCCAACATTTGGATTAATCGATCAATGACCAAGAATATAATCAACATGATCTTGAATTTGGACTTCGCTTTCCGTGCCTTCTTCTGTCAAGAATGTGATGTCGTTCTCCATTGGATGACACTGACTTTGTTTCCATGTCATATGTGTACGCCCAGGCTTCATCACTAGCAATTATCGATAACGTGAAATTGGAATCGTGGGTACGATGAGGAAATCAGTGCTAATTGACACTATCACTGTTCAAAGAAACAAAGGATTGTTAGTGATCTGAATTCAGGTGACTGGCCATGAACTTCACAGAGACAGATTTCTCATACCTAAATCTTCTCTTAGTGTTTATGCAAGTAGCAACTGTTATTCCCGCACCCACTACTTTCTCTCTGTAGTCAGATATCTGTAATCACGAACGTAGGATGCTCTGTAAGGAAGGTGATCAACTTCAAACGATCAGCATCTGCTTTTGAAGTGGTGGTAATACTCAAATGTCCTTGGTCAACATAGTCAGGACTCACTAAAACCTGACTGTAGCAAGCTTCAACACAGTTTCCCAAAACGAACCCAGATGTCAATGAATACACGCTGCTGAGTTTGGTCGACCATGCTGAAACCCACGAACCTGCAAGTTCTCTAGAAGACTTATGCAGCGCCCATGTATGAAGAATGTGAATTCTTCAATTTTTCATTTTCTTTGTTATCATCATCATCATCTTTGTCAGCGTTCACGTCTTTTGAACATGCAAACTTGACTCTTTGTCTTGTACCAAGATGAATGGCTGGAAATAGCATCATGTTACAACATGAGTTCGCCGCAAGGTCAGTACTCGTGTATGTCCTGATTTTCCCCTAATCCCGCTCCGTGACTGACACATTCCGTATTCGGTAATCATATATTAGTTCCAAGTTTACCTGCACACTCAGGAATGGCTAAAGTGGTTTTTGTATATGGAAGCCTTCTTGGCGCTCTTGTATTTTGACTTCTTTATAGTCACCCTCATGGTTCTATATTGCCTTCACGACGACTTCGTGATTATTTACTCTTTATAACTACTTCGCGTTGTGCTTTACTTTTTCTTCTTGTGACCACTTAGAAGATGTGACACCATCATTTAGGATAATATTGTTGACGATATCTTGCAAGTGTTTATATTGCCCTCTGACTTGACTTTTCTTACAATTCTAATCTCGCTCAGACTCGCTTTTTTCGACGCCTCTCTTGGGGATCGATCTTTCACTTAGTTCTATTCTTGAACTTCAGTTTGTGAGAGCTCTGTCTGATCTTGTATGATGACATTATATTTCCATCTCATACAATAGTCTTCCCCAACACCAATACAAATAGAAAAAGAAGGTAAACTATATCTCCACTCGCCGGTGAAAGGCAAATGAGGAGAATAAGTTGACCATCTTATTTGTGTATAAACTTTAATACTTAAATCTAACTTATAAAGACACAATTATTACCACCGATTGTTATAATAACTAAAATTACTATTGATTGTTATAGTAACGTTACACCACTCAAAACTAATCAATTTAGTCGCAGTTATTTATTATGAAAGACACTTAAGTGGTCAGTGGTAAAAAAGCAGCACAATTTAATAACAAAATTAAACTCCGAAATGTGATCCCTCGCCACACAACGCAACCCTGCAAAGTGTTAGCATAACTAACAATATTTAACTCCTCAATGTTGGAAAAACCAAAACGTTCACAAAAATTGAACACGCAGTAGTTCATTCTATGTCTTCCTTCTTGTTTCATCTCTAAAGCTTTTTTTTCAGTTTAATTATTTTTAAAATAAACAAATTAGGATAGAAAGAAAAAAACAGAGGAAAGAAAACAGATATGAGAAAATATTAAAACGTAACATAAAACTTACATTTGTAAATTCTAATATTTCATGTCAACGTCTTCATATGAATCTGTGTTAATGATATTCATTAATTCAAGCAGATAATAATTATAATAATTACAATAATAATAATTCCTACAATAAGTTCCTAATTAATTGTTTGCAATTCTGGATTCTTTAAGGTAAAGAATAATCCGGGGATTGTAGAAAACCGTCCACATCCATAGCCAGTTCAATTAATTACTTGCACCAAAAGTAGTAATGTTAGACATTATAGTGAAAGAAAGAAAAATAAAGGACTCAGCCTTAATAGCAAAAAGACAGAAGTAATGTTAACAACAAAGAAAAAGACATCATCTTAGTGCAAAGTAAAGAGAAGTGGAACAATATTAAAGCAGGTAAATGAATTTAAATATTTGGGAACTTTGAAAACCTCAGACGGAAGATGTACAAAAGAGTTGTGATGCTGAATTGCTCAGGCAAAAGCAGATTTCCAAAAAAATTAGGAAGATACTATGAAATCCATTTTTGACAATAGAAACAAGAAAAAGAGTTCTTAAATGTCATGTAGAGCCAGTCTTAACATATGAATGTGAATCATGAACAATAGGACAACAAACAAGAAAATCACTGGAGTCTGTAGAAATGTGGTTTTAGAATAAAGATTGGTTTAAAACAAGAATACGCAAGCTTCCAGTAATGTTGTACTTTAATGATGGAAAGTTCACTGAAAGCAATAATGATATCAGCTCAGTATAGTGCAGAAGTGTGTGCACGTGCGTGTCCGTGCGTTATTTGGTTATGGAAGGCCCCAGTATCACTGCAAACGAATTAAAATCCATAATTGCTCAACCGCCCGTGCCAGCGTAATTATCCGAATTAATATCTCATCTCCCAAACAAAGAAAGGTAACTGTAGTTCCCATCGTAGCAGTCTCAGCATACGCCAAAAGACATAAGGCGAAACAGCGCAGAAAGTGAACACAGCCAACTGTTCCCTGTCATACGATATCATCATTCATCGTAAAGAATTGGAATATCGAAACATGATCAAAACGGATGAGACACGGCTCACGGTTTGCACAGATCACTCAGTAGCTCCTGCAACAAGCCGGACTTGGAATATGAGGAAACTGCAACAAGGAACACTTTTCATGTATAGCCTTCAATGGTTCCCGCCGCCTATCCACAATATATCGGAAGTTCACGTCCTCTTGAAAATGATGATCGTCGTATTTAAAAAAAAATGTACAGCGCTTGATGATGTTATGCCATCGTTGTTGACTCAAATTCCGAACATTTAGACACACAGTTAGTCGTCAGATTATCGCACATCAAACAGCAGACCGTACGATTATCGTACAGCCGGTCTAGGGATGTATGATGAGCCATTACGATGACGTAGCACACAAAAATGTCGCACACACAATTTCGCTCCCTATAGATTCCTAATTACTCTAGTGAAAGCAGCCTACGACGAACAAAACATGGTGCAAATTTCCTAAAGAGATAAAACTGTAGCTGACGAAGTAGTTTACATTAATAAATAACATGGAAATAACTTGTGTCAAGGAATTCCAACAACGGTCATGAACAGCACCAATGCGACGTAAAGCGCAGATCAAGTCTAAACGTTGTAAGGTCGCATTCACAACTCTTGATTTGTCAAAAATGAACTGTTGCCAGCGTACAACTTCGCTTTAGCGGCACAGATGTAATAAGTAACTCATCATTTATACTTAAACGCAGAAAAGTGCAACGGAGAACCGAAATTAATCAGATCCCGAATGCACTTTCTGCAGCGATCGAGAGAACGTGACCTAGATCCACCATCTTCGCAACGGAAGTGTGTGCGTGTGTGTAGTAAGAACATTAACATATTGTTGAAATAAATTCAAGTAACAACTCTCTCGATACAGCCTGTTACAGGTAGGGCATGTACAATGATGAACAAGCATATCGGTGATGAGTTTTCTATTCTTGCAATCCCTAGTTGAAAAACAAATATTTCCTGGATGACTAGAACAGGACCTTAACAAAAAGTGAGTGTTATGCCTGAACAAAAACGGCCAATAGCTAAAGCTAGAAATAGTTGACTTCATGGCACAGGTTATGTGGTGGACTTCACATCTGGCCGCCCAAATTTGCCCCCAAATACATATGGTACCAATTTTTTCAGAGACTAAGGGGGCCTCGAAGACATGTTGGTTTGAATGGAATAAAGCTTGGAGCATTGTCTGTTGCAAGTGTTTTGTCCACTTGTTGGAATGAAGCTTGGAACATTCTTGTCTGTTGCAAGTGTTTTGTCCACTTGTTGGAATGAAGCTTGGAACATTCTTGTCTGTTGCAAGTGTTTTGTCCACTTGTTGGAATGAAGCTTGGAACATTCTTGTCTGTTGCAAATGTTTTGTCCACTTGTTGGAATGAAGCTTGGAACATTCTTGTCTGTGGCAAGTGTTTGAGCCACACGCGTCCATGTGGGTATTGGGGTACAGACCACCGTGATGAGAGAACAGAATAGAGCCAGTGTCATCGGCCACGCATGTCGTAAGAAGCGACTAAAGATGTTGGGTACAATTTATCTGCCGTGCTGAGGGGTTCATGATATGATTCTAAGCTGAAGCCACCTTCAGTGCTTTCACTAGTGTGTGGGGGACGTGCTTCATACTGGCAAAAGTGCTATTGATGATATCTGAGCTCTGGGAGTTGTCCATTTTGTAATGAAGATGAGCTGTCGAGTAAACTAAACTGTTAGCAACACAGCTGCTGCGGTTTAAAGTGTAAAATGGAAATATAATTATTTAAAGTGAGGACTTTTTGAGTCAAAAGAACATTATCATCAAATACAGCATCTGCCGGTGTAGGCGATAATGTTTCTTATTTTATTTTCAGTTATTTGTCTATCCTGCTTTAGACCTTCCACCATAACGCTCGCTTTAGCTGTCTAGTTTCTTTCTTTCTTTCTTTCTTTCTTTCTTTCTTTCTTTCTTTCTTTCTTTCTTTCTTTCTTTCTTTCTTTCTTTCTTTCTTTCTTTCTTTCTTTCTTTCTTTCATTCTTTCTTTCTTTCTTTCTTTCATTCTTTCTTTCTTTCTTTCTTTCTTTTCTTTCTTTCTTTCTTTCTTTCTTCCAAATTTATTAGTTCTCACAATATATTCCAATAATTCCCTCTCGTTTCATGAACAAAAACGCATCATTATTACTTCACTATGTTTGCAAAATATTTACTACTGCCTTGGTCTCTTTGGGAACTCCATCATTACGTTACTTTTAGGTGTCCACAGTATTTTCCTGAAACTCATGTGAGAATATATCACTGTGGTGTCTAAATAATCCTTTGTCTGTTGTCCGATTAGACTGATTAACATATTCCAGGAGCTGGCTTCTTATGACACTAAAGAACTATATTTTGTTCTATCATAATCAACTATGGATTATATATGTGAAAATAAGTCAGAATATTCTGGCATTATTAAAGAAAGATAAAAGTAAAGGCAGTAAAATTAAAACCACAGAGGCCACATATCTTCCGAATAAGAACATATTTTACAATATCAAACTCTGAAATGAATTGGGGCAAACAAATCTTATAGAGGAAATTAAAATAAATTCTACGGCCGCGTCAAAGACACAGTGGGCTGGAAAAAATGAACAATAATGCAAGGAATGGTTCCAGGAAGACGGGACAGATGCAGACCAAGAAGAAAGTGGTTTCAAGACATCAAAGAGACCCTCAACAAGACAAACAGAAGAAGTGAGATATCTGGTTAGAGACAGAGATTATTTCCGACGGGCTGTGATGAGTGCAAAGAAACCCAATGATGATGATAAAAGAAAAAAAACCGAATTCCTTAGCTTTATTTTTTTCTCCAGGATTGGGGTCAAAAAGATTATATTTCCACGTAGAATCGATTTCCCTACACATGAGTTTGCTTTGTTTAGCCCGTTTGGAGAAACTCAAATAAATGAACATTATTTTCATTACAAAACTGTCAGTAGTAATAAAGCTATAGCTTGGTGATGGTATCAGCCACGGTTCAAAGACAGCTTGGCACTCTCAGTCAACCAAGTATAACAAGATACGTGTATCTGGCCACTAATTGGGGAGAAAGTAATAACATCGAGGAAGATCACTGGCTCTGACTTCCAGAATCGATGGATTCTCTCTCTCTCTTCTACCTTTCAGCTCCCTGTGGAGGTCTTCAACAAACACTTTCCAAGTCGTTCTGTTTCTTGCCATTTTTTTTAAGATCATTCCATGTCTTCCCCATCATCTTCATCTCAGCTTCTGTTTGTCTTCTCCAAGAATTTCTTGCTTTTCTTCTTTGTCTTTTCCCCTGGGGGTTCTGTTGTGTAATACTCTCAGTTGGCTTCCGCAGTGTGTGTCCTATCCAGCGTCATCGTCTTCGCTGTATCTCTTTATCCACTGGTATTTGACTGGTACTTTTCCATAATTCAATGTTAGTGATTTTGTCCTGCCATTTCCATCCTTTTATTCTGCGTAATCATCCATTAATGAAAGTCTGTATCTTCATGATTATCAATTTTGTTGTACTCCATGTTTCAAAGGCAGCTTGGCGCTCTCCAGTCAACCATGTATAAAAAGTTGAGTGTATCTGGCCACTAATTTGGGGAAAGTAATAACATCGAGGAAGATCACTGGCTCTGACATCCAGAATCGATGGACTAGTACGGTTAAGCTGTTATATTTCATTTCTCTACAACAAGATATGTGTCAGGTAGCGTTAAATCTTATCTTCGTCAGTTCAGTTTCATCACAGATTCGAGGTGATGATGTCCTTATATCAGTGGTTACCAAACTGTTAACATCAGTGGTTCCCTTTCCCTGCTGATCATATACCAGCGGCGTCTTCATTGTAGTATAAGTTGAGTAAATTATCATTCTTTAACTGGACATGTACAGTGAACAAATACGACACAGTTAACGGAACCATATAGAAAACTATTTGTTTATGGCCTAAAAAAAATAAGAAGTCTTCTTGGATTTTGTAATTTTATGATTTCTAACTACCGAGAAAGCAGGCACACGACAATATCCTCGGTGTGGCGTCCATGCCCCTGGGGGTCGCGGCACACACTTTGGGAACCTCTGGCTTATAGAGAAGCTGTTTGGCGAAAGAGAAGCCTGTGTCAGAAATACAACTTGATGGGGAGATAATCGATGGCTTTTGTATACATGACCATTTATCATTGTGCTCAGAAATCCTTATTAGAATTCCGTTCTCTTGCCTGATCACACATGACAAGCTGAGCAAAGTGCACTAGTTATGTAAATCCAACCAGAATCCGTGCGGCGGTCCAGAAGACTAGTTCATGGAATATAATGTTGCTTTATTTCTTCTTCTTCTACCTTTTTAGCTCCAAGTGGAGCATTAGTATTCAACAAACACTTTCCAAGTCGTTCTGTTTTTTGCCATTCTTTTAAGATCATTCCATGTCTTCCCCATCATCTTCATCTATGCTTCTATCTGTATTCTCCAAGAATTCCTTGGTTCTTCCTCTTTGTCTTTTCCCCTGGGAATTCCAAAAAAGGGCCTGTTGTGTAATACTCTCATTTGGCTTCCGTAGTGTGTCCTATCCAGCGCCATCGTCTTCGCTGTATCTCTTTATCCACTGGGAATTCCAAAAAAGGGCCTGTTGTGTAATACTCTCATTTGGCTTCCGTAGTGTGTCCTATCCAGCGCCATCGTCTTCGCTGTATCTCTTTATCCACTGGTATTTGACTGGTACATTTCCATAATTCTATGTTAGTGATTTTGTCCTGCCATTTCCATCCTTTTATTCTGCGTAAGCATCCATTAATGAAAGTCTGTATCTTCATGATTATCAATTTTGTTGTTCTCAATGTTTCACAGCCATATACTAGGACCGACTTAACATTTGAGTTGACAAGTTTTATTCTTGTATTTATCCTAATTTCTTTGGATTTATGTTGCTTTTGTTCACCCTCTAATAGTAGTAGAAAAGGGAGACAGTAAAACGTAACATTTATTAAATATATCAAGTTATAGGCGTGTGTTTAAATCTCACATCAATTAGTATCATTTGAAGATGAGAAACACGTTTTTTTCCCCCGCTGCGGTTATAATCAACCCACACTCACCTCCCTGGATGAGAAACTATACGGGGCAAACGAACCATTTAAACAGACCGCTGCCTTCATAAGAGAGTCCCGGAATCCTAGTATGAATGAGCCATGACCGCAAGAAGAAGATAATCAACCCAACCTGGAAACCACGAGGTTTAGTTAGTTTAGTTTAGTCGACAGGTCATCATTATTGCTTCATTGCATAGTCAACATGTACGAATATATCAATGTGTTTGATAATATGAGTCTAATTTCGATCCTAGTTAATATCATCATCATCAATTACCGGGTCTGCTGGCGTAGGAGATCATGTCTCACTATAACTTTCGATCTCGACAGTTATTTATCATTTCTGTTGTTGACTTTCTGCCAAGCCAATCTTTTAAGCTGTCTGGTATCTTTTCTCTTTGCTTCCTTCTATCTCTTCGTCCCTCAATTTTCCCATTTGTTACAATATACTCCAGCTGTTCTCTTCTCATTACATGGCCAAAAAATGATGATTGTTTCTTCTCAATATTGGAAATTTTAAAAATAGTAAATATATAAGAGAATAATTAATATATATTTTAACACATTATTACGTCTTAAATCCAATATCTGGGGAGTATCAGGGATTTCTATTGGAATGAAGAGTAAAGACCGAACGCTTGGTGCATCCACGTTGAAGTGTTTTGGTGAGGTTTTGTCCCCCCCCCCTCCCCACCACCCCTGCATGACGAAACATTGCTTTAAGAAAACCATTCCAGCGAGTCCCCCAGAGGATCTACACCAACTAATAAACACAATAAACAAGACAAGCAAAGAATATGGTTTGGATATTAATATTAGCAAGACTAAAACTATGGTTAGCAGCAGAGAAAATTCACAAAATATTCAAGTGGATGTCGAAGTAGATAGAAAGAACTTGGAAAACGTTCAAGAATGCATCTATCTTGGACAAATTATGACAAAGGATGGAAAAAGTAGACATAAATAAAGACACAAGAAAAAACAAGAATGATATAAAGCAATTTTATCAAAACAGGATATGTATTTACTTCAAGCAAATAACATCAGAATTAAAAGTAGAAATTGTAAAATGTTATACATGCTCAAAATTCCTTTATGGTGCATAAACATGGACATTAAATAAAGAAAACAGAGCAGAAATGTAAGCCTTTGAAATGTTGATGTATAGAAAAATTAGGAGAATTGGGCGGAAAGAAAAGAAGACTAACAAGGAAGTTCTGAATCAGCAGGAAATGGAAAAAGTAAAATAACTGCTTAACACAATTCGAAAGAAATGATTGTTTTCGGACATGTGAAGAGACATAATACCCTTCTAAAAGTCATCTTGGAAGGGCAGGTATAAGGTAGACATGTGAAGAGACATAATACCCTTCTAAAAGTCATCTTGGAAGGGTAGGTACAAGGTAGACGAGGCAGACCAAGACTTAAAGTGGACTGAAAACATTAAAAGGCGTACAGGTGATCCTATGACAACGTGTATCATCAAGACAAGCGAAAAAATAAAATGGCGCTTCATGGTAGCCAACCTTCGATGTGGACACGGAAACTAATGAATGAAGGGTGCTCATGCTAGCCAATAATCGATATGGAGACAGCACCCAATTGAATGGATGGTGCTCTATGGTAGTCAACCTTCAATGTGGACACGGCACCTACTGGAAGCATGGTGTGCTCCATGGTGCCATGAATATGACGGACCTTCGATATGAAGACGGCACCCAATGAATGAATGGTGCTCTATGGTACCATGAATATGACGTACCTTCGATATGAAGACGGCACCCAATGAATGAATGGTGCTCCATGGTGCTATGAATATGACGGACCTTCGATTTGAAGACGGCACCCAATGAATGAATGGTACTTCATGGTACCATGAATATGACGGACCTTCGATATGAAGACGGCACCCAATGAATGAATGGTGCTCTACGGTGCCATGAATATGATGGACCTTCAATGTGGACACGACACCAAATGAATGAAGAGACTCAAACTCTCACTCACCTAATGTGGAGAGGTTTCAGCCAATTTGACTACTAACTCACCATCATTCTCGGTTCAAGTTGTACAATACTTGTTCGCTGTTTTTTTTTAAAAACTCATTTGTTTTGTTCTTTCCGTTGGCTCCTTGATCACATACAATCGATTACTTAATCAGTGATACACTGGGTCGTCCCGTAAGCCATCAATCTCAACCCTAGTCCTCTCATTGACTAACTGTCGTAGAATGTCTCAGAGTTCATGTTTCATCTCAGCGCCACCTACCGCACATCCCCTTCACCGTTGTTTTGATCGAATATGTCTCATGTCTTCCACTATCTATGAGATCCATTTATGAGAGTTCTGGTAATGATGTCAGGATTTATTTAAAGAGCACCATCGATCAAACTCTAATAAATGGCTGTTTAAATAGAAACAAATGCCCCGGAATATGTTTTCTTTAAAGATTTACACAAAAATCTTTTGGATCGATGAGCCCATTTTATTTATTTAAAATCTGTTGGCTACCTTCCATTGAGTTGTAATTATAGAACATTTTAAGTTATTCTTTGAAAAAGAACACATTTATGATTTGCTATAGCACAGCTAGAAACAAGAAAAAGAGTTCTTAAATGTTTTGTAGAGCCAGTCTTAACATATGGATGTGAATCATGGACAGTAGGACAACAGACAAGAGAAGCACTGGAGTCTGTAGAAATGTGGTTTTACAGAAGAATGTTGAGAATACAAAGGACAGCTAAGAAGGGTAATGAAAATGTTCTGAAAGCGGTCAAAGCAAAAAGAGAGCTAATTTCCAATATTAGGAAGAAACAATAATCATTTTTTGCCCACGTAATGAGAAGAAAACAAGTGGAATATACTGTAACAACTGGAAAAATTGAGGGACGAAGAGATAGAGGAAAGCAAAGAGCAAAAAATACCAGACAGCTTAAGAGAATGGCTTGGCAGAAGGTCAACAACAGAAATGATAAATAACTGTCGAGATCGAAAGTTGTGGAGAGACATGATAACCTACGCCAGCAGGCCCGGTACTTGATGATGATGATGATGATCATAGTACAGCACAGTTTGCTGATATTTACTACAGATCACTCTATATGTCTCTCATTATTAGTTATAATGAAGTTCAATTTGCTGATTTTCTCTACTGGACATTTTATGTGCGTTTCCACAAGCTGTTATAAGTAAGAGTTTCCTCCATGCCTTTGCAGGAATATAGTGTTAATGTGATATTTTTGCCAGACAACAGCATATGTTTGGGTGATGTGTTTGGTATGACTCCAGGCCGCCTGAACTTCTCAGAAAAATATCTGATACTCATTTTTAGAGCCTGGGTGAACCCTGAAGCCTTTTCGGTCTAAAAAAAAAAATCCACCAGTTCTGGAAATTAAACCCGAATCCTTCTGATCAGGAAACAAGTACGCTAACCGTTATGCCACCGAGGAACCATAACATGTTATAGTTGGATACAGCTTGTTATTGTCCACGAATCATTATAGGTCACCATCACCATCATCATCATCATCGCCAACCTCATCATCATCATTATCATCATCATCATCATCATCATCATCGAGAAGAGTGCCAGCTATTATGTATCTTCATATTCTGTTGTTGACCTCCTAACAAAAGGTATATTTTTCTTTGTTTTACTATGTCTCATTTTCTTTCAAATTTGTTCCCTGTAAGTCCTTCCCCTCTGCATGATAACAAATATTATTAGTCTTTAGTGTTCTCTTTATCCTCATCGCACGTCCTTAAGCGTTATGATAATTCAGTTGATTGTGACGTGGTACGCAAGACGTTGTCAACAATGGATGCACCCACAGCGCTTGTTTTACTCCAAAGAACCCAGCTAAATGCACGAACACCGTAGCGCAGGCACATAATCCCTAAAATAAAACCTTCGATCGACTTGAAAAAATTATTTACATAAGGAGCTGAAAGTAATCAGCGCTGAACAAAACCATCGGCGGTTATTGAATATCTCTCAATGCTGTGTCGTAACACACATATTGACTTCCCTATGGACGAATGTCACAATTTACACCACCAGAGTCATAAAAAGGACCCTTGCCAGGTGTACGAACTCCGTAGCACCGGCGCAAATCCGCGAAGCGCAACATCCAGTTGACTCAAACGCAACGATATACGCCAGGGAGCTGAAATTAATCTCTAAATACAGATTTTGCCCCAGTCGATAGAACACAAACTCTATTCCACGAATGGTAAATGAAGAAGAAAAAAAAAGGAAAATAAGAGGAGAATAAGACGGAGAAAAAAATAAGAGGAAGAAAAAGAAAAGGGACGAAAGGAAGAAAAGAAAAGAAAAGAAAAGAAAAAAAGAAGACATACGCTGTACGAAAATAGCACTCTTAACTAAATTATTCCACTTTATGTACAGCTCACAGAAGAACAAAGATGGTTACATTAGTTTAGTTTATTCAACTGTTAATACATTCACTGTATAATGATACAATGAATGGTACCATTATGTCCTTAAGAAATAGGGCACGTTAAATTAGACACCAAAACAAAAAGTTAAAAAAAAATGTAACGTCAGACTTCAGGTCAGACCACATAATGGACAAATATGCAAATGGCTCTTTCTTATTGGTTGTCGACTAAAAATAGAGTTGAATAAAATAAAAGAACGATTAGTCCAATGTTCGTTTTCATTGGTTGGAGGAATACGGTTACCCAGAATTCTGCTACCTTTGTGATAAAATGAGCGTGGTTCAGTCGGACTCTGAGACTTGAGAGGAATTGGATGGACAGAGAGACTAATTTGATGAAGTTGAAGGTAGGAACAGCGAGGAAGTGTACTCTCACCTCTAAAAGATGTGGTTTAGTATAGTGGAGTTTAGTATTCCTCCAGGACATTAATTATATTTCTTCTGCTGCCTCACCTTTAGACGTCAGGATTAATAAGTTCGAAGAAAGCGTTCGTTAGCTCAAGGCTGGTGACATCTCTCTACGGCTTGTTGTGTCTCTGTCCCTTGACTCCTGAACATAGGAGAACCACTAATAGCATTGGACAGACCTTTTCGAAGCAGGGCACTCTCCATGCGATGAGCACCACATCGCTTTTTTCTAGATTGTTGCTACAAAGTCTTTCATTATAATTGACTGCACAAAGAGAGCTTTATTATTCGTAGCGCGGTGGTTAGACAATTTCCTTGTCCGAATCATCATCATAGTCACCCAGATCTACCCGGACAGAGAATGTGTTTCGACTCTCAGACACTGAACCAGACCACCGGCTGCTATGTTCAATCACTCTCAAATGGATACCTGTTTTTTTTATTATCCATAAATGAAAGATGGCCCGATTCAGTGGTTGCCACTTTATCCAAAATATGTCAAAATAATGGTTACAGCGACATTTTCATTTATTAAAACACTATAAAGAAGAAGATTTATTTTCCTTAGTATCGTAGCTCATACTTCAACGTTTGATTCTTCTTGTTTCTTCACCCCATTGTACAGGGAGTCGTCGGGGCACCATTAAATTTACATATTTCTTCAACCTTTTCCATTTATCTCTGCCTGCAGTCATTCTGTGGGACTGTTCAAAGTAGAGACCTTTGCATTCCTTAATGTTATCTTCCCATCTCTATCTTTGCCTACTTCTCCTTCTCACTTCTTTTCACATTTTCCTGCAGGATGTTCATTGCTAGGCGGATACGTGGCCGAACCATTTCGTTTTGCATTTCTTCACAATAGTAAAAAAATCATCATGTACTCCAATTATTTGTTTCCTTTTGCAAACTTTATTATTTGTAATACAATCTACGTAAGAGAGTCCCAAAATCTTACTATAGCATTTCATAGCCATAGACAACAGAGAAAGGAGCCTTGTCGAACCTGTTATTCTAAACCATCCCCTCGGTTTCCATATTCCGCCTATAATACATTAAAAAAAAAAATTTCTCCAAACAAAAAGCCAAGAATAGACCTTAATATATCTCTATTGTCAATCTATAATTTCCTTGACTCTATCGCACCAAGCCTGTCAGGTTACCCATTCCTGTGAATCTCAGAGTGACCAGAACAGTAGACCTATACAAATCCCAAGCGGCTTCCGACCGCTGAAGTCTATATCCTTTTTTGACGTAGCCAATCATTTCAGACCAAGAGGCGTATAGACCGGGTGTCTGGAACGTTCCTGAGTTATAGAGAATCGGTTGTCGAAAAAAATTGGTCGCCCTTTTAACTAGAGTGCAACAAGTTGATTTTATTTTTTTAAAATCAAGAATGTTACATATAAATGTATAGAAACAATAATTTACACAGTTGATTGTTTATCTCAAGGTGACTTTTAAGGTCGCTCCTTCCTTTTATTTTCTTCCTCTTATTTTCTTCCTCTTATTTTCTTCCTCTTTACAACATTGAGTGTCGAGGGAGGTAAAAAGCTCTGATATTTGCACTTCTGGTAGCGTCAACTATTGGCACTTGATGCTGTTGTAAAGTTTCTCTAAAGCTATGACTCCAATGTAGTCTGGGTGGGCATCGAACTCTGTGTCCGTCACTTCTTTTTGTTCTTGTCTTGCACGGTCACCACCAGGTGAGAAAATCAGTTTATTTATTGTCTGTGTAAGTAATTCAAAACTGTCTGTCTCTCAACTGGATTAATCCTGAATATACAATGTAACAGTGAGTGGAACAATGTAAGAATGAGTGGAACAATGTAAGAATGAGTGGAACAATGTAACAATGAGTGGAAGAATGTAAGAATAAGTGGAATAATGTAACAGTGAGTGGAACAATGTAACAATGAGTGGAACAATGTAACAATGAGTGGAACAATGTAACAATAAGTGGAAGAATGTAAGAATAAGTGGAACAATGTAACAATAAGTGGAACAATGCAACTTATGGATTTTAATTCGTTTGCAGTAATACCGGGGCCTTCGACTAACTACAACTAAAACTACGGCTAGAACTACAAGTGCAACTACAACTACAAGTACAACTACAAGTACAACTACAACTACAAGTACAACTACAAGTACAACTACAACTACAAGTACAACTACAACTACAAGTACAACTACAAGTACAACTACAAGTGCAACTACAACTACAAGTACAACTACAACTACAAGTACAAGTACAACTAAAAGTACAACTACAAGTACAACTACAACTACAAGTACAACTACAACTACAAGTACAACTACAACTACAAGTACAACTACTACTACAAGTACAACTACAACGACAACTACAATTATACAATGTAACCACTAATCATAAATAGTTAACTGGACAGATAATTTTCATTGCATATCAGACGACTACACAGTGCTCAGTTCTCCTATACGGCACCTCTTCCAGGAGTCCATTATTGCAGTCACACGCTAACAAAAGCACTGAAGATGGTTTCAGCTGAGATGCACGAACTCCGTACAACAGGTGAAGTCCCATGCCCGGCCACAGTAAAGCTAAGTGAATAAGCACAAATAATAACACAATTATGCTAGAGACCTACATGTGAACAACTGAATTAAACAGGAACGTTTGGACATAGGTCTTCATCATCGCACAAAACAAAACAAACAAGAAATAAGGAGAATAATTAAATGCATAAAGACACAGAAATGAGACAGCTTTCAAAGTCAGTCTGATATGACGTGCTGTGGCGGTGTACTAGCCTGCCGATTTTCCATTCAGGTTAAGAAACACTAGTAATGTATCACAGCAACAGGTACGAACACACATCTAATCATGACCAAAGTAGCAGCACGCTTGGTCAACCTACTCAATCGTGCTGGTACACCGCTAAAAGTCGCCATTACTATCAGCAACATTAGTAACATTTCTGTTTGTAATTAACCGTTGTGTTAGTTTCTTGTTCGGTGTGCTGATGAAGATTTAGAACCAACGGTCCTCATTAGCTCTGTTCTTTTCACTAGTAAAACTGTATCATGCACTTTTGTATGATTATTGTTTTGTTGGTTCTATGCCAATTCCTTCACTTATTATTACTTCGTTTCTCATTTTCATTTCTGGTCACTCCTACTTTTCTTAAGTATTTCATTTTTCTTGTGACAAACGTTCTTTCTTGACTTGTTATGAGTGATCATGTTTGCTACTGGCAAAATAAAATGGGGATAAATTTACTTTGATGTATGATGTTTCTGCGTGCTGGTCGACACTGTCTTGCAGGAAGGGGACTAACTCTATAAGGTACACAGGATCCTAGAAATGTTGCAGTAAATGTGAGTGATGATTTTCTGAACAAAATTTCATTCGTTTAAACAAACGGACATTTCATGACATCGGTTCCAGTTTGTGATTACCTGAAAGATTGCCGCATTAGCGTACCTAATTTGTGAGATCACGGTGTTTTAATTGATTATCGGTAATGAGAATACAGATTTTACGAATTGAAATATTGTGCACGTTTTGGTGCGTACTTCTCAATTACTGAATACAAATAATACTATAATTGAATGCACACAAGAATAATCATATGCAGATTATATTTATGAAATGGGCAAATCTGAAAGTAACTAAAGTTCAAGTGATAAATTACCTTGACATCCAGACTAGCGTGCAGGGAATATGTCCTTGATCAAGGGTCATCGATCAGTCAGACCAGTATTTTAAATCACTGATGAAGTCTGCTATTTATTTCTTGGTTTCATTTTAGTTGTAAACGTTATCATCAGAGGTGCATGATGACGGCCACATTATTCTCCTCCTGTCGGTATGATGAGTCGTTCAGCCGTACGTACCATCAACCTAGGCAACTATTCTTTTCCAGATATTCCTGCCCTTTAAAGTTATCTGTTATTTATAAGTTAGTTAAAAAAAAAAAAAAAAAGTAAAGTACCCCCGTCACGCCAAGTGGCGTATAGGGGATATGGTGTTAGTGACCATAAATTTTTACAGACCTTCGGCTCATAATTTTTGGGGTGATGTGGTCGGTATTACGCCTGTGCCGTTTTACTTTCCCAGAAAAAAATCCGGCACCCATTAAAAGCTGGGTGAACAGGTAGCCGTCGGTTGGGATGGAACCCTACCTCTTGTCTTTTGTAGTCCAGTTCACTAACCACGGAGCTATCGCGGCTCCCATTATTTGTAAGTTAGGACTAAACTATTATTTGGTGATGTCGTTCTAGTTCTACCTATTCTTCCCGTTGCTTTTTCAACTTATCAAACATGTTAGTTACTTTACATTATGTTATATCATGTTAAATTATATTATGTTATATTATATCATGTTTTATGTTATATTACATTATGTTATATTATATTATGTTATATTATATTATGTTATGTTATATTATATTACATTATATTATATTGTATTGTATTGTATTGTATTGTATTGTATTGTATTGTATTGTATGGTATTGTATTGTATTGTATTGTATTGTATTATATTATATTATATTATATTATATTATATTATATTATATTATATTATATTATATTATATTATATTATATTATATTATATTATATTATATTATATTATATTATATTATATTATATTATATTATATTATATTATATTATATTATATTATATTATATTATATTATATTATATTATATTATATTATATTATATTATATTATATTATATTATATTATATTATATTATATTATATTATATTATATTATATTATATTATATTATATTATATTATATTATATTATATTATATTATAATTATATTATATTATATTATATTATATTATATTATATTATATTATATTATATCATGTTATGTTAAATTATGTTTTGTTATATTTTGTGTTGTTGTATTATGTTATATCATATTATGTTATATTATGCTATTGTATATTATGTTATTTCATATTATGTTGTTATATTATGTTAAGTTATATCATGTTATGCTATATCTTGTTATGTCACATTATGTTTGTAACAGAATAGGTGAAATAAAGCATGGGTATTGTAACTCAGCCGGTACCCATATCTTAACAGCTTATAACAGAGGCATAACAGACGCCAGTAGTTAGTGACTCTCCAGTAGTTAGTGACTCGCCAGTAGTTATTGACTCTCCAGTAGTTAGTGACTCGCCAGCAGTTAGTGACTCTCCAGTAGTGAGAGACTCTCCAGTAGTTAGGTAGTTAGTGACTCGCCAGTAGTTAGTGACTTTCCAGTAGTTAGTGACTCGCCAGTAGTTAGTGACTCTCCAGTAGTTAGTAACTCGCCAGTAGTTAGTGACTCGCCAGTAGTTAGTGCCTCTCCAGTAGTTAGTGACTCGCCAGTAGTTAGTGACTCTCCAGTAGTTAGTGACTCTCCAGTAGTTAGTGACTCTCCAGTAGTTAGTGACTCTCCAGTGATTAGTGACTCTCCAGTAGTTAGTGACTCTCCAGTGATTAGTGACTCGCCAGTAGTTAGTGGCTCGCCAGTAGTTAGTGACTCTCCAGTAGTTAGTGACTTGCCAGTAGTTAGTGACTCGCCAGTAGTTAGTGACTCTCCAGTAGTTAGTGACTCTCCAGTAGTTAGTGAGTATCCAGTAGTTAGTGACTCGCCAGTAGTTAGTGACTCGCCAGTAGTTAGTGACTATCCAGTAGTTAGTGAGTATCCAGTAGTTAGTGACTCTCCAGTAGTTAGTGACTTTCCAGTAGTTAGTGACTCTCCAGTAGTTAGTGACAATACGTAATCAATGGAAAGGCAATGGAAAGTTGTTTGAATGAAAATTCTTCTAGCTGTTAGTGGACGAGTAGGTGGGGATGAAGGAAGGGTAGTAGTCAGACACAAATTTAGGGAGGATGGACATTTCCCTAGCTGTTATTGTGAAAGCGTGAGTCAACACATGGTTTGACCTGTCAGGTTGACAAACAACTTCCAGGACAGGTCAAAGTCGTGAAATAAACATCATTATTTTGAACCTCAGGAGAGGTCAAGCTGACCAGAGGTTACGTTGGAGGCGCAAAAAGCTTATTTTGATAATTCTGAGAGATAGGTCAAATGTAGTTCAGGAATGCGAAGTCTGATTGGCCAGAGCAGTTGCATGTTGTCATCTCGTGACAACTTCACGACAATCCATTGGATGCAATTATTCCACGCTCAGATTTGTGTAAATGAGAACTCAGCATCTATCAGTCTTCACGAAAGGTTTTACGAATGTAGACTAGTAAGCTTAGTCCGGAATTGGCCGACCTGCCGAAGGCAGTCAGACAGTTATTAGTCTTCAGTTTTAAACTGTTAAGATAGACAACTAAGTCAATTAGTTAGGCACAGAAGTCAATCAAGTTAGTAAGGCACATATAAGAGAGTTAGGTAGTAAGAAGTAGTAAGCTACAGAGTTAGTAGAGTAGTAACAATTCGTTGAGGAGTAAACATAACAAGTGAATTAGAACATAAGAGAACATTTAGTTGAGAAAGTGTTTCTAATGTGCTTCAAGTTGTGCTTCAGAGAACAACGTCGTAAAAAAGTTGTGAGAGAAATTGATTTTAACAATATGCACTTGTGGATTTATCAATATCCACCGGCGGTAGCCTCCGAGATGTCCAGAATTAAGAACAGTAATTCTAAAAATAAGTGCTTCCACTATTATGTATCACGTGCCAAGTTAAAGATCAATAAACTTGATTATGAATTATGACTGAATAATCTGTGATGATAGGGAGCCGCATTAGCTCAGTGGTTAGTGAACTGGACTACTAAGGACAAGAGGTAGGGGTTCAATCCTGATCGACGGCCTCCGGGTTCACACAGCTTTAAATGGGTAGCGGATTTTTTTCTGGGAAAGTAAAGCGGCACGGACGTAATACCGACCACATTACCCCAAAAATCATGTGCCGAAGGTCTATAAAAATTATGACCACTAACACCATATTCCCTATACGCCACTTGGCGTGACGGGGGCTTTTTACTTTACTTTTAAGTCTGTGATGATTAATGTTGTTGACAATAAATGTGCTATTATGTGATGTGACTCTAAATATAAAGTCTAATATAAACAAGGAAGATAAAGAACATCAACACTACTACATGTTATTATATTATATTAAGTTATGACATGTTATGTTATATTTTATGTTAAGTTATATCATGTTATGTTATATCATGTTATGCTATCTTATAATCATCATCATCAGTCACTCCGGAAATAGAAATATTCATTGATGGACCGATCTTCTGTTTAAATTGTTCGTTAGCATCCGGCTAGTGGAGTATTGGTTGATAAAATTCTTTCATTTGCTCAGAACATCGTTCTGTTCTGGCGATGTTCCTGCAACCTAGATTACGCGCAGTTCTTTCAAAGCCATTCATGGTACCATGTCTCTGAGGTACTCATCCATTGACTGTCCATCTAGAGATCCATGATCGCCGAACCAGTCAGTCTGTTTACTCTCTCGTTGCCCTCGACACCACGAGACAAGGCTGCTAATGTTTGTGCAACTCTTGCTTGTATTCTATGTTTATAGACAAAAACCTTTATGTTTGAGCAATTCTTGTTTCCATACTAGGTGTATTGGTTGCTAACTTTGTGAAAAACTCCAATGTATCTCAGGTTCATGAACTACTAAATTTGTACAACGCTTCCATGTATCTCAGGTTCATGAACTTCTAAATTTGTACAAAGTTTCCATGTATCTCAGGTTCATAAACTGTTAAATTTGTACAAAGTTTCCATGTATCTCAGGTTCATGAACTGCTAAATTTATGCAATGATTCAATGCATCTCAGGTTCATGAACTGCTAAATTTATGCAATGTTTCCATGTATCGTAAGTTCTTGAGTTGCTAAATTTGTGCAATGTTATTTTGTTTCTCAGATTTAATACACTGGTGATGTTTGTGGAATTCTTTTTTTTTAAAACTGTAGCCATATTCTGTAATTGTTTGTACAACTTCTACTTGTAGCTGGAGTTTATCTTTTATTTGTGCTTCGTCTGAACCATTCTTAATAAAACCTATCACGTTTTGGTTATCTTTTGTCATTCCCTTCATATGTTCTAACTTTCTTCATTAATAATGGAGTTAAAAAAGAACTGATATATTTGGTTTAATTATATATGACTGTAATCAGCAAGAAGATTTATGTTGCAAATAAAAACAAAAATCATCCTCAAGATCATTATATTTATTTCTAAACCTTCCATCTCCGAAGCCCGAACATGTTAATTTCATGAAAAAATAATTTTTGTTCTATTTTCGCTCTCACTGTCCTCGGAAGTTTTTATTTCTCATCTCCCCCGAGTTTTTCGATTTTTCCCCGTTTCCATTTCCTTGTAGATCTATGAATAAGACCCGCCCTGTCGATATTTGAGCTATCTTTCCTAATGTATTATATATATATCAGGTTCATTGTCTCATTATTGGAGTCTGTTTGATAAATTACATTATGATCTATTTTTGTCTTAATATAACAGAAAGTCTTTTCCAAAATTGGGCAAAGTAGCCTAGTATCTGGCTCCGGTATAAATGGTCTATTAATAAAAAGAGATATAATTCTTGAAAAAAGAAATGAAACAATGGATACAATTAATATAAAATACAAAAACTATAAGGGAGAAAAGGAACAGCATATGGAGTCTCAGTGGCTGAGTGGTTAGCATGCTCGCTTATTATCAGAAGAGTCTGGGTTAAATTCAGATTTTTTTGGGGGGACTGACAAGGTTCCTGTGTTCACCCAGCCTCTAAAAATGTGTACCAGAGTACTATCGTAGAAGCAAAAGCAGTCTGATGTGATAGCGACCACATTAGCCAAAAATGTTCTCTTGGTAATGTAAACATTTGGTCGTTTAGCTTTATGTTCTCCAAACGCCTAGCACGGTATAGAAAGAGCTTCTACATTTTTCTATTTTTTTTTAGTAACAGCGTAAATATTTTACAATATTTTGTTACTGAAGAAAGTGAACTTTGTAACGGTGTGTCCACTGAGAATACAAGTAGTGGCATGAAAGTAATAAAATTGGTTTATTCAGTGTTTTAGTCTTTCAGTACTCGAAGATTGATGGCAGCTGTGATAATCATAGGACTGGAGACAACATTTGTTTAATGCGTATGTTTGATACCGTTTTTCATTATTAAATATGTAAATGCACGGGCGCAGATATTTGAATATATATGTAGAAAATGAGCTTCAACCAGTAAAAATAAAATATGGCAGCCTCGAAAAAGATGTAATTGACGCTCATGGACTCAGCGCTTTGACATCAGGAAACATTTTACATTGTCACTTAATCTGGTTACACCTTTACTCTTTCTTTACTCACTCCCACCATTAGTTTGAAAAAAGGCATTGTCGCAGCCTGGTCGTTTACACTCAACGTAAAAGCTCCATTGTCACAGCCTGGTCGTTTACACTCAACGCAAAAGCTCCATTGTCACAGCCTAGTCGTTTACACTCAACGTAAAAACTCCATTGTCACAGCCTAGTCGTTTACACTCAACGTAAAGACTCCATTGTCACAGCCTAGTCGTTTACACTCAGCGTAAAAGCTCCATTATAGTTGCGTAGTCGTTTACACTAACGTAAAAGCTCCATTGTCGCTGCCCAGTCGTTTACACTAACGTAAAAGCTCCATTGTCGTTGCCTAGTCGTTTACACTAAACGTAAAAGCCCCATTGTCGTTGCCTAGTCGTTTACACTCAACGTAAAAGCCCCATTGTCGTTGCCTAGTCGTTTACACTCAACGTAAAAGCCCCATTGTCGTTGCCTAGTCGTTTACACTCAACGTAAAAGCCCCATTGTCGTTGCCTAGTCGTTTACACTCAACGTAAAAGCTCCATTGTCGCTGCCTAATCGTTTACACTAAACGTAAAAGCTCCATTGTCGTTGCCTAGTCGTTTACACTAAACGTAAAAGCTCCATTGTCGTTGCCTAGTCGTTTACACTCAACGTAAAAGCCCCATTGTCGTTGCCTAGTCGTTTACACTCAACGTAAAAGCTCCATTGTCGTTGCCTAGTCGTTTACACTAAACGTAAAAGCTCCATTGTCGTTGCATAGTCGTTTACACTCAACGTAAAAGCTCCATTGTCGTTGCCTAGTCGTTTACACTCAACGTAAAAGCTCCATTGTCGTTGCCTAGTCGTTTACACTCAACGTAAAAGCTCCATTGTCGTTGCATAGTCGTTTACACTAAACGTAAAAGCTCCATTGTCGTTGCCTAGTCGTTTACACTAAACGTAAAAGCTCCATTGTCGTTGCATAGTCGTTTACACTAAACGTAAAAGCTCCATTGTCGTTGCCAAGTCGTTTACACTAAACGTAAAAGCTCCATTGTCGTTGCCTAGTCGTTTACACTAAACGTAAAAGCTCCATTGTCGTTGCCAAGTCGTTTACACTCAACGTAAAAGCCCCATTGTCGCAGCCTAGTCGTTTATACTCAACGTAAAAGCTTCATTGTCGCAGCCTAGTCGTTTATACTCAACGTAAAAGCATCATTGTCGCAGCCTAGTCGTTTATACTCAACGTAAAAGCTTCATTGTCGTTGCCTAGTCGTTTATACTCAGCGTAAAAGCTTCATTGTCGTTGCCTAGTCGTTTATACTCAGCGTAAAAGCTTCATTGTCGTTGCCTAGTCGTTTATACTCAGCGTAAAAGCTTCATTGTCGCAGCCTAGTCGTTTATACTCAACGTAAAAGCATCATTGTCGCAGCCTAGTCGTTTATACTAAACGTAAAAGCATCATTGTCGCAGCCTAGTCGTTTATACTCAACGCAAAAGCTTCATTGTCGCAGCCTAGTCGTTTATACTCAGCGTAAAAGCTTCATTGTCGCAGCCTAGTCGTTTATACTCAACGTAAAAGCTTCATTGTCGCAGCCTAGTCGTTTATACTCAACGTAAAAGCCCCATTGTCGCAGCCTAGTCGTTTATACTCAACGTAAAAGCCCCATTGTCGCAGCCTAGTTTAAACTCACGTGAAAGCTTCATTGTCGTTCTCAACGTCAGGTGTGCGTTGATTAAAGCCAGGATGGGGTCAAAATGTATTTTTTTTTCATCCGGGGTGAAATTAAAAACTCTGACCACCAACACCTAAAGACGACCGCGCTGGGCATGCTACTTGTATTCTCCAGCCGTATAGTTTCTCCCCTTGTTCTGCCTCAAGCTGTGTCTTCCAGGTTATATTAGAAAGCAAGTTTTTCTATTAATAAAAATTCATGAAAAACTACATTGTTGTTGGTTCGCTCCTATATAAACAGTATGGTCACCTAAGTCTAGGGAAGTACGTACCCCTGAGACAGTCCAGTGAGAGGGCCCAGTGTGTCTATTGATAAGAGTCAGTGGCTTCTCTTCCTTGCCAGAACTGTGCGGAATGTGTTCGGGTAAACGTTTAGGGTCACTGAACTTCACAGCTCACTCACTGACGATTTTTATTTCTCCTTATTTAGTTATAATAAAAATGTAATTTAATAAAACCACAATTGATTTAGGGAGCCGCGATAGCTCAGTGGTTAGTGAACTGGACTACAAAGGACAAGAGGTAGGGTTCGATCCCAACCGACGGCTTCCGGTTCACCCAGCCTTTAATGGGTACCAGATTTTTTCTGGGAAAGTAAAGCGGTATGGGCGTAATACCGACCACATGACCCCAAAAATCATGTGCCGAGGATCTGTAAAATTTATGGTCACTAACACCATATTCCCTATACGCGATTTGGCGTGACGGGGGTACTTCACTACTGCCACTACAATTGATTTAATAAATTTTAGTATACCGGAGCCTCAGAGATCTGGTGTATTACGATCTTCGCATTTTATGTGAAGGCGTAATTGTTTCAGTAACATTTATTAGAACATCATTGAACAGTTCTGAATAATAAACTCAATCAGAGTCAGGACAGTAATGATAGTCATACCAAATAGTCACAAAATATAACCCCTCATGATATTTATTATATTAATTATTATATAATTTATTATTTGTACTTATCTCGCTACCAAATAGTCTTACTTTCTTTTCTAAGCACTCTTGTCGCTGTGCTAGTGTTGACATTGAACAAAGCGGGAACGTATTGAACTTATAATTGATGAAGATGACACCTTCAAGACACTCCGTACGCTTACTTGGCGTTGTTACCGTTCAAAACTCGGTAAATGGATACTGGTAAAGTAAACGAAGTGTATTTTACTTATTTTTAATCAATTAATAAAAGTTAATGTTGAGCCAGCCTTGCGAAGACGATGGTGCTGGATAGGACACACACTGCGGAAGCCAAGGGTATTACACAACAGGTTCTTTTTTGGAACCCCAAGGGAAAAGACAAAGAGGAAGACCAAGATATTCTTGAAGAAGACAGATGGAAACAGAGATGAAGATGATGGGGAAGTCTTGGAATGATCTTAAAAGAATGGAAAGTAACAGAACGGCTTGGAAAGTGTTTGTTGAAGACCTATACTCCACAGGGAGCTGAAAGGAAGAAGAAGAATGGTGAGCGAGATAGTAAAGTAAATAAAGTACCCCCGTCACGCCAAGTGGCGTATAGGGAATATGGTGTTAGTGACCATAAATTTTACAGACCTTCGGCACATGATTTTTGGGTAATGAGGTCGGTTTTACGCCCGTGCTGCTTTACTTTCTCCAGAAAAAAATCTGGTACCCATTAAAGGCTGGGTGAACTCGGAAGCCGTCGGTTGGGATCGAACCCTAACTCTTGTCCTTTGTTGTCCAGTTCAATAACCACTGAGCTATCGCGGCTGGTGAGCCAGATGGTGTACTTTAAATGGTTGAGAGACCATGGTAAGCGGCTCTGAAGTGGTTTCCTATCTACACAGTCAAGGTCTATGTTAATCATTATCAGTGGAGGTTACTCTGCAATAACTTCCAGCCTGAGCATGGAGATTAAAACAATTACTGCTGGCCTCATGTGAGACCCAGAATGATAATTAAAATAGACTGCTGTCAAGTGAGACGCCCAAATCAATGCTTACAGATGTCCAGAACCGGCCTTGGGCGCGAGAACAACAGCATGATTACAATTCTCGAATTGTAACAAACCTGTTTGGCTTTCACTAACGTGATCAGACGAGAGTTCATGGCCACGGATGAGGAGCTATCAGTGTCATCTCATGGGATTGAAACATTGGACAAGGGCAAGTGAGATAAAGATAAGGGTCTTGGACAAGTACAGGAGAGACAAGGGATATGGATAACTGCGATAAAGATAAGGAACTTGGACTCGTGCGTTAGAGATAAGGGGTAAAGATAAGTGCGATAAGGATAAGTGACTTGGACAAGTGCAATAGATATAAAGGGTAAAGATAAGTGCGATAAAGATAAGGGAATTGGACACGTGCGTTAGAGATAAGGGGTACAGATAAGTGTAAAAATTATAAGGGACTTGGACACGTGCGATAGATACAAAGGATATGGATAAATGCGATAAAGATAAGGCACTTGGACAAGTGCGACAAAGATACGGCGTAAAGACCACTGCGGTAAAATAAGAGGTATAAAAAGGTCTTTTTGTGATAAGGGGTATGAACAAGTACGGTTGAGATAAGTTGTTGGACAAGTGTGATAAAGAAAAGGGAAATGACAAGCGCGGTAGAAATAAAGTGTTGGACAAGTGCGGTAGAGATAAAGTTTTGGACAAGTGCGATAGAGATAAGGATGTGGACAAGTACGGTAGAGATAAGGGGTATGGACATGTGCGCTAGAGATAAGGGGTATGGACAAATGCGGTAGAGATAAGAGGTATGGACATGTGCGGTAGAAATAAAGGGCATGGAGAAGTGCGGTAGAGATAAGGTGTTGGACAAGTGCGATATAGATAATGGGTATCGACAAATGCGGTAGAGATAAGGGATGTACATGTGCGGTTGAGATAAGGGGTATGGACAGGTACGGTAGAGAAATGGCTACGGACAAATGCGGCAGAGATAAGGGGTGTGGACAAATAAGGAAGAGATAATGGCTATGGAGAGGTACGTCTGAGATAAGGGCTATGGACAAGTACGGTAGAAATAAGTGGTATGTACAAGTACGATAGAGATAAGAAGTAAGGACAAGTACGGTAGAGATAAGAGGTATGGACATGCGCGGTATAGATATTGGGTATGGACAAGTGCGGTAGAGATAACGGGTATGGACAAATGCTGTAGAGACAATGTTTAAGGTTAAAGTTAAAGGTTAAGTACGAGACTTGAATCGGCATCTTAGCACGCGAGTTTTCACCCATATGTGCTCGGCCGCCTATCCAAAGTTTTCGGGTATTGACAAGTGCTGTAGAGATATGGAGAATCATAATGGAGACATCGGACACGGGTAAAATTGTGGATGTTTTAAAATTGCAATAATTGTGAGTATGGTTGAAAAGTCGAAAACGTTATCTCCTTCTTCGTACGCACAATACCAAACTGTTGAGTTATATTGTCCACTTTGCGTTCCGGTGTATTCATTTTCTGCATTCATCTCTTAAAGACCCTAGATGCAAGAACAATAAGAAAAAATAACCTCTACTGAGATGAAATGTGTTAGACAAATGACAGGAAACAGTCTGAGAGATAAGATCAGAAATGAAGAACTGAAGAAAAAGCTAGGAATAGCCCCCGCCATAGAATATATAAGGAAACAACAGATAAAATGGTTTGGCCACGTGACAAGGCAGAAAGATCAAAACACAACACAACGAGCCTTCAACAAACGTTGTGAGAACACCAGACCCAAGGGTCGACCACGAAAAAGATGGATCGATGGAATATTAGAAGCACTAGGAAACATAACAGCAGCAGAGGCGAGCAGAAGAGCAAAAGACCGCAAATTATATCTCCCCTTGACGCTGAAAGGCAAATGAGGACGGAAAGAAGAAGAAGAAGAAAGATTTCTTAAAGACTGGTTTTCTTTTCTTTTAGCTCTTTTTTACTTTCAATTCATTTGTTTGTAACAAAAGTTATCATACAAGATATGGTCAAGATAAGTCTCCCAAACCTGCAATTGTTTAAAATGTGCCTTCTATAAGGTGGGATTATTGGAAGTAGAGAAAGACTGAATTTGTGATAATAAAACGTAAAGAAAAGACAATTTGTTACTGGTGCTAGCGACGAAATAAACACTTCTTTATCGACTGAAAATAATGTAACTCCTATAGGATTGCCCGAAGTGCTGTAATGTCTACTCTGAAAGTAAATCGAAGCCTTAAATTAGTGATTACAAATAAGGAAGCTGAAAGACAAGCTCAAATAATATATAGGTTCTCTTCTCCTTCTACCTTTTTAGCTCCCAGTGGAGCATAGGTCTTCAACAAATACTTTCCAAGTCGTTCTGTTTTTTGCCATTCTTTTAAGATCATTCCATGTCTTCTCCATCATCTTCATCTCTGCTTCCATCTGATTTCTCCAAGAATTCCTTAGTCTTCCTCTTTGTCTTTTCCCCTGGGGATTAAAAAAAAGGGCATGTTGTGTAATACTCTCAGTTGGTTTCCGTAGTGTGTGTCCTATCCAGCGCCATCGTCTTCGCTGTATCTCTAAAAATATCTGTAAAAATAAGCCGAAAAAACTTCACAAACATGGACAAGTAAAAAAAAAAATATATAGGTGCTTACTATTTATTCAGATATAAAGAGAGAGAAAATAAACACACATTAATGAGCAGCATTGAACAGAGCACAGTCACGGACTACAATTTCTTTTTCGGTCTGTGGATTGGCACGTTTTCTCGATAGATTGGCGCGTTTTCTCTGTGAATTGGCACGTTTGAATCGTGTGCGCCCCTCTGAACGTAATGATGAGGATACTGCTGACAACAATTTATCGACCCTAAGCTGTGAGGGTGGCACTCAACTTATTTAAATGTCAATATTGAAGATGAAAAAGAAGCTGAAGAAAGGAAGGATAAGAAATAAGAAAAAAAGACGTCTCAAAATTAAAAGAAAGGGCGCCGTTTAAACCTGCGGCGTATATGGAACATGCTGATAGTCAATAATTTTCAACCTTCAACAAACATCTGGATTGTGTGTAATGTGGTCAACACGACGCCATTACGCCTTTCTTTACTGGTAAAATACAGTACCTCTTGACGCTGGGTTAACCAAGTTATCACAGCTTGACATGTTGTCTTTAATAGATGAGTTTACTAACAACTGACAGTCTGTCACATTCAACGGATGACAACTGCTTGTCCTCGTCCGCTCTTAAAAAACGTTAAATGGGCATATATGGGTTGTGTCGCTAGTTTATCGCTAGCTGTTGTATCTTCTCCTTTCGATAAAAAAAACACAAAAAACTATTTAACCCCAGTGTGGTTTAGTTTTGACTGGATAAATATGAAATAGTTAAAATAAACTGCAATAACTGAATAAGCAACCTACTTCCGAACATATAGAGACCACAGAATATAGGTGGCTTGTTGGCGATAGGTGGTGATAAAACTATAACACGAGACTACACTACACTACACTACACTACACTACACTACACTACACTACACTACACTACACTACACTACACTACACTACACTACACTACACTACACTACACTACACTACACTACACTACACTACACTACACTACTCTACACTACACTACACTACACTACTCTACACTACACTACACTACACTACTATACACTACACTACACTACACTACACTACACTACACTACACTACACTACACTACACTACACTACACTACACTACACTACACTACACTACACTACACTACACTACACTACACTACACTACACTACACTGCACTGCACTGCACTGCACTGCACTGCACTGCACTGCACTGCACTGCACTACACTACACTACACTACACTACACTACACTACGCTTACACTACACTACACTACACTACACTACACTACACTACACTACACTACACTACACTACGCTTACACTACACTACACTACACTACACTACACTACACTACACTACACTACACTACACTACACTACTCTACACTACACTACACTACAATACACTTACACTTACACTACTCTACACTACACTACACTACACTACACTACACTACACTACACTACACTACACTACTATACACTACACTACTCTACACTACACTACGCTACGCCACGCCACGCTACACTACACTACACTACGCTACACTACACTACACTACACTACACTACACTACACTACACTACGCTACGCTACACTACACTACACTACGCTACGCCACGCCACGCTACACTACACTACTATACACTACACTACACTACACTACACTACACTACACTACGCTACGCCACGCCACGCTATACTACACTACTATACACAACACTACACTACACTACACTACACTGACAGTTTTTAATCTGTTAATGACTACCGACAAGAAGAGAAACACAAATAAAAGTAGGAGAACAGGTAAAACTAATATTAGTTTTTACGCTTCTTATACTAGGCATATGCAACTGTGTTAACAGTGCCGAGCATGGACACTCAGGAAAGAACGTTAGTCATCAATGAAATGAGAAGTTTCAGAGGACAAGTTAAAGGAGTGACAAGTAGGGACAAACTCAAACAAACTCAGACAAACTCAGACAAACTCAGACAAACTCAGACAAACTCAAACAAACTCAGACAAACTCAGAAACAAGGTTACAAGAGTTAGTATACCATCATTCGTAGAACCAATTTTAAACTACATACAAAGACAAGAAATAAAATGGTCTGCCAATCTGGAGAGAATGCCATATAATGCATACAAGGCACACACAAACACAAATAAATGAAGAACACAAAGTTTGAGGCACACCTAGACTGCGTTGGAGTGACAATATCAGACAAATTTTACAACATCATCAAGTATCGGTAACTAAGACTGCTAGAAGAGTGGGAACCAGAAAATTGTATCTTCATCAACACTCAAAGGGATAAAAGGGGAAGAAATGAAGCTACCCGGCTTATATATATATATATATATATATATATATATATATATATATATATATATATATATATATATGGCCTTTGGTGTCATAACAGACGGTTGGTAGCAAGCAATCATGATAAGTCAGTAGTTTGGTATACTATTGCTGGATGCTGCTTTGCTGAACAGCTTGGGTGGCTGAATCTGTCAATATTGGGTAGACAGTTTCAATCTGCAAAGTGAACAAAATTCATTCGTTGAATGGTCTCGTCTCCTTTCTTCTGCGCTTTTTGTCTTCTGACTTTGATATCAGCGCTGCCTCGAATGTTGCTGTGCCTTCTTTTTAAATTGTTGTTCTCCATTAGCTACGATCTGCAGCCAGATCCTATGAGATTCTTTCACTGACAGAGAATTCACTTAAGAAACCCCCTTTACATATACTTATATTTCAAGAATGGTTTGCCCTGTTGTCTCTTTCCGTCATTAAATTTAGCCATACAATATTTTTTGGGGATACGTTCGTTTGCCATTCTTCTTACATGACCGAGCCACCTCAGTGTCAGACTTCATAGTGTTGCCATGATTAGAGCATGAGCACATGAACACAGACAAAATAAACATTAACTACATTTATGGACATGTTATTTTTAACTGCATTTGTACTTCTATTGAAACCACCAAATTATAAATATTTTTTGCACGCTTCTTATACAAATCTAATAAAATAACCAATGCAACAGCAAACTCCAATAAGTGAAGTCAATGTATAGATATACAATACATTAATAAAACGGAAGACCGAATTTGAGACAATAGATCGTAAATGATAAGTAGTTCCCTCTGACCTTTAAGGCGTATGGGAAATATATTGATAGTGCCCGTATTTTTTAAGTTTACCCTCTCTGATGTCTTGGCTAGTGAGATTAGATGTTTAGCCCTCTCGGGTAACGGCAATAAACAGGAAGTCCCGTGTGCTCTCGCGCACGTTAAAGAAGCTTTGGTATTTAAAATATAAAAAAGTATGCCATAAATATGGCCACTGCCAGGGCAACATTGTCAGCAGAAACGTACCCACACCGTGGATCCTAGGCCGTGCTACAGAGTTCGTGCACGGGGGCTAGGCTTCACATCGGATTTTCTAGAGCAGGATATCACAGCACCCATGGGTTCGTTAGGTGTGCATGATGATTATCCTATCAATAAACAAATAATTTTTCTATGATAAACGACAAATTGTACGGATGATGTGGTCGGTATCTCGCCACGACATTCTACTTCTCCATGACAAAATGTCCGGTACCTCTTGGTGTATAGTGATAATATTGTGTTGCTTTCTATCATAGACTGACAACCCCACCCACCACGTCCACAACCCTCTCCATTCACCTTTAATCCGTTAAAAAACTGCTGGGTGTGAGATATATATAATTTTACATACGAAAAAAAAACAAAACCAAATAAACATGTGCAAGAGGATTATGTTCAAGTAGATAGATGTCCAGTTAGCTTCAGTCAGTGTCTGGGGAGTCATCGCAAGGCGGGACATAGAGAAAAATGAATTTATTCACTCACGAAGGCCTGTATCCGACACGTTGATACTGTCCTTTAGTGAAGCTGCTATATACAATTTGATGTTTATCTTTCTACGTTTCATCCAACTTTACAGTGACTCCGTGTGATATTCTAGATATGTGCCTTTCTCCATAAATGCATTACTTATAGCTTCGGCATACATAATGAAAAATACGCACTTTGAGTTATTCCCCTTACGTTAACTAATGTTGACATGCGCAGTAAAAGTAGTACCACATTACTTGCTGAAGTGAGATCAACAGAAATGATTTATTGAAGACTTGGACATTCGGATGCCATGGATATAATATTCTTAACGTCGATATTGCAATTTTCTGGAACTTTCACGAATTCATTTCCTCAGGCATTCATCGGTGGAGTCGAGACGCTGTGAATAATAAATCAACTGAGGAATTGTGTCGAGTGTTCTATTTTTGTAATGCTCTAATTTTAGTAACCTATTACCTGACACTGATTGGTGTTCCTGGAAATGCAAGACCAGATTTGGATTAGCGTCATCAGAGGTAAACTTTGTGTGATCAGTTGATTATTACATTATGTCTGCTATTCATGTTCAATGATGCGTCTGTGCTGCCCACATTTTGGACGTGTAATATTTCAAGTTTACAAGTTACATTATATGTTTCTCATACCTACATCGAACGTCCATTATCTGCTCATGTGTTTTACATGTTTATCTTTCATGGGAAATCACAAAGTGTTTTTAATAGAGCAATATTCGTTCGTTAAACCACTTCTTTGTTCTGTAAGTTTAGTAGGCAAAGCAGTTATCACAGAAAATATCCTGCCAGTGACAACATAGAGTCAACGAACAACACGCCGCCACAATAACAGTGCAAGTAAGGAAGCCCTACTTGAGTCAGGTCAACGGAGAATTAACATCCCGTCATGCCTTGATTCTTAAGTAGAAGAGAGTGAAACACATGTCTATCCATACGGGGACAGACTTGACACATTGTAAGAAATCGGCCGTAAACTTTCCCATATTTCACTCAGTCACTAGTAACAGAAAGTCGATGATGGAACACCGCTCCTCTTTAATGTTGCTCTTTTTGCCGAAACGTTGTAGATTGTCTTGTCTCTCTGTTAGTTTAAATTTGTATGTTTATTTTCTTAATTCTCAAGCGGACGGTCATATTTACATTGCTACTCAGTCGACGTGTTGCTTGTTTGTACCGTCTACCATCTTTATGTGATCAGTAAAGATACAGCCAAACTGCAGGACAGTTGAGCTTTGTGTAGACTTTTGGTCAGACTATAAACGTTACCTTTTGCTTCACACATTTGTGTGTACTACTATAGACAAGTGTATGTTTGTTTTTCTTTGCTGGTTCATTAGATTTTGTTGTTGCTTGGAGACTTATTTATGTACCTAATTATTTCTTTTACTAAAAGACAATTTCATATTTAGTACAATAACATGTATGATCCTACATAAGCATATTTGTATGTGTGTTAGTTTTTGAAATGGTAACTTTAGTGTTAACTTCTTCCTTCTTTGATACATTTATATTCCTCCCTTTTTCCATATGACGGACACACATTAAGTTTACATCATTATTTTTCATTGAAGAGGCTTGACAAAAAGAATGAAAGAAATTAAAGAAAGAGAGAAAGAAAGAAAGATAAAAGAAAGAAGGAAATAAATAAGAGGCGCTGTCATTGCCATGTAGTTTATAAGGAATATGGTGCTTGTGTCTATATTTATGTACAGACCTTCAGCAAAGTATTTTTGGGGTTAAAGTATTTCTCCGGGCCGTATATATTTTTTGTCTTGTTTTTTTTTAATATTAAAAAAAGATCTTATTTTTGTTTACGTCAGCACATGAATGACCCATACAATTATTGAGCATTTTTGCACTTTAATTGACAGAGAAAGATTTGTTGCACACAAGAAATGTAATTCTCTGGAAAATTGAAATGGTTTTTGCTCTTCAGTTTTTAAAATTCTGTACGGCATTTTCATAGAGAACTCGTTGCTGTTTGGATTAAACATCTGTTTTTCCAAAGAAGGAAATGTTTCCAAGAATACACGAAATGAAAGAAATGACTTGATGTACTGTTTGTACTTACCTAATACTGTGCAGCTCTTGAAGGGTACACACGTAAAATCACATCATAATCAAACTTAAATCACATTATAATCAAGCATAAAATAACATTATAATCAAACGTAAAATCACATAATCAAAACGTAAAATTACATCATAATCAAACGTAAAATTACATCATAATCAAACGTAAAGTCACATCATAATCAAACGTAAAATCACATTATAATCAAAACGTAAAATTACATCATAATCAAGCGTAAAATTACATCATAATCAAACGTAAAGTCACATCATAATCAAACGTAAAATTACATCATAATCAAACGTAAAATTACTTCATAATAAAATGTAAAATTACCTCATAATCAAACGTAAAATTACTTCATAATAAAATGAAAATTACATCATAATCAAACGTAAAATTACTTCATAATCAAACACAAAGTCACATTATAATCAGACGTAAAATTATATTATAATCAAATGTAAAATCACATCATAATCAAACGTAAAATTACATCAGCTGACTACTGGTGTCAGGATCGGCGAACAACAGAGCTGAACAAGATCCTGCTCCACCTCTCAGGAGTGCTTCTGAAATAAAAGATTAAACGGTCTGGCCAAGGGATGAAAAAGGGAAGGCAATCGATACTAAAAAATGTCGTGCTGAAGTCGGATATGATGGGCAGAAAGGCGCTAATAAATCACAAGACATTACAAGACAAATGCCGACTTAATGTCCTTTTAAGGATTGATGACGAAGAAAAGAAATAATTCCTTAAGTAGCGATCAGGTGAACACCAAATAAAACAAGTGTATAATAAGACCTAGAAGGACTTAGGAGGTAATGGCTCGTCGTACATACCTAGAACTACCGTACGCTAATCTTGCTCTCTGTTGTTTGATGTGCGACGGGGATAATCTGACGACTGACTGTGTGTTTATATGTTCGGAATTGGAGTCAAGAACGATGGCCTAACATCATCAAGCGCTATACATTTTTCAAAATATGACAATCATCATTTTCAAGAGGACGTGATCTTTCGGTATATGGTGGATAGGCGGTGGGAAAAATTGAAGGCTATGCATGAAAAGTGTTCCTTGTTGCAGTTTCCTCATATTCCAAGTCCGGCTTGTTGCAGGAGCTACTGAGTTAAGTGCCCTGTGTACACCGTGAGCTGTGTGTCTCATCCGTTTTGATCATGTTTCGATATTCCAATTGTTTACGATGAATGATCATATCGTATAACAGGGAACAGTTGGCTGTGTTCACTTTCTGCGCGGTTTCGCCTTATGTCTTTTGGCGTGTGCTGAGACTGCAACGATGGGGACTACAGTTACCTTTTTTTATTTGGGAGGTGAGATATTAATTCGGATGATTCCGCTGGCACGGGCGGTTGAGCAATTATGGATTTTAATTCGTTTGCAGTTAAAGCGAGGCCTTCCATAACCAAATAACCAAATAAAATGACATCATTTGAAATTGATTGCACAAGAAATGCTGTAATGAAATAACAGATAATATTAATAATAAAACTCGTACAAATATTGTTTTCTATGTACAATATACACTGTTTGTGATAGTAAATGTGAATACTGTAACAATGTACGTAAAAAGAACATAATTATCGGTTTATTACAATAATTCAAATACATTTTGAAAAATGACTTCTCATATTGAAAACAAGATGGCAGGTGACCAAGTATCGGTGTGATTTCTAATAATTTCGGTGTGATTTCTTATATGTTGAATTCCAATGGATTTTTAAAGAAATGACAGAAACACTTGCTTGTATAACGTTAGAAGAGGCCAATAGACCTGTGCCGCTTTACTTTCTCAGAAAAAATCGAGTACCCATTTAAGGCTGGGTGAACCCGGAAGCTGGGAGATACTTGCATTAATAGGAAAGTACAAATATACAATTTATTTCCGGTCTGTGATCGTTACCCTATGCTATAGTCATTGGGATCGCCTTTCGTGGAAGACACTACTGCAATAGCCAATTTTTTAGTTGGCTGCGTGGCAGTGTACCAAGCGTTCGGCTTCTCGTGGCAAGGCGCGGTGCCACTGAGTACGGGTTCGATCCCACTTCGGACCATATATTGTTCTTCGTTTTTTTCTATTGTTGTTTGTCTGTCAATTTTTCCGAGTGCTAACACATACTTCTTTGTTCTATTATTCCCTATTATCGCCTCGGAAGTTCCCCATATAATAATATTTATGTATTATTATTTGTACCCAGTATATAACCACTGGGAACTACTATTCGTGCTGTTTCGTCCAATAAATGTTTGTCTACAACACAAGTATTCAGCCCTACTGGGAGATACTTGCATTAATAGGAAAGTACAAATATACAATTTATTTCCGGTCTGTGATCGTTACCCTATGCTATAGTCATTGAGATCGCCTTTCGTGGAAGACACTACTGCAATAGCCAATTTTTTAGTTGGCTGCGTGGCATTGTACCAAGCGTTCGGCTTCTCGTGGCAAGGCGCGGTGCCACTGAGTACGGGTTCGATCCCACTTCGGACCATATATTGTTCTTCGTTTTTTTCTATTGTTGTTTGTCTGTCAATTTTTCCGAGTGCTAACACATACTTCTTTGTTCTATTATTCCCTATTATCGCCTCGGAAGTTCCCCATATAATAATATTTATGTATTATTATTTGTACCCAGTATATAACCACTGGGAACTACTATTCGTGCTGTTTCGTCCAATAAATGTTTGTCTACAACACAAGTATTCAGCCCTACTGGGAGATACTTGCATTAATAGGAAAGTACAAATATACAATTTATTTCCGGTCTGTGATCGTTACCCTATGCTATAGTCATTGAGATCGCCTTTCGTGGAAGACACTACTGCAATAGCCAATTTTTTAGTTGGCTGCGTGGCAGTGTACCAAGCGTTCGGCTTCTCGTGGCAAGGCGCGGTGCCACTGAGTACGGGTTCGATCCCACTTCGGACCATATATTGTTCTTCGTTTTTTTCTATTGTTGTTTGTCTGTCAATTTTTCCGAGTGCTAACACATACTTCTTTGTTCTATTATTCCCTATTATCGCCTCGGAAGTTCCCCATATAATAATATTTATGTATTATTATTTGTACCCAGTATATAACCACTGGGAACTACTATTCGTGCTGTTTCGTCCAATAAATGTTTGTCTACAACACAAGTATTCAGCCCTACTGGGAGATACTTGCATTAATAGGAAAGTACAAATATACAATTTATTTCCGGTCTGTGATCGTTACCCTATGCTATAGTCATTGAGATCGCCTTTCGTGGAAGACACTACTGCAATAGCCAATTTTTTAGTTGGCTGCGTGGCAGTGTACCAAGCGTTCGGCTTCTCGTGGCAAGGCGCGGTGCCACTGAGTACGGGTTCGATCCCACTTCGGACCATATATTGTTCTTCGTTTTTTTCTATTGTTGTTTGTCTGTCAATTTTTCCGAGTGCTAACACATACTTCTTTGTTCTATTATTCCCTATTATCGCCTCGGAAGTTCCCCATATAATAATATTTATGTATTATTATTTGTACCCAGTATATAACCACTGGGAACTACTATTCGTGCTGTTTCGTCCAATAAATGTTTGTCTACAACACAAGTATTCAGCCCTACTGGGAGATACTTGCATTAATAGGAAAGTACAAATATACAATTTATTTCCGGTCTGTGATCGTTACCCTATGCTATAGTCATTGAGATCGCCTTTCGTGGAAGACACTACTGCAATAGCCAATTTTTTAGTTGGCTGCGTGGCAGTGTACCAAGCGTTCGGCTTCTCGTGGCAAGGCGCGGTGCCACTGAGTACAGGTTCGATCCCACTTCGGACCATATATTGTTCTTCGTTTTTTTCTATTGTTGTTTGTCTGTCAATTTTTCCGAGTGCTAACACATACTTCTTTGTTCTATTATTCCCTATTATCGCCTCGGAAGTTCCCCATATAATAATATTTATGTATTATTATTTGTACCCAGTATATAACCACTGGGAACTACTATTCGTGCTGTTTCGTCCAATAAATGTTTGTCTACAACACAAGTATTCAGCCCTACTGGGAGATACTTGCATTAATAGGAAAGTACAAATATACAATTTATTTCCGGTCTGTGATCGTTACCCTATGCTATAGTCATTGAGATCGCCTTTCGTGGAAGACACTACTGCAATAGCCAATTTTATAGTTGGCTGCGTGGCAGTGTACCAAGCGTTCGGCTTCTCGTGGCAAGGCGCGGTGCCACTGAGTACGGGTTCGATCCCACTTCGGACCATATATTGTTCTTCGTTTTTTTCTATTGTTGTTTGTCTGTCAATTTTTCCGAGTGCTAACACATACTTCTTTGTTCTATTGAACCCGGAAGCCGTTGGTTGGGATCGAACCCTACCTCTTTTCCTTTGTAGTCCAGCTCACTAACCACTGAGCTATCGCGGATCACCGACGCCAGAAGGCAAATGAGAAAAGAATTACAGAAATCTGCCGCATTTTCTTATGCTTAACTTTACCATTAGGTTTTTCTGTCCTTATCGCTAACACTCTCGACTCTTGCACTCATGCTCACCCCTTTATATATTTTTGTAATGTCTCTCTCAAATCCTGTCTTATCAAGCGTGTTTCGATAATTTTAAAAAAAAATCTAATGGAAACTCGGTATTGAGTGGTTAGTACGCTCGCTTTCTGATCATAAGGGTCTGCGTTCAATTACCAGAAGGGGCGGGTATTTTCAGAGACGTTATATTAAGTTCCGTGGTTTATCCAGCCGCTACAAATTTTCAGAAACTTTTCTGGAAAGTTAAAAACCAGCTCGGCTGTTACTGGCCATATTATCCAAAAGTGTGCCTTTTAAACCGTGGACAAATATAACCACTAACACCATACTCCACCTACACTTAGAAACATGTGGAGGGAACGTTTACTTCAACTTTTCTGTTTTAAAAAGCCACACACTTGGCATGCGGAGAATATGTCATATCATGGATGACATAGTCAGCACTATATCATGCCGGTCTTATTTCTAAATAAAACTCTGGTACCTATTTTCACAGCTTGGGTTAAGATCAAAGCTGCTAAAGAAAAGAAAACTCGCTAAAACCTAACTGCCGCGCCTGTAGACAGATTTATTATCCTTACAACCATCGAGGGTGTCCGGTTAGCGCAATCGATAGGCGGTTGGCTTACCACGGCAACAGCCGGGGTTCGTACCCTGGCGAGGACACCTGGGTTTTACTAATTCCCTAAAAATTAGTACCTCTGAAGTCGGAGTAAATCTGCCTGCATGGCGAGGGGCATCCTGTAATGGGATAAAACAGACTTTACACGCAAAATTCAGTCCCACAAAATTGAGTGGGTGGGACTTCGTCAGAGGTCAAAGCTGACGAAAGCGAACGAACGAACAACCATCGTGGATTTCTGAACATTTCTGTCAAGACACTCTTAGTCGAGTTTTCTCTTTGGTACTCTAATTTATAAAAAAAATCAGCAATTTTATATCTCTTTAGATCTCTTCCATTTTTACACTCTCGTCTCATACTCCCTTCGTTGCTATTCATCATCTAGACACATAAATCATTGACATTTTCAAGTTGAATCAAAATGATCATTGACAAGAGCCATCCGTTGTACCCCCCTACCCATCATTATCACATACGCCCTTTCTCAAGTGTAGACCACCAACACTAGGTTAAGTTGGCAACATCCATATAGCTGGAGCGGAGAAAGCGAGCTAATAGTGGTCCCGCCCTATCTTCTCATCACGGTTAGTTCAAGATTGGGAGAGAAACAGATAGAGGGAGAGTGAGAGAGAAAAAAAGTGAGACAGAGAGAGGAGAGAGAGAGAGGGGGAGAGAGAGAGGCGTTGACGGTGATTGATTTGTGCTGTTTGTGCGATGAATACTTCAGATATATACATTTTTTTATAAGTTGTGTTGTGTTCACGGAACAGCTACTCGGACATTTGCATTTTAAGCGTTGTGTTGTTATTTCTGAGATGAATAAATCGGACCTTTGTTCTTACCTTGTGTATTTATGAACACCTAAAGAAGCGTTCAACTTTATCCCGTTGTGTTACAGTTGATGTAGTTGAATTGTAAAGCCTCTTTTAAACTTGTAGAAACATTATATACATTTAACACATAATTATAATTGTTTTATTTTACTTACAAACCTGCAGGAACACTCTTCTTATTCCGCGAGAATGACTTAGTACCTATGGGCCCGTCAATACTGCTTTGAGGTCAGTCTGCTAATTAATAAACTTAACTATTTTCTTTAAAAGAAAGCTAATTTCTTTATTGTTTACATTAGAGTCGATTGAATCGATGAAGTTGTAGCTTTGATTTGTAAGTGAGAGTATTAAACGTTTCACCTAGTCTCAGATTTGATGTTTAAAGCAATTAGTTTTGACATCTACGCTGTCCACAACATACATGTTTGTGCAATTATCAGATAGTTTGTATACGATTATAACGTTTAATAATACAACAAGAGCCGCATTGGCCTAGTAGTAAAGCACCCACTTGGCCATAGAATGAAAGTGAGTTTAAGAGCAGCTTAACGCTCTTCGGTTGACCCATCTGAAAAATAAACATGTATCTGATTCATTGAGTTAGAAATAAGTAACATAAACGAAAAACAAAAATCACTGGCCCTCTCATTTTGAAATACTATGGCTCAGTAGGGTGACATGTCATAAGTCACTTCCATACGACATAATATATATCACAGAGTATTACTTTTATTTAATAACCTACCATGTCATAACATGGTTGATGTAACTACCATTCAACTTTTTGAGATTAAACCTTTGACACACAAACCTGTTTTATTGGCAGTAACAGTTGTAAGCTACAGAACGTGTCTTCTTCTTCATCCCGCAAACCTGAGGATTGTTGCAGCACAACTGACTGGCTCCGTCAGCGTTCTTCATTGATCTCTATCTTCAGTCATACTTTGAACCTGCAAAATGGAAGCCTGTTCATTATTTGATGCTCTCTTCCCATCTTTTCTCTGCCAACCTCTCCTTTACTATGCTTTCATAGTTCCTTAAAGAATGTTCTTTGATAATCCAGATGATCGAGATACGTGGTCAAATCATTTCATTTTGCGTCGTTTTACAATAACATTTCATCTCCATAGCTTATATTTTGTTCTGTACCTGTGCGATAAGGGCCTGTACTTCGCAAGCATATAAGGAGCACCATTTATATGTCAGGATGAGCATCAGCCTGCTTTTTGAACCAAGTGCGATGTTCTTATCTTTCCAAATAGGTTTTGTATTATTTTAGCTAATTTGATTGTTGCTTTTCAATGATAGTTTTCTTGTTAGTATTCCTTACTCTTATTCCTGTTAGGTGTTCAGGAAGATATAAAGTTTCATCTCCCGCTCTCTCTCTCTCTATCTCTCTCTAATGGTAACGTCAGCTAATGTAATTTGAATTTGTTGAAAATCTCGATTTGTCTCTTCATCATATTGCGGCCCTACCTCTGTTTCCTTCTCTTCATTATAATGTATGCACTGTATTGTTTGTGTCACGACATCACATAATAATCGCACCAGGCAGACAAGCCAAAGTCTTTGTAATTCAAAATTTGCCGCGGAGTAATGTTTGTCTATAGAAAATATAGTGTACACCTTTCTTTTTGACACCATAGACTTGATGTTTTGTGACTTTGTTATGTGAGACTAGACATATAAGAACTGCTGTAGATGTTACAGGACCTCAAAGTTGTTGTGGCCCACGAGACAATGCAACATGATCTAGTTACTGGTTTGATATCCGTTACCTGTGTAGATTACTTGCATTTAAAAAGATGTAAATGTGTGCTTCACGTCGATGTTTAAGGTAAGATAGTAATCAATATCAATATTTATATGTTCTGCTATTGTAGAGTATTATTGACAAGTTTCAATATTTAAATATGGTTAATTTATGTGGGGCTTTCATTTGAAATTAATAATGCTTACAATGTGCTAATTTCGATGTTAATACAAGTTTTACATGTACTGGCAACAAACAGCGGCCATAAGAACTGGAAACCAATTGGGAATGTTTCAACAAATAAAACAGGGTGTTAGACAAGGTTGTGTGCTGTCACCAGGTTTGTTTAATATTTATAGTGAGATTATTTTAAGATCCATAAGGGACATGCCTGGAATAATAATTGGAGGTCATACTATTAATAATCTAATGTATGCTGATGATACACTCTTAATCGCTAAGAGTGAAAATGAGTTACAAGAAATGTTGGACATTATAGTGAAAGAAAGCAAAAATAAAGGACTCATCCTTAATAGCAAAAAAGACAGAGGTAAAGGTAATAACAATGAAAAAGACATCACCTCAGTGCAAAATAAAGACAAGTGGAACAATATTAAAACAGGTAAATGAATTGAAATATTTGGGAACTTTGTTAACCTCAGACGGAAGATGTACAAAAGAGGTGAGATGCAGAATGGCTCAGGCAAAAGCAGCTTTCCAAAAAATGAGGAAGATACTATGCAATCCATTTTTGACAATAGAAACGAGAAAAAGAATTCTTAAATGTTATGTAGAGCCAGTCTTAACATATGGATGCGAATCATGGACAATAGGACAACAGACAAGAAAATCACTGGAGTCTGTACAAATGTGGTTTTAAAGAAGAATATTGAAAGTACCATGGACAGCTAAGAAGAGTAATGAAGATGTTCTGAGAGAGGTCAAATTAAAAAAGAGAGCTAATTTATTTTCAATATTAGGAAGAAACAATCATCATTTTTTGGCCATGTAATGAGAAGAGAACAACTGGAATATATTGTAACAACTGGAAAAAATGAGGGACGAAGAGATAGAGGGAAGCAAAGAGAAAAAATAACAGACAGCTTAAGAGAATGGCTTGGCAGAAGGTCAACAACAGAAATGATAAATAGCTGCCGAGATCGAAGGTTGTTGAGAGACATGATCACCTACGCCAGTAGGCCCGGTATTTGATGATGATGATGATGATGACGTGGAGACTCCACGGGGGCATGTGGCCTACATTCTCCACACCCACAGAAAACCTTCTACAGTCACCAAACAATGGAATCATTGCTGGTAAAGAATAACAAATGTTAACATCTGAGCGTAAAGCAATTGTGTTATTCGTTCTATTTCTAGAATGTTATATGTATATCAATATATTTTACCATCAACCTCAACAACTTATAAGCAAAATACCTAAACAAGATATTCTCATTGTAATGGGTGACTTCAATTTCAAAGTAGGAAAAGACAACACGCCAGCTGAGAAGGCAACGGGGAAAGAAGGAATTGATACAACAATTCAAAAAGGCGATACATAAAACAACTTGGTTATCTCTCGATGATAGAACCAAAAGCCAGATTGACCACATGTGTACTAGAATGATATTTACAAATATTTGATAGATGTTAGAGCATATAGAGGGCGGATGTTCACAGTGATCATAATTTATACACCGGAAAGATAACATTAAAACTGAAAAGTTAACACACAGAAAAGTGAAGCCTCTGAAGACAGATAGCCACAAACTGAAAGCTCGGCCGGAAGTGACAAGAGAACCTATATAGATAAGCTGACCAAAATTTTAAAAAGGCGGAGAGACCAGCAATGGCAGGTGATAATAAACTCTTTATAGTGTACATAAGATGTTAACGAACACTTGTACATCTAGTAGGGCACCTGTTATGAACAAATATGGAACCATATTAACATCAAGTGGAGAAATAAAGTCACGATCAGCTGAACACTTTAAGTAAATCATTAATCAACCAAAACCAAGGCATTTAATAAATTTTACAGCCGACACAGCAACCTCAAAGATATAAATTTAGATGACGTCACCCTGACTGAAGTAGAGACGGCTGTAAGGATCATGGCCAACTATGAGGCTGCAGGTGAGGATAATATAACATTCAAGATGCTAAAAGCAATGGATAGCCATAACTTAAAACACCTGCTGAAAATGTTTAACGCAAATTGAAAGGAAGAAAATGTACACAAACAGTGCAAAAAAAAAAAAAAAGAGGCATAATTGTCAAAATTCCTAAAGAGGGCAATCTCAAGGCCATTTCTTTAAGTTCCCTCTAAAGTATTCTGTAAGATCATCATGAAAAGAATCAAAGATGTTGTAGACACTGATATACGTGAAGAACTAGCAGGATTTAGAAAATGAAGAAGCTGCCTTGATTATATTTTCACCGTAAGAATTATTCTAGAAGAACATATAGGAAAGCAGAGACGATTCCTTCTAAATTTCATTGATTTCATAAAGACTTTCTTCAGCACACACATAGAGACCCATTGAGGTACATACTCAGACAATATGAAATACCACCAACAATTATTAACATCATCAAAGATCTGTACGAAGGTTTCTCATGTGCAGTTCACACAGAGACAGGACTGAGTGAGTGGTTCCAGATTGATACCAGCATGTATTTTATCTTCTTTATTATTTGGAATGACTATAGACTTCATTATGCATAATTACTGCACAGGTGACAAAGGCATTGGATGGTCACTTGAATCTTAGTTGAAGGACCTTGATTTCGTTGATGACATAGTCCTCATCAATAGCAATTGGAACATGATGCAAGAATACACAATTGTCATGTCATCGATGGCTAGGTAAAAAGAACTTAAGATCAATCAAGAAAAGACAAAAATAATTAAAAATCAAATTTACCCAGAAGAAAAAATATACATTGAAGGAAAAGCAGTGGAAGAAGTAGACAAATTTGTACATCTTGGAAACTGCATAGATCAGGAGGAGTCACAAAGAAAGAAATTAGAATTAGAATGCAAAGGCAGAAATGACTTTCAGATAACTTGATAAAATAATAAAATCAAAATTAGTAAGTATAAAAGCAAAGCTCAGGATTTTCAAATCAAGTGTATTATGCACCTTTACTTATGCATGGAAACATTTCAGGACAATTCTGGAACAAGTGCCACGTTTCAAATACTTGGGCAAAATAATAACATCAGATGGAAAATGCAATACATAAATAAAAAGCAGATTAGCTAAGGCCATAATAGCATTTCAGAAATTGAAAAACGTGCTATGTAATAAGTCTATGTCAAAAGATGTGAGACAGAGAGGTCATCGGATCTATATAGAGCCAATTCTGACCTATAGAAGCAAATCATGGACAGTAGACAAACAAATGAAAAGACAATTAGAGGCCTCACAGATGGGAATTCTAAGAAGAATGTTGAAGGTTTCCTGGACAGCTATAAAGACCAACGATGACATTCTCAAAAAAGGCAACACAGACAAGGGAGCTCATAAAAACACCAGAAAGAAACAATCAACATTTTTCTAGCACATCATGAGAAGAGAAGAGTTAAAATACTTCGTTACAACTGACAAAGTACAGGGAAAGAGAGATCGAGGACAACAAAGAGAAAAGATACTAGATAGCTTGGTGTCATGGCATGAAAAACAGTCAAGAACAGAATTGAAACTATACACGGTGGATAGAAGGGAGCCGCCATAGCTCAGTGGTTAGTGAACTGGACTACAGAGGACAAGAGTTAGGGTTCGATGCCAACCGACGGCTTCCGTGTTCACCCAGCCTTTAATGGGTACCGGATTTTTTTATGGGAAAGTAAAGCGGCATTGGCGTAATTCTGACCACATTACACCAAAAATCATGTGCGGAAGGTCTATAACAATTATGGTCACAAACACCATATTCCCTATCCGCCACTTGGCTTGACGGGGCTCTTTACCTTTCTTTTACTACAGTGGATAGAAGATTGTGGAAGGACATGATCGTCTACGCCAACCGGTGTGACATATGATGATGATAACATATGCATACTATCTTTCTTTACAACACACAGTACCATTGCTGGTGTATGTCAGGGGGCAACGATAGAACCAAAGGGATAAAGGCCGCTTGGACAAGCAGTCACCACGACGTGTGCGACTCGGGATTTTTATTTCACCCCCGATAGAAAAAATCCGTTCTGTCTACCGCGGGCTTCGACCACCGTACGTCGGCTTTTCAGCTAACGGAACAGTGGTTTTAGCCGCACGACCACGCGCACTTCAACATCTGCATACGAGAGCTGGAAAAACAATAAAGAAATAGAAAACAAGTTGGATGCATTTAGAAACAGATAGTAAAGAGCCCCGTCACGCCAAGTGGCGTATATGGAATATGGTGTTAGTAACAATATATTTTACAGACCTTCAGTACATGAATTTTGGAGCAATGTGGTCGGTATTACGCCCGTGCCGCTTTAATTTCCCATAAAAAAATCGAGTACCCATTTAAGGCTGGGTGAACCCAGAAGCCGTCGGTTATGATCGAACCCCACCTCTTGTCCTTTGTAGTCCAGTTCACTAACCACTGAGCTATCGCGGCTATCTGGAAATAAATGCCTCAGGAAAATACTTACCTTATCATAGAATGAGTTCAAGACTCGTGCATAAATAAGAAATATGACAAAGCATCCGAAAATATCGTCTATAATCAAAAAATGAAGGTGGTCATATGTTGGCCGTGTGATGAGAAGAGACAACAGAAGAATCTCAAAAGAGACCCTCAAATCTAGAGGGTAAAAGAAAAAGCGGCCGACCTACAGAAACACTAAAAAAAATATATTAAACGAGAGGCAACAACACCAGGCATCAGTTTCCTCGCTGAGATTGAATAACTAGCCCAGAAGAGAACCGTGTGGCGAGACACAAGGCTGGTCCTGTGCAAGGTCTGGCAGTTAAAAGATCGTCAGACACAAGAGTCTAGAATTGTTGCTCTAGGTGTCGTCTTCGGCTCGAAAGGGTTTATCTAGACAGACAGACAGACAGGATGGCAGACCGGCAGGCAGACAGATAGACAGACAGACAGACGGACAGATAGACAGACAGACAGACAAACAGACAGACAAATAGACAGAAGGACAGACAGACAGAAGGACAGATAGACCAGACAGACAGACGGACGGACGGACGGAGAGACAGACAGACAGACAGACAGACAGACAGACAGACAGACAGACAGACAGACAGACAGACAGACAGACAGACAGATAGATAGATAGATAGATAGATAGATAGATAGATAGATAGATAGATAGATAGATAGATAGATAGATAGATAGATAGATAGATAGATGAGACACATGAACTGAAACATCCATCTATGTTGGTGGAATGAGAAAACAGAATTACTCAGGAAACTTAAAGTACTTTAGAGAAGCGAGAACAGATGGGAAGAAAAGGAAACAATGGTGACTTCTAGAATGAGAATGCAAATCTTGAAGCAGCATCCCCTTGTTAATGTTAAAAATAAAAGAGATAAACGTATGTTATGACTTCCAAACTATGAACCAGTTTGGTCTTTAGTCGACAAATTGTACAAGTAACAACAGACAACTCTATAACGCTCATAGCCTCTCCCCAACATGTTTCCCAGTTAGTAGCACGTAAACCACACGCTAACGAAAACATTGGAGATAGCTTCAACTCAGATGCACGAACTCCGTAGCACAGGTGAAGACCTTGACCCCCATTCTCCTTAGCCGCGTCTTTGGACATGCGTAGCAATTGCTACATTTCTCTCCTAACTGTGGTTAGGGTCCAGGTTGTCACTAGAGCAAATAAAAAAAACTGTGAACGACCTGTCCAACCTGAGCACTATGAAGAAAAATATTCCTGTATCTGAATAATATCAGATTTTGTTGAGTGAGGACACCAATAACAAGATATAAAACGTCATTCTATAGTCCGTTCAGATTCGTTTGCCGAGATGTTATGATTTATAATTAAAAAAGTTCTTGATGATTTCACATGATTTTTGGCATATGGTGTTAAAATGTCCATGTCACGAGAACATATGTGTTACTCGATGTCTAGCTATAACGGTTTTCTTAAAGCGGCGAATTCCTTTGATCTTTGCCCATGTAACTATTATTTTGACCCTAATCAAAATGTTTTACAGTAATCTAGTGCAACGATGACCCATAGGCGTGTCCATAAAATTTTACTTGGTGGTAAGTATACAAATTTTAAATTATATATAGAGCTTTTGTTCGTAGAGTCAATTTGATATAGTTCCATGCTCTTGGTGTGAGTTTCCCAAATGTTGTCGCTGCCTTTCAAATACGTACATTTAGTTCCTCATCTAAGGAAAGTGTGGCTGTAATAGTGGATCCAAGATAGCTGAACTTCTGTACTGACTCAAGCAGGCTTCCATTCAAAGTAATGGTTGTTGGTTTGCTTATAACATATTTTTGATTGCTTGGGTGGTCTTGAACAATAAACTGTTTAACAAATCAACTAGGAAATTTTGCAAATCAAACTATTTATCTGTAGACTTAATCAGAGTAATGATCATTTAGAATCAGACGAGTCAAATAGGTCGATTACTGCTTTCGGCTGAACAAACAACAAACCATCCTTTTTCCAATATTCCTCTTCTTGTCGTAACACATGATCCTCACATTTTACCCAGTAGTCTTTATTTATATTTGATAGAGCCTGATTTGTAAGTGTCTCAACATCGCATAATTTGAAAGTTTTATTTGTATATGCTACGTGTCCTTTAACTTTTGCCCAAACTAGTTCTATAGGATTTAAGTGTGCATGATATGGAGGTAGTCTCAAACATCTATGGCCATGTTCTTGAATTAACTTGTCTATTTTAAATATCTTTGTACGTTGTGTCTGTTTTACAAGGCTAAGCAATTCGGGTTTCAAGTAGCTGTCGTTAACTTGTATGTGTTCTTTTATGAGCCACGTTTTGATTGCATCTTTTGTACTTGATGATGTTGGGATTCTATCTTCTACGTTAACTACGTTATGGTATGAAGCATTGTCCATTATCAGACAAGAAGGTCGATCTAATATTGGAAGGATACTTTTCTCGATCCAGTCTTTAAATATGTGCCCATTAATTTCGGAGTGGTAGTCTCTATTGTCTATGGATTTTGAAATGAAAACGAGATGAGCATTCTGCAACAACCCATTATGTCTGCTACCTGCATGTGCAACTATCAAACGTTGCCCTTTACTGCTTGGTACTGATCTTTTAATACTTCCATCTGCTAACTGCCATTCCTTTTCATTTGTATGATGAGCGTTGATCCAAGTTTCATCTAAATAAACAATATCATAATCATTTTCGCGCATTTCCTTCACTTCACGTAAATACTTGCTTCTAAGAGCTACTAGATGTGGCTTCTCACAAATAATGTTTTTTTCCACCAGCATACTTTCTAAAGGTGAAGCCTGCACTTCTTAATATTTTCCATAATGAAGTTTTTGATATTTCAATGTCGTTGTTAGTTTTCAGCCAAAGCTTCAACTTTCTAAGTGTCACTTCTTCGTTTATATCAAACATTCGACAGATTTCTCTTTTTACTAGGTCCTTATCAAAACTGTCTAACGTTTCTTTCCTTCCTTGCTTTCTTGCATTTGTTGGCAATAAATATCCGCTTCCTTTAACTATTCGATCAAATGAACGTTTACACAAACCTAAAATATGCATTGTTCTCTTCTCAGGGTTTGATAAAGAACAATAAAGATGTCCCTTTTTACGCTCTCTGCAGAAGTATTGATAAATCTTTATAGCAATGTTATGCTCAGTAAAATATTTTGCCTTTATATTCATTCTCACATAGACTTGCAGAAGATAATATGGATAGTGCCGCCTCCTTTCTGTAAATATTGAGATTTGCCTCTGAATTATGACTCGAACTCGAGTCTACGGCCGTGATTTTGACGTCACATAATTTCCGGTTTCGGCTAAAATGTCATTTTGTGCTAAACGGGAAATTTCATATGTAACATTTCTTTATAAAAATTTATAGTGGAAACATAACTATTTTAGGACGGTGCGCATTCAGCCGTGAAGGTCATGCCTATATGTTAAAGAATCAGCTGTGAGATGTAAGCATCTACATAATCCCGCCGGTGTTTATAATATCGATTAACTTTTTTTAAATATAGGTTAAATAAGGCATCTTTGAAACTGGATCACATTTCTTTGATAAAAACATATTTTTATAGCGACATTAGTATTCTAAACCTAACTTCAAAAGATCAATGCAAATGAACAATAAGTTTTTGAAAAAAATAAATTAATGTCTAGGCAAACGAATCTGAACGGACTATAGCTTGTGACACTCTACACAAGAGGAAGCAAACGGCCCTTTTAAACACAAAAACCAAAGTCAGAGGGCAGGACATATGCCCACCAGCAGCGCCAAATAATTTCATTTGACTTGTTTGAAATGTGCTAAATTGTTTTTTCTTCATTTCCATCTGTTTCTAAAGCTCATTATTTGTGTTCTTCTCTGTCCACCCAGTTCTCTTAATTCTGATGTAAATTGACGTTTCCTCCCCATTTTTCCTGATTAATGTTCGTTTGTCGGAGAGCAGGTGGCCTAATCGATAACATGTAGCGCTCCAAAGCAAGAGAACGCGTGTTCGAGCCGTGGTAAAGTCTAAATTAGTTGTTTTTTTTCCATCGAGAGTGAACCAAATGCTCAGTAGACTTGAACACCTCGTGGCGACTGCACTGGGCAAGCGATTTTTTTCTCTTGTCCTATAAGTTTCCCCTCCCCCGCCCTCTGGCAAAACTCACAAATAAGATACTACCTCCAAGATAGTATTTTTGTTATGTTCAAATGTCTGTACCTTGTAACACTTTAATATTCTCAATCTTATTACCTCTTTTATTACTTTCATACCATGCACTTCTTCAAGAATAAATGCAGGATATGATTGCATTGTTAAGTCTCGCGGCACTGCTCTGTAGAATATTTTGTCAAACAAAAATGAACAATCTAATGATAGTATATATCTTGATTGTGCTTGTTTGTGCCTTGCATTTGGCAATAGGTATAGGAACAGACTGAAACATAAGTAGAGAAAGTAATCAGCCCGCCACGCTACGTGGAGTATAGGGAATATGGTGTTATATAGTAGCCATGTTTCATTTAATGGATCTGCGGCACCTTGCTGTTGGTGTAATCCTGTCTGCCCCTAAATAGAGCCAGAAGGAAGCAACTGATATTTTTCGGGCACAACACGAGAAGAGGAAATTTGAAATACTTGGTTGCAAATGGCAAAATATATATAGGCGATCATGGACGTCAAAGAGAGAAGATACTAGCTAGGTAACTTGGTGTTGTAGCGCGATAAATGGTCAACAACAGAACTGATACGATGCCTTGTGTATAGAGAATTGTGGAAGGGAATGATCGCCTATCTGGATCGCTGTGGCACATGATGATATTATGGTTAGTATAACGTCCTTGCCACCTTTCCCTCACAAAAAACAGGTGTTCTTTAAAGTCTGGGTTAATCTGGAATTCGTACCTGCTGACCTCACACATTTAATAGCCCACTAGACTAGTCACTGAGATATCGCAGGTCTATACTTAAACATAACTTCATCATAAGAAAAAAAACAAACTTTTAACAAGTTGTATAAAACATATCTGCTGGTGTGTACGTTGATTTCATGCTTCCAGTAATTAAATTAAAAAAAAAAAACACATATACTATATTCCGTTTCCGGAGTTTCACAAGATGGCGGTATTATTTTTGCCGCCTAGGTGAAGAATCGTATTTTTCATTTTGTGTTCATTATAATTGAGATTTGATAGTTGCCCGTATACTTAGTTGTCACCTTAAACAGATACGCGCATTCCCGCCCACACACGGAGGTTATAGATATAACAAAGAGACATGGCTCAATGCGGCAGTCTTCGTCTATGACGTCTTCGAAGGCTTCCACAGACGAGAGGAGACATGTTCTGCTGCTATAGATCTGGAGGATACATACAACAGGGTACCATTTGACAATTCAGCTTTACTGCAGCTTCGCATTTTTATGCCTTAACCCTCTACCATTTGACAACCTTATGTGCATGTTCCTCAAACTGGCGGTGCACCCCTTCCTTAATAGATGCATCGCTGCTGCACTGTTTCAGACGAAGGTGATCTTCCGAGCCAACATCCATTTGTCCAGGGCTCACCATTGTCACCAGTTCTATTTAACGTGTACACAATAACGATCACGGAACAACAGCAGAATGGGAGGGGAAGAACTATGACTTTTGCTGATGATATTCTGGTATATCGACAGGGAAGAGACAGACGGGAAATCGTCTCCACACGGAAAATCGAACTCAATCGCATCTGTTTCTGGTGTGGAGTATCAGGTGCATTGCATAATCTTAATAAATCATCAGTTGCATGATTCTCCCTTAACAATCGTATCGTTGACTTGGAAACACCGGTGGCACGAATGGGAGCTGATAAGAAAACCAGGGACAGATTGATGACGTATCTCGTAGTTGAATTCCACCCCCCCTCCCCTCTCTCTCTCTGCGATCAGGACTCAATCAGAGTAGGATTCCAGACTCTCACATGAAGTCAGCTGTCAGGTTAAGTGTGTTGATCGCCCCCACAGACAGAACATCACAATTAGAGTCTGCCAGATCCACTCTGATTAAACACCCGTTAAAACGTTGCACTGTGTACTGCGCCAGTGGCCCAGTGCATCCGATTTCAGCCAGCATTTTATTCTGGTTTGCTTTCCCTAGCCTTTGATTGTCCTCAATCTTCCTGCAAGGCAGCAGATGATCTTTTCTTTAGGGGGATTCTGCCCTTAGATGGTCGGCCCTCCCAGGTTTACGAGCACCATCTGCCCGAGTCACTAGAGGTGACTATAGTTCGTTTCAAATCATGTGCCCAACTTCAAAACGCTATTACGCAGTAAACATTTGTTAAAAACTGTTGAAATTTTCCAAATGTTATTAGAATGCAAAGGACACTTTAAATGTATATTTAACAAATATCTTGCAGCTGCAGTTTTCTTAAAGCGGCGAATTTCTTTGATGTTTGTCACAATTGTAAATTGTGAAGCCCTAAAGAATAGAAATTACCGTAGTTGCTGGTCTATGATTAATTTTCACTAGTTAAAGGCGTGGCCGTAATGGGGAAATAACTGGATAAGACAAAACACCAGGAGAATTATTGTCTGCTCAGTTCGAGGACGGACGATAATATCAAGGTATACCTGTATGTCCAATTTTCATAGTTGTGTGGTCCTGAAAAGGACCGTTTGTTGAACTAATTTAAGGTAATATAGGGCCAACATTGTGGGGGCTTTATACTTTCATTCTGAATCAGACGAGTCTAAAAGATTAATAACTGTTTGGGGTTGAACATTCCACAAACCATCATTTTTCCAATATTCCTCTTCCTGTTTTAAGATGTGGTCCTCACATTTAGCCCAATAATCTTTGTCTATATTTAATAAAGCGAGATTAGCAAGAGTCTTTACATCGCATATTTTGAATGTTGTATTTTCATCTGCCACTTGTCCTTTTAATTTTGCCCAGATTAGTTCTATTGGATTTAAATGAGCATGGTAAGGTGGCAGCCTCAAACTTATATGACCGTGCTCTTGGATAATCTTATCTATTTGAAAAATCTTTGTCCTCTGTTTTTGCTTTACTAGAGATAGTAATTCAGGTTTTAAGTACATGTTATTAAATTGTATGTGCTCCTTTGTGAGCCATATCTTAATAGCATCTTTTGTACTGGATGACGTCGGGACTTTATCTTCAAGTGCAACAATGTTGTGGTACGCTGCATTGTCCATTATTAGGCAAGATGGTCGATTTAGTGATGGGAGAACATAATTTTCAATCCAATGTCTAAATATGTGACCATTCATCTCAGAGTGATAATCCCGATTGTCTATGGATTTTGAAAGAAAAATGAGCTCTGCATTCTGTATTAGTCCATGTTGTCGACTACCTGCAAGAGCAATTATCAAGCGCTGTCCTTTGCTTCTCGGTATTAATCTCTTAATCTTTCCATCTGATGACTGCCATTCCCTTTGGTTAGTGTGGTGAGCATTGATCCATGTTTCATCCAAGTACACAATATCATAACCTTGCTTGCGCACCTCTTTTACTTCACGTAAGTACTTGCTTCTCATGACTACTATATGTGGCTTCTCACAGATGATGTTTCGTCCATTGGAATACTTTCTGAATGTAAAGCCTGCAGCTCTCACATTCCTCCATAATGTAGACTTTGATATTTCAATACTGTTGTTCTTTTTCAGCGATACTTTTAATTTTCTTATTGTAATAGTTTCATTCATACCCAACATTTTGCGAATTTCACTTCTAATAAGTTCACTGTCGAAATTATCCAACATTTTTGCTCTTCCTTGTGATTTTGTATATTTTGAACATTGACGGTCACGTGCTTGAATCCAGCGATTAAATGACCGTTTAGATAAATCCAAAATGTGTCTTGTCCTATTCTCAGGGTTTTCTAAAGAATGAAATAATCTTCCTCGTTTAGCCTCTTTGCAAAAATAGTCATACATTTTTATTGCGATGTTTTGTAAACTGCAGAATTTCATTTTAAGACTCATGATAAATGTTATCGTTCCACGTTACGCCGCTGAATGAACGGAAATGGAACACACAATGCCTCGTGTTTTCTACAAGTGTCTAATTGTGTCAGAAAAACCACGTTGAAAGCGTGCAATCACGTGAATTGTACCGTGTATGGATTTTTAATCGCTATTTTTAACTTAAAATACTGTAAACATTAAGTTTTGACTACATCAATGGGTCGTTATGAATTTATATAAATCAAATAAGCAACAATAATAACCAAATGTTTTTTTAAAATGAAATTAATTCCCTGTTGGGTTCTAATCATTATAACTTTACATGCAAATTTTGAAAAGCCTATAAAAAGCGGTTTAAAAGATATCGATTTTAAAAGTTGGGCACGAGTTATGAAACGGACTATAAGACAGACATGCACACACAAAGATATGAGATGTGACTAACACAGACATGCACACAGCGATACGAGGCATGACTAACATTGACATACATCAATATATATGACACATGACTAACATAAACATGCACATTAAGATATGAGATATGACTGACATAGACATGCACACACAAAGATATGACACATGCCTAACATAAACATGCACACAAAGATATGAGATATGACTAACATAGACATGCACACACCGCTATGAGATGTAACTAACATAGCCGTGCACACACAAAGATATGACACATGACTAACATAGATACACACTAAGATATGAGATATGACTAAACACAGACACACATAAAGATATGAGACATGATTAACACGGACACACCAAGATATGAGATATAACTAACATGACACACACCAAGATATGAGCCATGGCCAGCACACACATACACACACACACACGCACACACACACACACACACACATACAAGCTAAGACATGAGCCATGGCCAGCACAGAAACACATCAAGATATGAGCCATGGCCTCACGGAAAAACACCAAATAATGAACCATGTCCAGCACAGAAACACATTAAGGTATCCATATGCTTGGGTATGTTGTAGTCGGCAGACACTTCTTAACGTGTGAATCATCGACATACGAGACGCAGGCCCCGATTAACTGTTCACAGGTTTCGTTCAAACAGTTGTCCGGAGATTTGAGAGTGCATTCAGACCCGTAGAACGTTCCCTTGCATGTACAGTTCCCGGTTGACTGTTCACAGGTGTCGGTGAAATAGTTGTCCGGACATTTGAGAGTGCAGCCTGACCCGTAGTACGTTTCCTTGCACGTACAGTCTGCACTTTCCGGGTCACATATGATGTCACAGCCATCAGAACACGTCTGTTTGCACTGTAGCCCAAAACTACCATCGGGACAAGTGTGATTACAGGTGTAGACAGGATGTTTACATTGTAGGCATTTTCCGGATTTTTCCTCACAAAAAGGACAGACACTGAGACAAGACCCGGAGCAGTCGTGTCCATAGATCCCATGTGAACAGTTGCTGTGACACGTACCGATGATGACGTTGCAGCCTTTTGCAACACCCACTACACACTGCACAAAAAGACCAAGAATGCCCGTCCATACAATAGGTGTCTATAAATGTTTGCACCTCACACACCGTCAGTGCACTGTCGGCCTGCGAAATGATCGGTGAGAACTTAATCTTAATGTGTGCCATTGTCGCTTGTGTGGTGACTACAATAGTGTTCACATAAATATTTGGGTATGATATATTATTATACTGAAACACTACGCCACCACTGTCACAGAAAGCCTTTAGAGTGGCATTCTTTACCCGAATCATAGTGCTAGCTCGATGACAGATTCGAACGGTGTGAGTCTTCTGGGGCGTGGCAAAGTTCAGATACCAGTAAACAGGACTGGTTTCACTCCTCCATTGTGTGTGTGTGCAGTCATTGTCATAGAGATTGGTCTTTGTTTTGCCATTAACTGCGGCCTCTGGTCCACATCCGTCTCCTGAATAACAAGCATTAAATGTGTCGGTCTGGTTTGTGTTCTGTTTGAGAGCCACATTCCGACCCCCGCCAATGTAGATGGAGCAGATCTTTGCAACTATCGCCCCTTCAATCCGTAACTTGTTGATCAGACTAGCCCCAGAGCAAAAGACATCAATCTCGTGCGAACTAACTACAAACCTTGATTCATTGTTACATGAGGCCGAATCATTTAGTTTTACCATGGAACTGGCCGGAACTGTTAAGTCATTCACATAAATCCTAAACTAGGAGAACGGCAAAGATTGATTGAGAGTTGCCTCAACTGATGTAGCATCTGTGTCCGGATTACATGTGGTGTCGTTGTTATCAAACAGGAAAGTAGGTTCAGATTTTTGGGCGTATTGTAAACGAGATCCAAGTACTGACACTGGGGTCCAAAATATTCGTGCTGACAACTGTCATTGTTTAGGCATGTCCCTGTAGTTTTGTCACAAACTGAGTCATTATTGCAGTGACATTGTAACGTACAATATGCCCCAAACCAACCGTCTGCACAATTTAGGTATTTATTAGCTTCCAAGGTCGCAAACGAAGCCAGCAGAATATAGTCTTGATCTACAGCGGAGGTTAACGAACTGTGTACAAACATTTATTATCAAACCTTTAGTTACATTTCTAAAAATCCACTGTGATAACAGATAGCGTGATGTTCAAAGTCAACATTGTTTAAACCTTGGCTCGAACGCGAACAAGCTTCCATTTTGGTGCGTCCCATCGAAGTTGAATTTGATCGCAGCCTGTGTTTTCTGGACCATGTTGACCATGTTATAACAAAATCCTGCAAAGGATTAGCCGCCTTGAAGGTAATGGCAGCTGACAATATCGAGTAAAGGCTACTTACCCTTCTGTTCCAGGGACTAGTCCTCGCACCAATCAAGTATGCCCTGGTGATTCTTACTGTCGGTACGACGCAAATTGACAGGCTGGAGAAAATACAGAACGAAGCTATGCGAATTATCTGTGGATGTACGAGGGACACTCCCTGGGTAGCAATGAGGTATCTCATTGACTTTCTATTCATGGATAATAAGATCCAGATCTGGCGGGGACGAGCATGCCTGAAAATAAGTGCAGATAAAGAGTACCATTGTACCCTAACACAGGGAAAAGTGTCAGGCAAAAAAGAGGCAAATCATGTGTGGGCCGAGCAGGTGTCATCAATCAGGTCTATAGGCTTAATATTATCAATGCTGACAATGAGTGGATACCGGTGCCTACGTCATTCAGGGGGATCTTCTCGTGTATTGTCATACTCGACAGGAAATGTAGGCAACAGAACTCAGGCGTGGTTAATGCGGAGGTCAACGGTCTCATCTGGAATAACACCGATGAGGAAGATGCAGTCATTTATATAAACGGATCCGAATACGACAAAAAATAAAGTGCATAGGCTTTTACAGCACGCTCGGCAGGCAGTATAGTCAAAGAAGACAGTGGTGCATATGTTATGACCACGAGTAGCATGACGATGGAGTTAACGGCAGTGACCAGGACAATCATCTGGTTAGAGTCACAAGTCTTCGCCGACGCCTGTATACTGATTGATTCGATGAGCATGATACAAAAATAAGTGGAGGCGGGCTCTGTACGCATGCAAGGGGTAGAGTCATTGCAGATGTCAAAAATACGTTGTCACCGTTACCTAAGTCCCTGGATATGCGGGAGTACGGGAAAATGAAAGAGCGGACAGGGTGGCTAGCTTCGCTGTCGTTGAAGACCGTCAAGCAATGGATCGGGCAGACATCAGTAACGCCATCCGAGATATGGGAAGGGTACAGAACTTAGACAACCATGAGTTCACGTCTCTCTTTCAGATGAAACAGATGGGAGTTAATATGGGCACAGCCAGAAACGAGGAACTTAGTGGGAATGTAAAAAGACTTATCAACCAACACAGAACTGGAGTCGTCAATCGCTGGGCACTGCGGGACTTGCTGATGAGGGATCTGAGCACCCATGGATATGTTCGGAGTGCAATGATGATGACCCGAAAATAACTCAGAACAAATACTTTCCAATTTATTGTAATAATAATATGGCATTTCTTGTCTTGACAGACGGTTGGTAGCAACCAACCTTCATAATTTAGTAGTTTGGTAAAAATATTAGTGTCTTATACTGGATGTTGGTTTGCTGAATAGCTTCTCTGGTGGCTGAGTCCGCCAATATTTAATTTACAGTACATCGACCATTTGCAACATTTGCTGCACGTTCTGACCTGTAGCTAGACCTATATCAGTGGTCATTGTTCTAGAAATGTCAACACAATTTCACTTCCTGCATTCTTCAGTTCCCTTGTTGTCGGATGTCAGACATTGATGTCAATAACAGTAATAGACTTTACTGTGATCTTAGAATTTTTCCAAAACGTACAAGATCTTATCCCACATAGCTGCCACTGTTAATCAATGTTTCACTGGCGTCTAATCTTGATATATTACATCAAATCTTATTTGTTTGTTTGTTTGTCTCTCAGTTCAATGAGTAATGCAAAATAAGATTTAGGAATTAGTGCTCAGTCTCACTGCAAAGATTAATTCAATAAACACAAAACTTGGCATTTCTCGTGTAATTTCTGTATAGTTTATTGAAGTATTAGACGAGTTTTATTTTCGGCATGTTACACTAACAGTAAGCTTTATCTTTCGCATTCACTTTGCATTTGCCGGGTGTTACAAATGACATAAAACAAATATTATATAAAAACAATACTTAGCTTTGACGTGTTTTCATTTATTTCATATTTATTTTCGTACTTTGGCTTTGGCTAATGATAAGAACACTCAATTACACACACACACACCCAACACCAAGCACTTACATATAAAATGAGTATTTGTGGAATGGAAACTCCTAGTTAAGACAAACACATAACACTGGGACAATGTAATATTTACAAAACACAGAAACATGTACAAATAATAGAAAACAGAGAGACCAAACGAAAGTTTTAACAAGGATCAAAGTCATACAACTCGACACAACGCCTTGTTACTACATGCGTGTTTGTCCTATCAGCAATAGTAACTTGTTTATGCTGCTTAGCTGGCAGTGTGCTGAAATGCAACTCTCTCATGAGGTAGACGCTGTGTCCTGGAGTAAGAGTTCGATATGTAGTTCGTGGTACTTGTTTTTTGTGTCTTCTATTGTTTGCGAATTTGTTCAGTGTACTGTAAAAACACATTTGCCTTTGTGTAAGGAACTATGAAGGTCATATTTTCTGAAGCGTTTTCATTTTACTGCTTTGTTCGCGCCCCTTCCCCTTCCCCGCCCCCCCCACACACACACACAATAATTACTCCTTTTCGTCAATGACATTAAATAGGATCGTATCGTAGTTTTCAAGAAGTCGTAATATCGATGCATATGCACCAAACACATCCGATTTCAGTGTGATATTTTTGGTATCGCTTTTTTGCCTTTCTTCTTCAATCATTTTCTGTTGAAAGACGGATAAGTCTTTCTCTAGAATCACAACGGGGAGATTGGATCATTGTTACTGTGCGGAGTAGTCAGAGATGAGATGTTTGCGAAAGTGGATGGAGCATGAATGCGGAGCAAGGCTGTAACTGAAAGACATTGACATTTAACACTGGAGAGATAAAAATCTCCAGCAAGAATTGCGTGTCGTGTGTTCCCCAAGATGGCAGTAGTGTTCATATTTTTTTTTATCAAAGACGGCCACTTTTATGGGTAATGTGGTTATTACTACGACAGTGCAGTCCTTCTTTTAAACAATAAAACAACAAAACTATCCAGTTCACAAGTAAGTGAAGCTAGAAGTAGGCGATCGCATGCTAGATACTGTTTCATTACAGTTTTCATTTCAGCATCATTAAGTTGCTTGCTCTTTACAAAACGTTGCACTTATCACTGCTCGTTTGAAATAATCTCTACCTGTATCCAGATCTCACACCATTTCATTTGTCACGTTCAAGGTTATTTGATGTCTTGAAACCACCTTCTTCTTATTTAGTCTGCTCCTACCTCGTGTTCCTGGAACCATGTCCTCCATTATTGTTCTTTTCAGCCCACTATGTCTTTTGACGTGGCCGTAGTATTTTAATTTTCGTTGTAAGATCTTGTTTATAAGCCATTTCTTTCCAATCTAGGTTTTTTAATATCTTCATTACTATTTTTTATTATCTAAGGCATGTTAATATTTATTACATAACATTTTGCTTCGAGTGCACCAGTTTTTGTTATTTTATAGATTGTCCACTATTCACAACCATTGTTTCCACTCAGAAATGATCTAATTACATTCATGTCGTTTATACTAAATTTAAGATGAAGAGTCCTCGTGTTTGTTTCTGTGTTCTGCTTCGTGAAGGTTATAATGGAATGTAGAGAATTAAGTAACTATGGGATTCCCTGAACCTTAAAGTAACTATAAAAAAATACTTGGTAAAATGATGTGAGTGTGATTTGTTGCACGGTGATACATTCTTTTTTAATGACCAGAGATCGGCATCACACCATCTTTCCTGCAACCTCCCCCTCCCCCCACAAAAAATAACAAATAAGTAAATAAATAGATAATAATCAAAACCATAATAATAAGAAACAACAACAAAACACTAGTATCCATTTTCAGGGACAAAAGTGAATCCCGAAGCCGCGTGGAGCTCAGTAGGGAGCGTAATTCATTCGCCGCGAACAATGAAATGCTTTCTTTATAGGACAATATTTTTTTTTTCGTTCGCCAACTTTAACCTCTGGCGAAGTCCCTAGAGACTAGGAACTGAATTTTGCTTGTTAATCCATTTTTCTCTGGCAGCCGTGTGCACATGGGCCCCTCGCCGCACAGGCAGATATCTCCGACTTCGGAGGTACTCATATTCTTTCCGTCGATGAGTAATTGACGTTTCAAGCCGGGCCTCGCTGTTGAGACCAGGGTTGGTTGCCGCAGAGAGAAATCATAAACAAAAATCTCAATCGGTGCAGCCGGGATTTGAACCCACAATCTCTCTGTCTCGAGGCCGGCGTTTTGCCTCGAGACCAGCCAGTCCCCCATAGCGCATTATGGTACGAGGGAGCCGCGATAGCTCAGTTGTTAGTGAACTGGATTACAAAGGACAAGAGGTAGGGTTCGATCCCAACCGACGGCTTCCGGGTCCACCCAACCTTTAATGGGTATCGGATTTTTTTCTGGGAAAGTAAAGCGGCACTGGCGTAATACCAACTACATTACCCCAAAAATCATGTGCCGAAGGTCTGTAAAATTTATGGTCAATAACACCATATTCCCTATATGCCACTTGGCGTGACGAGGGTACTTTACTTTTTTTTTATGGTACGAGAATTGTCAAAGCGTACATCGTGTTTTATTCTGTGTTCTATTCCGTGATGTTTACAATGAATGGAGACAATATATTTGGTAGACTCAAACTGTGACTAACTGGTGTGTTTTTGACCTGCCCTTGGCTTATAGGGCTCTAGTTTAATGAGGGGGCAGACATGCTGTCTTACAAGACAGACGTCTATAGTGGTTGCATTTATTGTAAATAAGGGAGATAAACTGAGCTCAATCAAAAATCGCTATTTTGACGAGTGCCCAGTGATTGATAAAATTACAAACCACAGATTGCAGGAAATTGAGATTTTCTCGGCTATTTGACGAAAAAACAACGCTCAATTTGACGCTAGATGACAAAGGAAAAAAAAAGGTAGACAGAAAAGTGACGCTTTAGAGAATCATTCTCATGATGTGTGATAAAATCGCAATTACATCAAATGTAGACATTGTGCATTATGTTTGTCGCATGTAGAGAGAAGTCAATCTTTTCGACTCTTGACTAAAAAGAAAAAAAAAGTTTAGTGAAAAAACAAACGAGAATACTGAAAACTGTTAGCAGTGAAGAGCAGATGAAATGAGTACATGCCTGACAAATAAAGATAGGAAGGACAAAGCAGGGAGAAAGACTTGTCACCTCACCTGCAAATATGCCAGGGTGCCTTACTGAGAGATGACGGTCTAATCCCATAAAGCAGTATTTCTCAAAGTGGACACTATCGCCCTCTGGAGGGCGATGGAACGATCAAGGGACAGTTGCAGCCTCATGTGCAGTTGGATGGAAGGGGAATACAAATATGGGGGCAATGGAATCATAACGAAGGAGAAAAGAATTATGAAAAAAAGCTCGTTACAACGATTATAAGCTGCGATTAGCCGTTTGTCTGATAGACTAATGACATTTGATTGTTTGTGATCTTCGATAAACCAGTGCTAGACTAGAGGAATCGATTATTTTAAAAATATAATATACGACGGTTTCACCATAGCCGTCTCTAGAGGAGACTGACTGGTCACAGCGAACTGTTAATCTGGTTAGCTTGCTGCCAGATCTGTCTCGTTGTCTCTCCAGTCTGGTAGAAACTTTTTGCGCCCTTCCTGATAAGGGTAATAAGCTTTGTCAAGCTAATATTTACTTTTTTTTTAAAGAAATTATCGGCCAAAACACTCGGTAATATGAGGATCATATTGCGCAACTTTGTCAGATTAGCATCCATATGGTGTCGACTGGTATAAAAATGTTACATGTAGCAAATTTATTTTAGATGGTTTCTGAATTGCATGACAAGCAGTTGAATGAAATAATTATTCATAAGTGTTAAGTAATATTCATCACTTTCGATATTTACGCATCACATTGAGTTATTGAGTTATTGATTTATTTAGTTATTGAGTTACGCATATATATCACATATACAAAGCGAATTGTAATATTGTTAATTCAATTAAACAGTAGCTTTTACGTGAGTATTTTTATACATTTTCTGTAGCCCTATTTTACTTATACTATTTATTATATATATATATATATATATATATATATATATATATATAATCGATGGCTTGACAAGCTGTCATTGTAAAAAGTATTGTTATGGAAACAGAGCCATATATTTTAGAAGCATTGATCTCTGCAATATGTGCCAATTTGGCACGCAAGGTTTCTGTTTTTGAGATTGTGGTTCTGCCCTATGTGCTGTCTTCGGCTCGAAAGGACAGTATATATATATATATATATATATATATATATATATATATATATATATATACTATATATTTCTATATCTGTGCTAATTTCTAAATACAATTTGCATTAATTAGAAAAGAATTGTTTAAATTAGCCAATGTCAAATATAACTTTTAGTCATTTTTTATTACAAAGTGTCATGGCGGCTTCGTGTAGTCGATTTTTTTCGGCTCTTGCTGATATATTTAAATGATTTACGCGACAGTCTAGTTGTGAAATTATGTGTTGCTATTCTCCCGTTTGGTGTATGTTTTACTTCTAACGTGGGGATGGACTGTGATTGCCGATATTTAAGTGGAATATGATTTATTCTTCTTTGTGTTGTGTGTTCGCGGTTCAATAGGCAAGCACATGGTTTGACAAAAATGTCAACGGAAAAACGGGTATGTTCAACCCTTATGTGAAAAGTCTGTGACGGTGGATGGAGGCGGAGGAATCAAGAATGATCAACGGCCCAGAAAGCGAAAACAGCAAAGTGTGTGGTACACAAGAGGCATGTTCAGAACACGAAAGACGAACATGGCTGACCACCGTGAAAGAGATTGGAGCCTCATCACGTACCAGTCCAGAGGAAGCCATGGAGAGTCGGAGAAATTCGAACTTATGTCGGAGGAAAGATCTTAAAATAAGTACTTGGAATGTTAGGACTCTATATCAACAAGGGAAATTGGAAAATCTAATTCAAGAAGCAGAACGAATAAATATAGATATTTTAGGCAAATCAGAGACTAGATGGAAGGAATGTGGGTACATTGAAGACGAAAAATATACATTTATATACTCAGGAAACACAACAGAACATCAAAGGGGGGTAGGAATACTGATAAAAAGAGAGCTACAAAAATATATAAGTACCCACTGGACATACAGTGATAGGATTATACTACTCAAGTTGAAAGCAAAACCATTCGACATAGCAATAATACAGACATATGCACCTACTCAAGACTACACAGATGAACAAATAGAGGCATACTATGAAGACCTAAATAAAGTTATGAAGCAAGTGAAATCTTCAGACATCTTGATTGTAATGGGTGACATGAACGCTAAAGTAGGAAAAGGTAGATATAAGACAATTATAGGAAATCATGGTTTAGGAAAAAGAAATGACAGAGGAGAAAGATTAATACAATTCTGTGAAGAAAACAGGCTGATAATATGTAACACCTACTTTGAGCAAGAGAAAAGGAAACTATACACATGGAAAAGCCCTGGAGATAGGAAGAGGAATCAAATAGATTGCATAATGATAAAAGAAAGGTTCCGTAACAGCGTAAAGAAAGCCAAAACCTACCCAGGAGCAGATATTAATTCTGATCACAATCCTGTAATGATTAAAATGTAAATCAAACTAAAGAGAAACAAGCAAAAATCTGATTCATCAACAAACCCACTCGACATAACAGCTTTAAATCAAAAAGATATTAAAGATACCTATACAATACAAGTAAAGAGCACATACCAGAAGCTGCTAGAAGAAGGAATTGAACAATACAGAAGAGAAAATCCTGATGAAAAAGTAACAACCAAATGGCAATGCATAAAGAAAAGCATACAAAAAGCCTGCGACACCTTACACAAAAGAGAAAAGAACAAAAAACAAAAATGGATAACTAACACCATCTTAGAAAAAATGGAAGAAAGGAGACAAGCGAAGAACACTGCCCAATACAATAAAATAGATAATGAGATACGCAAAATGTGCAAAAAGGCAAAAGAAGACTGGCTCAGCCAAAAATGTAGAGAAATAGAAACTATGGAAAGCAAACAAGACCTAAGAGGAATGCACACAGAAATAAAGAGAATGACTAATAAAAATAAAAAAGCCACAGAAGGTGGATGCATTGCAGACAAAAAAGGAAAAATGCTAACAGACAATAAGGATATCATAGATAGATGGCAGGAATATATTACAGAACTATTTCATGATCAAAGGGACAAGAAACCAGTTATAAAATGTACATCAGGCTATAAAATCTTAAAATCTGAGGTGGAAAAAGCTATAAAAACAATGAAAAGGGGAAAAGCAGCAGGACCTAAAAGCATACAGATAGAGATGATACAGGCACTTGAAGATTTTGGCATTGAAGTGATTACAGACATATGCAACGACATATACCACACAGGATACATACCAAATGAACTAAAAACATCAACTTTCATTGCATTGCCTAAAAAGAATGGTACAGTTGAATGCAGTGACTTTAGAACAATAAGCCTAATGAGCCATGTTACAAAAATCTTGCTAAAAGTTATACAAGGAAGGATTCAGAATAAAATCAATACTGAATTAGATGAGCAGCAATTTGGATTTAGGAAAAATAGCGGGACAAAAGAAGCCATATTCTACATGAGAACATTAATCGAAAAATACACAGAAGTAAACAAACCAATATATACCTGCTTCATAGACTACACCAAAGCTTTTGATAGAGTACACCACAAACAACTTATAGAATGCCTAAAAGAGAGACATCTAGATGACATGGATATACGACTAATATGCAATCTATACTGGGAGCAAACAGCAATAATAAAATATAACAAAGAGTTCTCTACACCCATTGATATAAAAAGAGGAGTAAGACAAGGATGCATCCTATCACCAAGCTTGTTCAATCTATACACTGAGCAAATCTTTAAAAACATCATAGAGATGCCAGGCCTACAAATTAATGGAAAGATAATCAATAACCTAATAAGACCTACAACAATTACTTAATGAAATAAACACGACAAGCAAAAAATATGGACTAGATATGAATATCAAAAAGACTAAAACTATGATCATAAACAAAGAAAATACTCAAAACCCACAAGTGGATATCAAAATTGAAGGAATAGACCTTGAGACAGTTCAGAACTATAACTACCTTGGACATACTATAACCAGTGATGGAAAATGTACAACTGAAATAAACAAAAGAATAGGAATGGCAAAAAGTAATTTTAATGTCATGAAGGACATAAAAACATCAAAACAAATAACACCAGAGCTAAAACTAAGAATAGCAAAATGTTACATCTTCTCAATATTCCTATAAGGTGCTGAAACATGGACATTAGACAAGAAAACAGAACAGAGAATTGAAGCCTTTGAAATGTGGATATATAGAAGAATAGGTAGAATTGGATGGAAGGAAAAGAAAACAAACGACAAAGTCTTAAAACAACTAAAAATGAAAAGAGAACTTCTGAACACAATTAGAACAAGACAAATGCGATTCTTAGGCCATGTTAAAAGACACAACAGCCTACTGAAAGTGATCCTGGAGGGGAAGATACAAGGTAAAAGAGGCAGAGGCAGACCAAGATTAACATGGACGAGTAACATCAAAAGATGGACAAATCAACCGATGACAGCCTGCACCATCAAAGCAAGAGATAGAGCAAAATGGCGCTCCATGGTAGCCAACCTTCGTTGCGGAGACGGCACTCAATGATGATGATGAGGTTATTTTTCAAAATAAGTAATCCTAGAATAAGTTCATTTTGACATTTGACATTGAATACCAAATACATAGATTATACTTTCTCAATTATAAATTGTTTATCTTTTTATAACTGTTTACGTATTATTACTTTTTGATTGGCAAAAGTAGTTTAATGTGAACTGGCGGAGCAAGCCTGGGGTTGAGTAGATCGCGCTCCATCAAAAAGTAGGCAACCACAACAAACAGCACCGACAACAACAGTTATGAATAAACAGATAATTTACTCTTTTTTTTTACAGGTAATATCGTGGCTGAATCTAAGAGAAAATGTAAGTAATATAAAGTAAAAAAAAAAGTCACTCTTCTTGTCACGCCAAGTGGCGTATAAGGAGTATGGTGTTAGTGACCATAAATTTTACAGACCCTCGGCACATGATTTTTGGGGTAATGTGGTCGGTATTACGTCCGTGCCGCTTTACTTTCCCAGAAAAAAATCCGGCACCCATTAAAAGCTGAGTGAACCGGAAGCCGTCGGTTGGGATCGAACCCTACCTCTTGTCCTTTGTAGTCCAGTTCACTAACCACTGAGCTATTGCGGTTAAATAAAATGGGGTTGAATATTTCAAATATGGCTTTATTGAGTCGTCTACAAAAATTACATGACCAATGTGTCTGACATGTCAACAAGTTTTATCAAATGAGGTCTTCAGGGTTACAGGAGTATCTGACCAAAGTTCATGCGGATAAAAAAGATAAGAATTTATCTTATTTTCAGGAACTGAAATAACATTTTTTGAGACAGCCGACATTGGCAAAACTCTTTTCAGTAGCGCCCAAACAAGGTGACGACGAGTTGCGGGCCTCGTGCATTCGTTGCTGTTTTCTAAATCTGGAAAACCGCTTACTGTTGTTGAAGAACTCATAAGGTACGTGAAGTAATATGAACTATGCTACAGAAGCAGACCTCCAATAAAACTAAGAAACTTTCTTTGAGTAATAAAACAGTACAAATAGGAACTGAAGAGATGACCCAGATGTTAAAGATTCATGAAGCGATAATTTCAAAACATCGTGGGTCTCTGCAATTTGATGAGACAGTTTTGCCAGGAAAGGAAGCCTTACTTTTAGCATATGAAACCTTACTTTCAGTATATGAAACCTTACCTTTAGCAGATGAAGCCTTACCTTTAGCAGATGAAGCCTTACCTTTAGCAGATGAAGCCTTACTTTTAGCAGATGAAGCCTTACTTTTAGCACATGAAACCTTACTTTCAGTATATGAAACCTTACCTTTAGCAGATAAAGCCTTACCTTTAGCAGATGAAGCCTTACCTTAGCAGATGAAGCCTTACCTTTAGCAGATGAAGCCTTACTTTTAGCAGATGAAGCCTTACTTTTAGCACATGAAACCTTACTTTCAGTATATGAAGCCTTACTTTTAGCATATGAAACCTTACCTTTTAGCAGATGAAGCTTTACTTTTAGCACATGAAACCTTACTTTCAGTATATGAAGCCTTACTTTTAGCATTTGAAGCCTTACTTTTAGCATATGAAACCTTACTTTCAGTATATGAAGCCTTACTTTTAGCGTACTTCATATCATAAAGAAGGGGGAAAAAAACTTGTAACCAATTATTTTTTTGCTGATGCTAAAGGAGAATCAATATTTCATATTTTGACGAGTTTTCCAAATAAAAATAAATCTCCTCTAGTTATTGTTTATCACACCTGATGGTGCTCCACATATTATGGGCTTTACCATTGATCGTGAACATTTAGTCGCCAAAATCTAAGTTGAATGTTTACATGAGTCATTATTCTATGTCGCTAAAGCAATAAAAGGATAACTGTTTGAACAACTTTGTATTGGCAATGACGAAGCATTAAATCGTTTGCTGCTTCATTCAGAAGTTTGTTGGATTTCAAAAGTTTCCTATTTTGATCGGTTTATAAAATCTTATGACTTAGTGCCTGAGTTCCTATCAAATGAAGATGTTGCACTATGAGCTATCTTGATTGACTATGACATGCCTTATTTGACTTGGTTAACTACTGACATGCCTTATTTGACTTGATTAACTACTGACATGCCTTATTTGACTTGATTAACTACTGACATGCCTTATTTGACTTGATTAACTACTGACATGCCTTATTTGATTTGATTAACTACTGACATGCCTTTTTTTAACTTGATTGACTACTGACATGCCTTATTTGACTTGATTGACTACTGGCATGCCTTATTTGACTTGATTAACTACTGGCATGCCTTATTTGACTTGATTGACTACTGACATGCCTTATTTGATTTGATTAACTACTGACATGCCTTTTTTGACTTGATTGACTACTGACATGCCTTATTTGACTTGATTGACTACTGGCATGCCTTATTTGACTTGATTAACTACTGGCATGCCTTATTTGACTTGATTGACTACTGACAAGCCTTATTTGACTTGATTAACTACTGACATTCCTTATTTGACTTGATTGACTACTGACATTCCTTATTTGACTTGATTGACTACTGACATGCCTTATTTGACTGACGTTTCTTAATTTAATGAAACAAATCTACTGCTCCAAAGCGGTAACACAAATTGAAATAAAAACAAAAACGATTATTTCCACGTTTGTGTCAAAATTCTTCTGCACGAACATAAGAACATAATTTAGGTCGAGGTGAATTCAGCCAGTTTTCAAATTTATCAACAGTGGGAAAACATGAGAAAGACATGCTTACCTATTGTCAGCACTTCATTATCATCATCAAGTACCACGTCTGCTGGCGTAGGTGATCATGTCTCCCCAGAACTTTCGAGATCGACAATTATTTATCATTTCTGTTGTTACCCTCTTGCCAAGCTATTCTCTTAAGCTGTCTGGTACATTTTCTCTTTGCTTCCCTCTATCTCTTCGTCCCTCAATTTTCCCAGTTGTTACAATATATTCCAACTGTTCTCTTCTCAATACGCGGACAAAAAAATGATGATTGTTTCTTCCTAATATTGGAAATTAGCTGTTTTTGCTTTGGCCTCTTTCAGAACGTTTTCATTACTCTTCTTAGCTGTCCATGGTATTCTCAACATTCTTCTGTAAAACCATATTTCTACAGACTCCAGTGATCTTCTTGTCTGCTGTCCTATTGTCCATGATCCACATCCATATGTTATGACTGTGTCAGCACTTAGAGGCTCTTAATTCGGACTTCAATTAACTATTTGAAGGTATCCTTAACACTGAATATACTCTGTGTTTGACCTTTTTTGAAGTGCAGCCACAGACAAATCTCTAACATTGCAAGAAGATCTTATTGAAACAACAGTAAATCATGAATTTAAATTTAAAGATGGCTACCACCAGTTCTGACCACAAAAGCAGATACCAACACTTTATGCTGGACTATAGTACAAAAAATGTTGGCTGCATTTCCTTCATCACATTTCGTGGGAAATGGATTCAGTTCAGTCATAAATCTATTAATTAAAATTTTAAGGCGACTGCAAGTCGCTGATCGTAGGGGTTTAAAATTGCTTCTGACAAAATTAGAGCGGAACGTTCAACAATATTATAGCTGTGCACCAAGTTATCTTTCCTTTAAACATTTTAAAATTCTTCTTTCTTTATTTTAATATTTTCTATCATTATCAGCAATGTGAATATTACTGTGGTGGTTTTTAATAAATAATTGTATAATTTCAAGCCTCAATGTGTTACTTCTTTCACAGCAACACCTTTAAAATACCGATACACAACAGATAAAAAACATTTTCCTCTTTGTTTGCTTAAAGCGGTACATTTCTGGAGGGGGAGGGGGGTGACAGTGAGCAATTGTTTTCTCAAAAAGGGGCCGTGGGCCATCAACATTTGGGAACCACTGTTGAGCATTGATGTTAACAAGTTCTGCACCAATTTTTGATATATTTTCTTTTTTTACTTCTAGTTTATCTGTCGACGTCTAATATGTTGGATCTAATGTAGCAGATACCACAGCTGATGTGAACCACAACACGACGCAACTGATTTCAAATAGCGACCTTTTAAAGACCGACACTAATGAGGAATACTCTTTAGGTAAACGAAGAAAGACGGAAGAATTTCTAGTTTATGTCGTACACAACTCGTCTTCTATTTAAATACTTTTAAATCTCTTCATTATTCAAGATTTCTTCTCTTAACCTAAAACGTTCCTAACGAACTTTAGAGAATGATACGATAGGAAGTCTGTGGCAGAACTGATACACAAGAGACAAAACTGAAATGTGTAGAGAGACATGATCAGTTAGGCGAACATACTGGTGCCATATGTCGATTAATGATTACTCTGTGTAACGTTTCTATAACGGTAGTAGACATTCTTAGTCTCAAACAGCTGTGTTTAGTTAGTATTGTTAGTTTCCTACCTTGCGGCTAAAGTTTACATGAAAACGATGGGAATGAGAGACGTAAACAAGGGCGACGTCTTTAAGATCATCAAAATTTGTCTGCTGGAAATTGGCAGAGATATAATTGGTAAGGCAGTTTTGTGGATACAACAATTTGGACCACAAAGTCGAGCATGTAAGGACTAAAGGAAACTCCTTTTACAGAGTTTGCAGCAAGAGACAATGTGAGCATCAGAAAGGGAAACAACATGCAAGTATTTCGCCCTTCAATTTCTGGATTCTGGGTCATGACTTCCATGCGTCGACATCCCGCTGTGTTTAAGCCTCAAAGCTTACACAATATTCAGCATATAAGAGATGGGACTCTGGTCTATGTAAAACTTATGATAGAATTTGCTGTCCATACCCAGTGGTAAATATCTGCCACAGCCCTACCCTACCAGAGACCATTGGGTGCTGTCCTTACCTAGTGGTAAATATCTGTCACAGCCCTACCCTACCAGAGACCATCAGGTGATGTCCTTACCTAGTGGTAAATATCTGTCACAGCCCTACCCTACCAGAGACCATTGGGTGCTGTACTTACCTAGTGGTAAATATCTGTCACAGCCCTACCCTACCAGAGACCAATGTATGCTGACCTTACCCAGTGGCAAATATCTGTCACAGCCCTACCCTACCAGAGACTATCGGGTGCTGTCCTTAGCCAGTGGCAAATATCTATCACTGCCCTACCAGAGACCATTGGTGCTGTCCTTACCTAGTGGCAAATATCTGCCCCTACCCTACCAGAGACCATCGGGTGCTGTTCTTAGCCAGTGGAAAATATCTGTCACTGCCCTACCAGAGACCATCGGGTGATGTCTTCTTCGAGGTCTTGGTAATTTTAAATGACTTGTTACGTTTGCCTGTTGCTTTAAATATTTTTTCAATCGCATGACCGATCGCATTCTGTCGACAATTAATCTGTTTAGCAGGGAGTAACACACTGAGACGCGTCGGCCTGATATGTCTGACTGGAGGCCCCAGGTTTTCTTTGATCTCTCAGCGCCTGCAACATTTGAAGCCAGGGACACTCGATATTATATGTGATATCATCTGATTTAACGGTATTCTGATCGCCATGACCTGTCTAATATTAGATTTTACTTCGATTGTAGAGCACACCTGATTTCTATTTGTAACGGAGCCTCCTATATTCCAAGATTATTGGTACGTTCCGACCTCACCACAGCCAATATGACTTCTTTTCAGCTAAATCAGGGCAGTTTCAACAACTTTTGTCCGCGCCTCTCCCTTTAGTTCTGGTTATTTTAATAGGCCGTAGAGTGATGTAGCCAGCAAGGACGAACTATTTGTATAACCAGTAGACTTTTCGAACAATAAGTGAACCAATTGAGCACCCATGGGGTTGCTAGAAGTGTTGTGATTTCAACTCTTACAACAATGAGCAATTTTCTGTCACGAATTTATTGAAAATCTAAACCAACGATCAAATTTAGAAATAATGCTATGAGATCTATTGTTATTTAAATAGAAAACTGAAGCTTTATTATGAACTCCAAATTGGCTTCTTTCAACAAATTAGTAGTCTAATTAGGAAAGCTACACGAGCGTATCTAGGAATCTTAAACACCTGTACAATATCGTACCCGCTTCCGGCACTCCTATCTCCTCCCATTTGAAATCTCCAGGCCCCAACACATATGAGGAATGAGCACTTCTACCAGGTTACTGGAATTGTCTCTTGATCCTCTAGTACCGACAGTCGGTTCGCCTTGGAGAAGCGACTGATATCCCGCTTTGACACTCTTCATCCGAGGAGTTTAAAAACTATTTCCTTTAATTACTGGCCTCTACTTCTGACCTCGTATCTCCTGCTTTTTTCTCTGACCATCCTGCTCTCGCTTTTTCCTCCTGCCACGTGGAACCCCTCATTTCATCCATAGTCAAAAGTCATTAACTTTGTTTGGCTCTTATTTGGCCCTCGAGATAGCTATCTAGCCTATTGACCACTTATGTGACTAACAGGCACTTTGGTCCTGGTCACTTCCTCTTCCTGAATCAACTGCTTTACATGACCCTATCGAGATAGATACTTGTCTTGTGTGTGTGTGTGTGTGTGTGTGTGTGTGTGTGTGTGTGTGTGTGTGTGTTTCTGTAGTTATATCTGTTGTTTTGTATCCGATGAAGGCTTTTGCCGAAAAGTCGTAGTTTGTCTCGTCGCTCCTTAGGTTCAGATGCTTAATACCATTTTGTGTTTATTTTATTTAGTAATCTTCTATTTAACGGTAGCAATTCCGGTGTAAGTGAACAAGAATACTGGCTGAAACAATTTAGTTTTATCCCGATTCACGACTTCTAGGTTTGCTCACATTTTTACTACATTAATCAAGGCAAGCGATGCTGGCGTAACACTAGCCACAACACCAAAAACAGTAGTTGATGTAAAAATTATGGGCCCTAACTCAATATTCCCTGTCGACCTCATGGCGTGACAACGATCTGCTGTCTTTAAATTGTCAGGCCAATGACCTATTGACGAGCCGTCCTCGTTCCCTCAGTCGATCTCTAACGCTTCCAAGTATAATCTGCTTGCAGTTTAGTTTTCCTCAAGTTAATGCCCTTCTTGGTATCAAGTCTATCTACCAAGGTACTAAATGTTTATTACCGAATTAAGTTTCCAATCTTCGATACCAACACAGGCCATTGCAGCTGAGGTAAACTGATCACGAGATTGATTGCATCACTCCAGAAAAACGTTTAGGTCTTAAGCTTCTTGTTACTCCAAGATGGCGTATCTACGTGTCCCAAAATTCTGCGAAGATCTAAATGCTAAATAAGGAAGATAAAAACCTCCCAGTTCTATTTCCATATAAATAATTTAATTTCGTTTCTGATAAATGTTTATATTTCATATTTGATTCGTTCATCTCCTGCAAAAATATCAATAATTACGTTCATAAAAAACAAATTATTATACAGCTATGGTGTATAATGTTTACATTAATATTGTGCTTCTGCTTCGTTCTGATAACGAGATGTGTTGAGTTTGCTCTCTGGGCATGTCCTTAACGTTATTTCTCAGACATAATCTGTATGCAATTATATGTGAGAAAACGATTATTAACTCTTGTTTGATACTATTTTTGCTTTGTTTCCTTTTACGCAATATTTTAAGATAGTTAAATTCTACCTTGTCAAGCAAACAATATGTGATATTCTATTATTGGCTGATGGTTGTTTTGAAGTTTCTGACGATGGTTTTTAACAGATGGTTGGTTGGTTGCGTTCGCCCGATGACTAAAGTTATTGTTATTGTTATTGGTTATGGAAGGCCTCGGTCTCACAGCAAACGAATTAAAATCCATAATTGCTCAACCGCCCGTGCCAGTGGAATCATCCGAATTACCAACTCATCTCCCAAACAAAGAAAGGTAACTGTAGTCCCCATCGCAGCAGTCTCAGCACACGCCAAAAGACATAAGGCGAAACCGCGCAGAAAGTGAACACAGCCAACTGTTCCCCGTCATACGATATCATCATTCATCGCAAACAAGCGGGATATCGAAGCAAGATCAAAACGGATGAGACACACAGCTCACGGTGTGCACAGAACACTTAACTCAGTAGCTCCTGCAACAAGCCGGACTTGGAATATGAGGAAACTGCAAGAAGGAACACTTTTCAGACATAGCCCTCAATGGTTCCCGCCGCCTATCCACCATACACCATGACTAAAGTATTCTAGAGTATCGTAGTAGACTTGTCTGCGTTGTGTTGTGATTTGGAGTATAACTGTTATATTTGCACCTTTCGGCCCAACACATCCGACTTCAGCACGGCATTTTTTAGTACAGGGTTGTCTTCCCTCTTCGATCCCTGCACACTTGGCCAGACTAGACAGGTCAGTCTGTTACTGGAGGCACCGCGAAGAGGTGGAGCAGAGTCTGGATGGTTTTGGTTCACCGATCCTGGCGCAAGCCATCAGCTGTGGGTTGCTGACAACTTCCAGCTCTGGTGCTGGTAGGTGCGTCTTTACCTCCGTTTTTAACAGATGAGATGTATGTAGAGAAAGCTTTCATATTTTTTTTTCCAACTGTTTTGCGTGGCTGTAGATCGACGTAATTATCACATTTCTGGTGACTTACTGAGATGCTTTCAAAATAGAAACTTTTTTTTCTATTGACAAAATGAATGTGACATAAAGCTTACATGTTGCAACTACTAAAATAGCTAGTTTTTTTTAAATATTTTATTTATAGACACTAGATTATATGGAGTATAGTACAAGCAATACGAATAAACAAATAGACACAGTGTCTACAGACGGAGAACAGAACATTACTAAAACATCAATAAGATTGATTCTTACAACTTTTTTATTTACTTGGGTACGTTTACTTCTGTTTGTAAGTTACATGTTATCTGAAAAGGTCCTTTTGTAGTTTAATAAAAATGTGACCATCGAAACGTATGTTTGTGACATATACTTGGGAAAAAAATCCCCCTCCCAAAGAATACATAAATAAATTAAATTAATGAATAAATAAAGTATGAAATAACATGAATATCATTCACGGAAATGAATTCCATTTTATGATCTTGTCACACCGACTGTTTGTGTTTGACCGACCGATCAAGAAATTTAATCTAATTTTGTGTGTGTTTGATTTACCGGACTATTATTTTTAGTTTGCATGCTCACATAAAGGTAATGATGTGTGCTGAAGGCTACTGAAAGGTCTGCTTAATATTTTCTACATTTTCTGTTTATGGAGATTCTTCACGAGTGTTTATAATACGCTGGTTCGCGATCTATTTAACTATAGACATTCCTGTAGGATATTGCAGACTCGGTTCGAGACCATCAAAATAGAGCTAATATCGCAATAAAATAGGTCGCATGAATAATTTAATGAAAGTTATACTTCTTTTATGGGACAAGAGGTCGGGTTCAATCCTAACCGACGGCTGCCAGGTTCACCCAGCCTTAAGTGGCTACCGGAATTTTTCTAGGAAAGTAAAGCGACACGGGCATAACACCGACCACATTACGCAAAAAAATCATGTGCCGAGCGTCTGTAAAAATTATGGTCACTAACACCATATTCCCTATACTCCACTTGGCGTGACGGGGCTCTTTACTTTACTTTTTATACTTCTGTTATACATACCGGTAGTTGTTTAATAAATAGAGGTCATGAAATTAGGCCCTAAATGTTAGACCCTGGATATCTCGTACAGTTACCACATCACAGACGAAAAAGTTCGTAATTTTTTCACCAGTAAATGAAGATCCGATTATATCACGTAAAAGAAACGAAATTATATCGATTTGGGCACCTTACAAAATCCATCAGCCAGGCTAAAACTGTTATATTAAACCATTACAGGAACAGTGAAATGCTTGAAGTGTAATGGCAGAAAAGGGAGAACTGAATCAATTAAATCGGAGTCTGAATGTGGAAAACATTCCAAGAAAAAAAAACAGGCGACATATTGAAAAAGGAAAAAAAAAGGTGGAAATGAGAACAAAACTGGTGCTTGAAGCGCTCCTGAGGGAACTAAAGAACCAAGCATGTAAGATTTGCAGATAAGGCAGTCTTTCAAATGTATATAAACACTATATTTGAACACGAATGGTTTCTCTCTTACAAGAGAGAAGGCTCTTTGATAACGTTTTATTAACTGTAAAACTTCATTCACTTAAGGTTTGCCTCAAGGAGGGCTATTTGCGGCTAGTTTGATCTTATATCAACTCCCCCGCTCTAGTCAGAACGTTTTTTCTCAAAATCAGAACTTAGTCTTTTCTCATCAGTTATGTGTTCGCCGAAGTAGCACTTGAACTAAATTTCTGTCAAGAATGTTTCTTTACGTTCAAAGCTTAGCTTTAACTGTTTGCTCTAAGAGTTCTAACTTTTGATCTATTCTCGTATTTCCAATTGCCGTTCTGACTTTAGCACAATCATTTCTAGTTTCCGAATTCACATAAGAAATGTCCGTCTTCACATACCACTTCAGAGATAGGGGTCATTGTCCTATTAGTCTCAGTTTCAAATAATTGATCTATTGATTACGTACTGCCTTGTGAGTCGATAAGACCAAGGAAGGTGATCTGGCGGGCTACAATAGCGATCTTCATATTTCAGGCTCTGTTGTAGCATTTGGATCTTACCCCATCCTAAGGGTACTGCAGTACTACGTTATCTATATCAACAACCACGCCATTGCGTAACTCCCAGTTCAGTAGAATATTAATGAGAACAAAGTGGAATTATTGCCTGATTTCCAAAAATGCGATACAAAAGATATAAATCTAAAAAAAACAGTGTTAGTCAAATAATGTCGTTGAATGCAATCAAGACAGAATTGCATCAAACGTGTTCAGTGTTATCTTATTTTGATCTATTTTATCTTATTTTATCTTTCCTTACATTATCGTATCTTACATGTTACCCTACCTTTTCCTATCACATATACATGTATCATTTCTAATCAACATTTGCCGCGAAAAAAATGAGGAAAAAAATGCTCCTATCCTTGTATCAACTATGTTACATTAGCTGTTGTTAGTCCCTACCGCTGTAGAACTTTTGTAAAATGTCTTGCCCTTGTCTTCTTGGAAATCTGACACCAGACAGTAGGCGTATGATGAAAGTTAGTTTCCTATTCCGTTTTAATCGCGTGAGATGACATTTTGTTTCTTTTTATTGTGATGGATGATTTTACAACTTTTCTGACGTCAACATCTCATATTTGCTCTCCGAATGACTAATGGTTTTTCTCATCTAATCTCACATGGTGAGATCTCAAACGTTTAATTTTTTTTTTTAAAGAACAATAACTGCGAGTTACAATAACACGAGTTTTTTCTGTTAACTATTTTTGGATCCTGGTAAACTAAATGAGATCATAACACAGCACTATCAAGCACCACTCTTCTATGTTTTTTGTGTTGTTCCCATTACTTGTTTTACGCATCTGCATCTGATTGATTTTCAAGTACCTCAATGCTACAATGATGGGCAAGATAAAGGTGAAAAGAATGTTAATCAAACAAATTTAACAAATGAATTTTTGTTTGTTTGGCTTCAACGTGTTTCCTAATGTTAGAGGACATTCCAAACCATATTTTATTTCAGCATTATTTTTTTTGCTCAATGTCAGCAGTCAACTAAAAACAAAACTGCATATAATGAAGAGATATTATTTCTAGTGGAACATGCCTTTATCAAGACAGTTGTACCTGCTTCCGCTCTGCAAACAAGATAACTAAACAAACAAACGTTTAGACTCTATACGATAATGTCCGTTGTTTGTTCCTGATATAAGACCTTTAAGAGCTCAAACATTGGTATATTTAGATATATTTTAACCGCGGATCTGAGACATTATATTTATTGTATAGTAGTATGTACCAGCTTTGTTCAGTTCTCACATGGTCATCATCAAGTACCGCGCCTACTGGCGTAGGTGATCATGTCTCTCCACAATTTTCGATCTTGGCAGCTATTTATCATTTCTGTTGTTGACCTTCTGCCAAGCTATTCACTTAAGCTGTCTGTTATTTTTTCTCTTTGCTTCCCTCTATCTCTTCGTCCCTCAATTTTTCCAGTTGTTACAATATATCCCAGCTGCTCTCTTCTTATTATCTGGCCAAAAAATGATGATTGTTTCTTCCTAATATTGGAAATTAGTTCTCTTTTTGCTTTGACCTCTTTCAGAACTTTTTCATTACTCTTCTTAGCTGTCCATGGTACTCTCAACATTCTTCTGTAAAACCACATTTTTACAGACTCCAGTGATTTTCTTGTCTGTTGTCCTATTGTCCATGATTCGCATCCATATGTTAAGACTGGCTCTATATAACATTTTTTCTTGTTTCTTTTATGAAAAATGGAATACATAGTATTTTCCACATTTTTTGGAAAGCTGCTTTTGCCTGAGCCATTCTGCATCTCACCTCTTTTGTACATCTTCCGTCTGAGGTTAACAAAGTTTCCAAATATTTAAATGCATTTACCTGTTTTAATATTGTTCCACTTGTCTTTATTTTGCACTGAGGTGATGTCTTTTTTCTTTGTTGTTACCATTACCTCTGTCTTTTTGCTATTATATCTGAGTCCTGAGTCTCACATGGTATTCATGTATATTCGCACTTTGTTTATTTGGATACGTACAACATGTCTACCTTAATGTCCCGAGGGATTCAGTTTTACTTTGGTGTCCTCTCTATAAAAACTCCCACCGCTGGTGATGATTTGCGATCACCCAGCCTTCCCTTATTTCCACTAATTATATTTGTCGACAGTCACTGTATGTTGTAAACTGTATTTTGGCTAATGCTCTTCTCTTCAAATGCATTTCATAGTCTCTTATTTTAGAGTTAAATGTAGATATATGGCAATGTTTTCTTTATGCATTGATATTTCTTGAAAGATTGTACATTTCTGAGGGTTTATGACTAATCTTTAGGATATTGTACAAAAATGGAAAAAAAGGATACTGAAATAAATAACAGATGCAAAAACGCAACAACAAAAATAGAACTATTAACATTAATTTAAAAGTAATTTTAAAATTAAGTGTTGTGTTGATGTATATAAAAAGGGAATATATAACTAAGTATTTACGTTGTGTTTAGTTTTTAAACATAACTACCGAAACGAAATGTAATAGAAAAAAATCATGAAAAACATTCTTTTTCTTCTTCTTTTCCCTCTTTTTCATTTTATTCTTCATACCACAAGGCTGGGCACTACTACAAGAGATCATCAACATTCTCCATCCATTTCTATCTTCAGGCATTCTTCGAGCCACTGCGAAGTCGAGGCCTGTCCATTCTCGATGTTATCTTCCCATTATTTCTCTGCGTACCTTCTCTCCCTCTCCCTCTTTTCACATTTTCTTGCAGAATGGTCTTTGTTAGACCAAACAACTGAGATAAGTGAACAAACCATTTCTGCACTTTAATCTTAAAGTTATCATCTAATTGGCTGCTTATTGTATCCTTTTGTAAACGTTTTCATTTATCACGCGATATCAGTAATAGATACCCAAAACACTACGATAATATTTCATCTCTACAGTTTGTGTTTTCTTCTGTAGCTCTGATGTGAGACGAAAGTAACCAGAATATATGAAAAAAAAGAACAAAAATATTAAAAGATTATTACATGTTATATGAAAACTGAGTTACATCCAGAACTAGGGAGTTTTGTGACTTTGATACAAATAGTATTTCTCAATCAAGCGTTAATCTCCATTCCAACGTTATGCTACCAATGCAGTCCTGGACTCTAGATGCAAGAACAATAAGGAAAATAACCTCTACTGAGATAAAAATGTGTTAGACGAAGACATTAAACAGCGTGAGATATAAAATTAGAAATGAGGAACTGAGAAACATCTAGTAAAAAAAAAAGTAAATTACCCCCGTCACGCCAAGTGGCGTATAGGGAAATATGGTGTTAGTGACCCTATATTTTACAGACTTCCAGCACATGATTTTTGGGGTAATGTGGTCGGTATTACGCCGTGCTGCTTTACTTTCCCAGAAAAAAAAATCCGGTACCCATTTAAGGCTGGGTGAACCTGGAAGCCGTCGGTTGGGATCGAACCCTACCCCTTGTCCTTTGTAGTCCAGTTCACTAACCACTGAGCTATCGCGGCTCCCGAGAAACATCTAGGAATAGGGAAATTCCCGTGATAGAATATATAAAGAAACAACAGATAAAATGGTTTGGCCACGTAAAAAGGCAGAAAGATCAAAACACAACACAACGAGCATTCACTAAACAATGCGAGAAAACCAGATCCAAAGGCCGACCACGAAAAAATGGATTGATGGAAAATTAGAAACACTAGGAAACATAACAGCAACAAAGGCGAACAGAAGAGCAAAAGACCAATAACTATATCTCTCCTCGACACTAAAAGGCAAATAGGACGGAAAGAAAAGAAGAAGAAAAATAATCGAGCGTTACTAAATAAAAGAGACAATAGAAGAGTAAGATGAGGTACACTCAAAGAAATCGATTACCAAGATTTCAAACGATTCACAAACACATATTACATATATCTACATTTGTGAAATCAATGGCTGTGCTGGGCCATGATCGCTCTATTATCACCTGACACGGGCCGAAGATGACAAAAGAATATAGAAGAACCGATTCATCTCAAATTGTATACATAATGATGCTTTCCACAAGAAACTGCTTTCATACTTTGTGTTCTCAGAATGAATCCATTTACAAACATCATGAATTTCGGCTCTTTTACGTCGCTGAAATTTTTTTAAAAATTCAAGATGATCATTTTATGAGGGTGTATAACTTTGTTCATAAGTGTCTTCATTATCGTTCTAGTGCCTGAGATCATTTCAGCTGTCGTTAAAATCTAATCTGAAGTAGTTTTTGCACTAAAATAAAGTAGATACAATTAGTTAATCGAAATAATTGCAGTGCATCATCAAATTATCCAAGCAGATGGTGCAACATTATGTTTATGTTTATCTGATGTAGAATCTGCTGGGGTTTTTTTTAAAAAATTGTTTCGCGACCCTTGGCGGAGATTCATACGCGATCATTTCTTCCTGATAACAAACATATTCACACTGGTAGTTGTGGTAGATGGCTGCTTCACTCTGCTAGTTGTGGTAGATGGTTGTTTCACTTTGGTAGTTGTGGTAGATAGCTGTTTCACTCTGATAGTTGTGGTAGATGGTTGTTTCACTCTGGTAGTTGTGGTAGATGGCTGTTTCACTATGGTAGTTGTGGTAGATGGCTGTTTCACTCTGGTAGTTGTGGTTGATGGCTGTTTCACTCTGGTAGTTGTGGTAGATAGCTGTTTCACTCTGGTAGTTGTGGTAGATAGCTGTTTCACTCTGGTAGTTGTGGTAGATAGCTGTTTCACTATGGTAGTTGTGGTAGATAGCTGTTTCACTCTGGTAGTTGTGGTAGATAGCTGTTTCACTCTGATAGTTGTGGTAGATGGTTGTTTCACTATGGTAGTTGTGATAGATGGTTGTTTCACTCTGGTAGTTGTGGTAGATAGCTGTTTCACTCTGATAGTTGTGGTAGATGGCTGTTTCACTATGGTAGTTGTGATAGATGGTTGTTTCACTCTGGTAGTTGTGGTAGATGGCTGTTTCACTCTGATAGTTGTGGTAGATAGCTGTTTCACTCTGGTAGTTGTGGTAGATGGCTGTTTCACTCTGATAGTTGTGGTAGATAGCTGTTTCACTCTGGTAGTTGTGGTAGATAGCTGTTTTTACTCTGATAGTTGTGGTAGATAGCTGTTTCACTCTGATAGTTGTGGTAGATAGCTGTTTCACTCTGATAGTTGTGGTAGATAACTGTTTCACTCTGATAGTTGTGGTAGATAGCTGTTTCACTCTGATAGTTCTGGCAGATAGCTGTTTCACTCTGATAGTTGTGGTAGATGGTTGTTTCACTCTGATAGTTGTGGTAGATAGCTGTTTCACTCTGGTAGTTGTGGTAGATAGCTGTTTCACTCTGGTAGTTGTGGTAGATAGCTGTTTCACTCTGAAAGTTGTGGTAGATGGCTGTTTCACTCTGGTTGTTGTGGTAGATGACTGTTTCACTCTGGTTGTTGTGGTAGATGACTGTTTTACTCTGATAGTTGTGGTAGATAGCTGTTTCACTCTGATAGTTGTGGTAGATAGCTGTTTCACTCTGATAGTTGTGGTAGATAGCTGTTTCACTCTGATAGTTGTGGTAGATAGCTGTATCACTCTGATAGTTGTGGTAGATAGCTGTTTCACTCTGATAGTAGTGGTAGATGACTGTTTCACTCTGGTAGTTGTGGTAGATAGCTGTTTCACTCTGATAGTTCTGGCAGATAGCTGTTTCACTCTGATAGTTGTGGTAGATGGTTGTTTCACTCTGATAGTTGTGGTAGATAGCTGTTTCACTCTGGTAGTTGTGGTAGATAGCTGTTTCACTCTGGTAGTTGTGGTAGATAGCTGTTTCACTCTGATAGTTGTGGTAGATGGCTGTTTCACTCTGGTTGTTGTGGTAGATGACTGTTTCACTCTGGTTGTTGTGGTAGATGACTGTTTTACTCTGATAGTTGTGGTAGATAGCTGTTTCACTCTGATAGTTGTGGTAGATAGCTGTTTCACTCTGATAGTTGTGGTAGATAGCTGTTTCACTCTGATAGTTGTGGTAGATAGCTGTATCACTCTGATAGTTGTGGTAGATAGCTGTTTCACTCTGATAGTAGTGGTAGATGACTGTTTCACTCTGGTAGTTGTGGTAGATAGCTGTTTCACTCTGATAGTTGTAGTTGATGGATGTTTCACTCTGATAGTTGTGGTAGATGGTTATTTCACTCTGGTAGTTGTGGTAGATAGCTGTTTTTACTCTGATAGTTGTGGTAGATAGCTGTTTCACTCTGATAGTTGTGGTAGATGGTTGTTTCACTCTGATAGTTGTGGTAGATGGCTGTTTCACTCCGTTAGTTGTGGTAGATGGTTGTTTCACTCTGATAGTTGTAGTTGATGGATGTTTCACTCTGATAGTTGTGGTAGATGGTTGTTTCACTATGATAGTTGTGGTAGATGGATGTTTCACTCCGATAGTTGTGGTAGATGGTTGTTTCACTCTGATAGTTGTAGTTTATGGTTGTTTCACTCTGATAGTTGTGGTAGATGTCTGTTTCACTCTGATAGTTGTAGTTGATGGATGTTTCACTCTGATAGTTGTGGTAGATGGTTGTTTCACTATGATAGTTGTGGTAGATGGATGTTTCACTCCGATAGTTGTGGTAGATGGCTGTTTCACTCCGATAGTTGTAGTTGATGGATGTTTCATTCTGATAGTTGTGGCAGATGGCTGTTTCACTCTGATAGTTGTGGTAGATGGCTGTTTCACTCTGATAGTTGTGGTAGATGGCTGTTTCACTCTGATAGTTGTGGTAGGTGGCTGTTTCACTCTGATAGTTGTGGTAGATAGCTGTTTCACTCTGATAGTTGTGGTAGATAGCTGTTTCACTCTGATAGTTGTGGTAGATAGCTGTATCACTCTGATAGTTGTGGTAGATAGCTGTTTCACTCTGATAGTAGTGGTAGATGACTGTTTCACTCTGGTAGTTGTGGTAGATAGCTGTTTCACTCTGATAGTTGTAGTTGATGGATGTTTCACTCTGATAGTTGTGGTAGATGGTTGTTTCACTCTGGTAGTTGTGGTAGATAGCTGTTTTTACTCTGATAGTTGTGGTAGATAGCTGTTTCACTCTGATAGTTGTGGTAGATGGTTGTTTCACTCTGATAGTTGTGGTAGATGGCTGTTTCATTCCGTTAGTTGTGGTAGATGGTTGTTTCACTCTGATAGTTGTAGTTGATGGATGTTTCACTCTGATAGTTGTGGTAGATGGTTGTTTCACTATGATAGTTGTGGTAGATGGATGTTTCACTCCGATAGTTGTGGTAGATGGTTGTTTCACTCTGATAGTTGTAGTTGATGGTTGTTTCACTCTGATAGTTGTGGTAGATGTCTGTTTCACTCTGATAGTTGTAGTTGATGGATGTTTCACTCTGATAGTTGTGGTAGATGGTTGTTTCACTATGATAGTTGTGGTAGATGGATGTTTCACTCCGATAGTTGTGGTAGATGGCTGTTTCACTCCGATAGTTGTAGTTGATGGATGTTTCATTCTGATAGTTGTGGCAGATGGCTGTTTCACTCTGATAGTTGTGGTAGATGGCTGTTTCACTCTGATAGTTGTGGTAGATGGCTGTTTCACTCTGATAGTTGTGGTAGGTGGCTGTTTCACTCTGATAGTTGTGGTAGATAGCTGTTTCACTCTGATAGTTGTGGTAGATAGCTGTTTCACTCTGATAGTTGTGGTAGATAGCTGTATCACTCTGATAGTTGTGGTAGATAGCTGTTTCACTCTGATAGTAGTGGTAGATGACTGTTTCACTCTGGTAGTTGTGGTAGATAGCTGTTTCACTCTGATAGTTGTAGTTGATGGATGTTTCACTCTGATAGTTGTGGTAGATGGTTGTTTCACTCTGGTAGTTGTGGTAGATAGCTGTTTTTACTCTGATAGTTGTGGTAGATAGCTGTTTCACTCTGATAGTTGTGGTAGATGGTTGTTTCACTCTGATAGTTGTGGTAGATGGCTGTTTCATTCCGTTAGTTGTGGTAGATTGTTGTTTCACTCTGATAGTTGTAGTTGATGGATGTTTCACTCTGATAGTTGTGGTAGATGGTTGTTTCACTATGATAGTTGTGGTAGATGGATGTTTCACTCCGATAGTTGTGGTAGATGGTTGTTTCACTCTGATAGTTGTAGTTGATGGTTGTTTCACTCTGATAGTTGTGGTAGATGTCTGTTTCACTCTGATAGTTGTAGTTGATGGATGTTTCACTCTGATAGTTGTGGTAGATGGTTGTTTCACTATGATAGTTGTGGTAGATGGATGTTTCACTCCGATAGTTGTGGTAGATGGCTGTTTCACTCCGATAGTTGTAGTTGATGGATGTTTCATTCTGATAGTTGTGGCAGATGGCTGTTTCACTCTGATAGTTGTGGTAGATGGCTGTTTCACTCTGATAGTTGTGGTAGATGGCTGTTTCACTCTGATAGTTGTGGTAGGTGGCTGTTTCACTCTGATAGTTGTAGTTGATGGATGTTTCACTCTGGTAGTTGTGGTAGATGGTTGTTTATGCGCAGTCCTCATTACCTTCTCAATAGTTACATCCTAATTCTGCCTTTCTTGACTTTCGATTACCTTAACCTTTCAACTCGTCTTAAAAAAAAACCTTCCCCTAGTCCACAATTACAGGATCATAGAGAGACTACGAAATAGACAATTTCATTCTCTACAGTATTCAATTCCGGAGATATTTGCAGGGAACAGACAAATAATTATATCGCTGCGGTAAAGCTGGTAGCAAGTAGCCAGCAGTGGGGCGTAACGTACAATCCTATACGGTATGATGACATCATTACACAAAAGGAACACAACAAAATACTGGTGTTTCCGCCTACATGCGGCCTATTTCAGAAAACTGGAACAACGACAAGAAACGGTGAGGCACAGATAACTATTACTACATCTGGGATGATAAAGTTAGTGAGAAGTGAATCAATTCAGAGGAAGAGGTATGTTTACAGCACTCGGGAAAATTGACAAATAATCAACAACAGAAAAAATATGTACCAAAGCATGATCGAACTCGTACTCAGTGGCACAGCACCTTGCCACGAAAAGCCAAACGCTAGGGGGATTATAGTTTCCCTCTATAATAATATTCATTTATTATTATTTGTCTCTAGGGAGAAGTGGACCGAAGGATAAGGGATGGGATGATGAGATGAGAAAGCGATGTGTTACCTAGCTCTTTCTTCCCCAACTCTTCACTTCCCTATCACTTCTTCTCTCTTAAGCGTGTTTCTGTCAAGCGTTTAATTGATTTTGTTTCGGTGATGTTTATTTTAATATTATTTTTTAGTCTAACGTTAACACATAAAGAAACAACAATGGTCCGTGATAAGTCGCCGAGATAAAATTATACCATAGAAAAACACCAGATCCAACTGGTCGCCGTGAAAGATTGACTGATGGGATATTCGAAACACTAGGAAACATCAGCAGAAGAGCAGAAGACCTCAGCATAAATATCCCCTCAACGCTGAAAGACTCTTGAAATATAGAAAAAAAAGAATCAGAGTTGCCATTAAAGGGGACCTGTGAGCTCTTCCATTGTTATCATCTCCTGAATGAACTACAGTTCATTCAGAAAATTGTTGTTGCCCAAGCTCGAAATTAATTTTCTCCGAAACTTTTGCTGATTGCAGTGAAATTTTGGTTGCAGTCTTATATTTCCCCCGACCTCAATATGATATTTTTTTCCTATTAATAAAGTGATCTGATGTAGGATATTTTGCTTATTGCATTTATGTAACAACAACCAGATGCTTTAAGTACAGACAATATAAGGTTTGACAGTCAATCCCCACACTAGTTCAATAATTAGAAACTAATGTAACAACAACCAGATGCTTTAAGTACAGACAATACAAGGTTTGACAGTCAATTACCTCACTGGTTCAATAATTAGCAACTTATGTAACAACAACCAGATGCTTTAAGTACAGACAATACAAGGTTTGACAGTCAATCCCCTCACTGGTTCAATAATTAGCAACTTATGTAACACCAACTAGATTTTTTAAGTACAGACAATACAAGGTTTGACAGTCAATCCCCTCACTAGTTCAATAATTAGCAACTTATGTAACACCAACTAGATTTTTTAAGTACAGACAATACAAGGTTTGACAGTCAATCCCCTCACTAGTTCAATAATTAGCAACTTATGTAACAACAACCAGATGCTTTAAGTACAGACAATACAAGGTTTGACAGTCAATCCCCTCACTAGTTCAATAATTGGCAACTTATGTAACAACAACCAGATGCTTTAAGTACAGACAATACAAGGTTTGACAGTCAATCCCCTCACTAGTTCAATAATTGGCAACTTATGTAACAACAACCAGATGCTTTAAGTACAGACAATACAAGGTTTGACAGTCAATCCCCACACTAGTTCAATAATTGGCAAGATTTCAACTTTTAAGTGAAAAAAAAAACAATAACGTCAAATAGTGTCAAAGTGTAAGGGGAAAATGTTGCCGTAAACAAGACTGACCTTACCAAAATATAATGTAGAGACAATCATCGTCACATTGTGATGTGTGATGTTCAGTACTGTAAAATCGAATGTCTCTTGTGCACTATTTGTTTTCGTGCACACTTTATATAAGAAATAATGACATTTCTACACTCATTGATATACAAAGTGAGTAAGATATGGATGCATCCTATCACCAAGCTTTGTTCAATATATTTCTATACACAGAATCAGTCTTTAAAAACATCACATAGATGCCAGGACTAAACATCAATGGACAGATAATCAATAACATGCTGGTGAAACGGTATTACTAGCAGAAGGTCGTAAAGATCTGCAATAATTACTTAATGAAATAAACATGACAAGCAAGAAATATGGATTAGACATGAATATCAAAAAGACTAAAATTATGATCACAAGCAAAGATCAGCTGTACCTGAAATCTTCACTGTCCCAGTAGACATATCAACCTTAGCTGCCAACACTTTTGTTACGCACAAGGATGGCCTGACCAAGGTGTCGTCTATTGTAGAAACAATGAAATCCAGTGGCACTGTCCAATCACCAAGAAATGTTTCTTGCAAAATCATTATATCGTCGCCGCACAGTAGCTTATCAAGAATGGGCAGTCGTTGATTTATTGAAGCACAGTTCCAGTATGTAGCATATACATTAGGCCTAACCTCTCGAACTTCGACTTTCTCTGACACTTTCCGACACGTTTGCCTTTTTTTGTTTTCCTTCTTCGATGTTGCCGTTTAAGCTTCACCTGAAAACTTCTTGTCGTCATTGTTAATGTTATCGCTGACAGTGATGGCCTGTGGATGGTCTAGACTCACGTGCACTCACTCAGTCGCACGGACCGGAACCTGTTTCCACGTTATAGACTTTCCAACCCCAGACAGCTCTTCGGCACGTGGATACACCATGAGCTTTTTATTTTCTTCTTTCAGACTCACACCGCAATGAAATCACACTTTCTTGCCGACGAACCGGCGAAAAGACACCACAATCTTGGGTCGCACGAGAAACGCAATAATATTTTCTTCCTTTTTTATTTGTTCTTTTTACTGTGCCCGAGTATTTGACGCTCTACACCTGTTTCACATTTGTACCGCTTATTTCTATGTTGCATATTCAGTAATATGAATTACGAGTATTGTTACGAACATTAAAGTACTTATTATTTGTCATCAGATGAAGCTAATTATAGAGCTATATAGTTTAGTGACAGAACCGACTTCACTGCACTTCGGGCTCGACATTCATTTGAAACGTTTGTGTACTGATAGTGCCCGTAACTCATTCTTATTTTTGTAGACAGCTATCTTATTCCATCACAACAAAACATTCCCGCTCGTCCATGCTTGAATAAAACTTCTGACAGGTCCACTTTATAGTTTTGGGGTTGAGACGCCATTTAAACAACAGAGCTGAAAACTGTCAGCGAATCATAGCTGACTGCTTGTGCCAGAATCGGTGAACTAGAACTATCCAGGCCATGCTCCACCTTTTCGCGGTGCCTCTAGAACGGACTAACAATTATAGTCTGGTTAAGCGAGTAGGGATCGAGAGGGAAGGCAACACTGTTCTCAAAAATACCGTGCTGAAATCGCATATGTTGGGCCGAAAGGCGTAAAAATCACAGTTTTACTGCAAAGCACAATACAACGCATCCACGCTTTACATTCTTTTAAAAGGGTGGGAGAGGAAGAAATATAATTATTCCTTTAGTCATGGAGTGAACGAAAGCAAGCACTTTTTAGGGAACAGGCAAATAATTGCAATGCTGCGGTAAAGCTGGTAGCAAGGAGCCAATGGTGGGGTGTGCTAAACACTCCAAGGTATGGTGACAGCTTTACAAATAAAGAACACAACACAATACTGACGTTTCGGCCTGTGGCCTTCTTCAGAATACAGGGACAACGACAACAAGCGGTGAAGCACAATTACTACATGTTAGATGATCAAGTGGAGGGCGAGGAAAGTAGGATGCAGAAATAAGAAAAGAGAGAAATGAATTTTACATGATGAGAGGTATGATGGGCGTCAAAATGTATAAAATAGAAAAAGAGAGAAAAATGTATAATAAATTGTACTTAGCTGAGCTCAGAGCAGGAAAACTGTAATCCGTGCTAGAACAAGTCGGAATGACTAAAAGCGCAGAGAACGTGTATAGAAAGCAACACGTGACAAAGACAGGTCAGTAAAGAGGGCAAAAGTATCTAATATCGGGAAAAAAAAAAGGGGGGCGGGGAAGGGGGGATAGACGAGGACACTCCTGGGACACAACAAGCAATACATATAAATCACTCAACAATGGAAGTGAGAGATCACGCGAGAGGTTAAGAGAAAGAAATTGAATGACACGACAAAGTAGTAAACTAGGCAGTGGGTGAGAGAGATGGACTCTACAGAATGGATGGCCTCGAACTGAAAGAGTTGAGAGGTAGGTCAACGAAAGGAAGGATTGGATACTGGAGGAAGAGATACGGTGAGGAAGAATAATAAAGCCGGTATAATGAGAAGGGCGATAGAGGGGTGGTCCGGAGGAAGTTAGTCTATCGGGAGGTAGGGAAGTATTAGAGGAGGAGGTATGGAGAGGAGGGATAAGAAGCAGGTATGTGAAAACTGGATAGGGGGAGAGGCGGTAGGTCAGAAGTGAATGGAAAAAGAGAAAGTCTGGAAGAAGTGGAGCAATAGGGGAATGGTGTGCAAGAGGTATCAACCATAGGAGGTAAAGAAGTAGGGAAATGATAGAACAAAGGGGGGAATGAAAGTGGGCATCAGGATAAGGGGGATACTGGAATAGTAGGTATAGATGAGTAGTGACTACAAGTGAATAGAGAGGAGAGGGGTGAGCTAGGAGTAGATCAGCAGAGGGGTGGTAGGAAGGACGAGGGACAATAGAGGTGGGCAGAGAGATCGTACGTACAGTCCAGGTGGAGAGGTGATATAGTGATAAAGAGGTAAAGGACATGAAGGTAGTCAGAAGAGAAAAAGGTGTGGGGAGAGGGGGGGGCTTAGGAGGAAGAAGGCAAGATGGGGGTTACTCAAAGAGGATATGAAAAGCAGGGATGGACGAGGAGTAGAGGACCCAAGAAGAGAAATAGGAAGAGAGGTCCATAGGTGGGAGGGTGGAGTCGGAGGCCGGAGGGTCCTCAGAGGGACAGGGATACATTGATGCCACGAGGGGTGAGGCAGCCCCAACGAGCGATCAGACGGTGCTCAAGAGTGAGCCGACTGTGGTGATCAGAGGAGCATGAAAACCACAGTCGGCTCACTCTTGAGCACCGTCTGATCGCTCGTTGGGGCTGCCTCACCCCTCGTGGCATCAATGTATCCCTGTCCCTCTGAGGACCCTTGCTACTTGTATACCTACTATTCCAGTATCCCCCTTATCCTGATGCCTACTTTCATTCCCCCCTTTGTTCTATCATTTCCCTACTTCTTTACCTCCTATGGTTCATACCTCTTGCACACCATTCCCCTATTGCTCCACTTCTTCCAGACTTTCTCTTTTTCCATTCACTTCTGACCTACCGCCTCTCCCCCTATCCAGTTTTCACATACCTGCTTCTTATCCCTCCTCTCCATACCTCCTCCTCTAATACTTCCCTACCTCCCGATAGACTAACTTCCTCCGGACCACCCCTCTATCGCCCTTCTCATTATACCGGCTTTATTATTCTTCCTCACCGTATCTCTTCCTCCAGTATCCAATCCTTCCTTTCGTTGACCTACCTCTCAACTCTTTCAGTTCGAGGCCATCCATTCTGTAGAGTCCATCTCTCTCACCCACTGCCTAGTTTACTACTTTGTCGTGTAATTCAATTTCTTTCTCTTAACCTCTCGCGTGATCTCTCACTTCCATTGTTGAGTGATTTATATGTATTGCTTGTTGTGTCCCAGGAGTGTCCTCGTCTATCCCCCCCTTCCCCCCCCCCCTTTTTTTTTTTTTTCCTGATATTAGATACTTTTGCCCTCTTTACTGACCTGTCTTTGTCACGTGTTGCTTTCTATACACGTTCTCTGCGCTTTTAGTCATTCCGACTTGTTCTAGCACGGATTACAGTTTTCCTGCTCTGAGCTCAGCTAAGTACAATTTATTATACATTTTTCTCTCTTTTTCTATTTTATACATTTTGACGCCCATCATACCTCTCATCATGTAAAATTCATCTCTCTTTTCTTATTTCTGCATCCTACTTTCCTCGCCCTCCACTTGATCATCTAACATGTAGTAATTGTGCTTCACCGCTTGTTGTCGTTGTCCCTGTATTCTGAAGAAGGCCACAGGCCGAAACGTCAGTATTGTGTTGTGTTCTTTATTTGTAAAGCTGTCACCATACCTTGGAGTGTTTAGCACACCCCACCATTGGCTCCAAGCACTTTTTAGTTTCATTAGTTATCGTGTCCACTATCAAGGAACGAACAATTCAATAATCTCATAATGTCACATTTATTTATTTATAATCGATATATTCATATTAATGTCACCAAACTAATTAATTACACGCGGTGCTTAAAGTCCACTTTGCTGTCCTGAACTATTCTTTATTTGACTGATGATAACAGAGTTCAGTGAGTGATTTTCAGAGCTGACTCAGGTATTCCATACAGGTGGTGTCTTTGTTATTACTATGCCGGATCAGTGTTGACAGTTCTGGCTTAGAGATTAGAAAGTTGCCTTAGAGATTATAGTTCTCATGTACAGTTGATAAAGCTATATAGTTAAGTGATTAAAGTTGTAGCTTAATGTTAATAAGGTTTAGAAAATTAATTAAATTAATATAGTTCTGGTTTAATGTTGAAAGCTGTTGTTTGTGATTATAGATCAAACTAAATTGTTAAAATGCTGGTTGAGTTTTTATAATTCATTCGTAATGTTGGGAAATCTGGTTGTTTAATAATTATGGTTTTAGTTTAATGTTGGGGGAATCTGGTTGTTTAATAATTATGGTTTTAGTTTAATGTTGGGGGAAATCTGATTGTTTAATAATTATGGTTTTAGCTTAATGTTGGGGGAAATCTGATTGTTTAATAATTATGGTTTTAGCTTAATGTTGGGGGAAATCTGATTGTTTAATAATTATGGTTTTAGTTTAATGTTGGGGGAAATCTGATTGTTTAATAATTATGGTTTTAGTTTAATGTTGGGGGAAATCTGATTGTTTAATAATTATGGTTTTAGTTTAATGTTGGGGGAAATCTGATTGTTTAATAATCATGGTTTTAGTTTAATGTTGGGGGAAATCTGATTGTTTAATAATCATGGTTTTAACGTAATGTTTGGAGAGATGGTTTAGTGATTATAATTCTAACTTGTGAACTCACCTACCGTTTCATTAACTGATTTATCTATTTATAGAACTAAATTAAGGATGAGTGAAGATTATTATTATTTTTTTTTTTAAATGACACGTTTAGTTATTGAATACCTGGTTTAGTGACTTGAGATAACTCATATTTATTTTAAAAACCGACCTAGACATGATTTAATCATCAGAAAGATGAATTTAAGCTGCGTTGTAAATAAAAAAAAAAGATAATTATTGATTAAAGAGATAATGTAATATTTAACAAAAAAACGGACTTTTGATTAAAATATTAGTACAAGAAAACTTAAATATTATAGAATTGCTTTTATTATTAAAGAGCTAGTTTATTGATGCTGACTTCATTAACTTGGTAAACACATAGTAATAATGAAATTCGCTTAAATATTAAAGAAACGTGTATGTGAATATAGATCCGGGTTATAGAAGAGATTTAGTGATTACATAGTGGGTACAGTCTGTGAACGTATACATAGAGCTTATTTAGCATTGAGGAGGCGAAGGCGCGCCTCCCAGCACCAGAGCTGGAAGTTGTCAGCGACCCACAGCTGATGGCTTGCGCCAGGATCGGTGAACCAGAACCATCCAGACCCTGCTCCACCTCTCTGCGGTGCCTCTAGTAACAAACTAACCTGTCTAGTCTGGCCAAACGAGCAGGGATCGAAGGGGGAAGACAACCCGGTACTCAAAAATGTCGTGCTGACGTCGGATGTGTTGGAGCGAAAAGTGCAAATATCACAGTAATACTGCAAACCACAACACAACGCAGACACGCCCACTTAACGTCCCTTTAAGGGCGGATGATGAAGACGAATATTCTAGTCTACCAGAATACTCTAGAATACTTTAGTCATCGGGCGAACGCAAGCAAGCAAGCTTTTAGCAATGAGAAAATTAGTGTAATTATTTGAGAAATTGCTTATTTTTTATATAATGACTGGTGGATGTAAAGAGGAAGCCGTAAAACATCACATTTTTATCAATTGCCACTGCCTTATTCTGTCACTGGTACTGTATGGTTAATACACAAAAAAGACATCATCTCAGTGCAAAATAAAGACAAGTGGAACAATACTAAAACAGGTAAATGAATTTAAATATTTGGGAACTTTGTTAACTTCAGACAGAAGATGTACAAAAGAGGTGAGATGCAGAATTGCTCAGGCAAAAGCAGTTTTTCAAAAAATGAGGAAGATACTACGCAATCCATTTTTGACAATCGAAACAAGAAAAAGAGTTCTTAAATGTTATGTAGAGCCAGTCTTAACATATGGATGTGAATCATGGACAATAGGACAACAGACAAAAAAATAACTGGAGTCTGTAGAAATGTGGTTTTACAGAAGAATGTTGAGAATACCATGGACAGCTAAGAAGAGTAATGAAAAAGTTCTGAAAGAGGCCAAAGCAAAGAGAGCTAATTTTCAATGTTAGAATCTTTCTTAGAAGAGATAGAGGGAAGCAAAGAGAAAAGACATCTGACAGCTTAAAAGAATGGCTAGGCAGAAAGTCAACAACAGAAAAGATAAATAACTCTCGAGATCGAAAGTTGTGGAGAGACGTGATCACCTCCGCCAGCAGGCCCGGTACTTGATGATGATGATACCCATATTATATTGAATATTCTTTCTGATTTAGTATTTTATTTATCTATTCCTTGTATATTTCTCTGCAACTATAAATCTAAACTATTTGTTAAACAATGTTTTCTGAACACCTCTTCCTCCTGGTTATAAGCTTAACCGACAATTATGGTTTGTTGCGATCAATTAATCAATTAACTCTTTCACCTCACTGGTTCTGATCGCCTCAACTTGATTATTTAGAAAATGTGAAACTTTCCAGCCGTGTCGTGTATTTTAAATGATTAATTGCCCAAAACGACTCCCTTGTAACTCTGCGATTGCGCCTTTCAGCAGCCGGCGTGAAATAGAGAAGTCGATGGAACTATTAGCTCTCTAGCAAAACTCAATCTTCATTACTTCCTCATCTTTCACTCTAATTGTTTTCTGTTTGACTGTAAACTTCGCGTTTTAAAATACAGAAATCAAACAAATGAAATATTACATTTTTTAAAGGAAATTTACGGTTATCAAACAGAAAGATTAAGATCTATACAGACATATCACTGCAATCGACTGAACAATGAATTCCGGTTATAAACAGAATAATTGTCGTTTTTACAACTCACTACTATAACTTCAGCGAATCAATTCAGAGGAAGAGGTATGTTTACAGCACTCGGAAAAATTGACAAATAATCAACAACAGAAAAAAATATGGACCAAAGCAGGATCGAACCCAGTGGCATAACGCCTTGCCATGAAAAGCCAAACGCTAGGGGACACTGCCACTAAGCTGACTTTAGCCTTTGGGTTTTCGTGGCAAGGCGCTGTGCCACTGAGTACGGGTTCGATCCTGCTTTGGTCCATACTTTTTTCTGTTGTTGATTATTTGCCATTTTTTTCCGAGTGCTGTAAACATACCTCTTCCTCTGAATTGATTCGCTGATTATCGCCTCGGAAGTTTCCCTCTATAATAATATTCATTTATTATTATATGTCTCCTACCATAACTTCAATCGGTAGATGTACGATAGATCTGAGGTGAAGAACAACTCAGTCAAAAGTTACATTCTATAAAGAGTTATTTTGTTAATTTCTTAACGTTCTGCCTTGAAGATGTGGGAGCGTTGAGCCTGTAGTTTATGGCCAAGTCTCAATACCTGCGCCTCTTCTCACCGATACGTTCATCTTCAGCGCGGGTAGATTTGCTTGAAATCGTCGCCTCGGCAGCGACCTTTTCTTGGCTCACTCTTTTGGACTTTTAAAAAGTTTCTTTAACGTGCGCAGTTGCACACGGGAACTTTTGTCTTTTTCCCCACTTCCCGGGGGGACTAGACATCATATCTCACTACTCATCACCTAGGAATTGGTAAAGCCACAAGGAAATCATATATGAATGAAAATTAAATATATATGTGACAGACAAATTCCCACATTCTTTGACATGATTCTAACCCGAAAACCTTCCTGTTCTCTTACCTCTACACCATCCAGTTTCCGCTTCAAATAGTTAAACTGATATTTCGCAACCATACTTTGTCCAGTGATGTAAGAAATATATTTCTTTGGTGTTGTGTCTTATCCTGACATATACTAAAACAATGGTAATAGGAAAAAAGAGAAGTTCTTTAAAGACCACATGAATGTACTTTTACAGATTTTTTTAGAGAACACCATAAATAAAGCTGAATAAAATGAAACGAGAATGTTCTAAGAAACGAGAATGTTCTATGAAACACGAATGTTCTATGAAACGAAGACAGCTTGTTAAGAGAAGAGTTGCAAAGGAAAGAGTCATCATTTTTGGAATTTTTTTTGGTGAGTTCACCAGCTTCAACGTAAGTTCACCAGCTGTAACCTCTGTCGAAGTCCCTAGAAACAAGGAATTGAATTGTACGTTTTAATCAGCTTTTACCTGGCAGTCGTGTGCACAGGGGTCCCTCACCGCACAGGCAGATAACCTGTCTTCCGAGGTACTTATTTTTTCCGCCGATGGGTAATTCACATTTCCAGTCTGGCCTCGCTGCTGAAACTTGAGGTGGTTGCCGATAAATCATAAATGATCATTCCAACTGGTGCATTCGGGATTTGAACTCACAAGGAAACAGGCAAATAACTGCAATGCTGCGGTAAAGCTGGTAGCAGGAATAAGTAGTAGGGTGTAATGTACACCCCTACATGCTATGGAACAGCTCTACACAATTTAAACTCAACCTCTCTGTCTCGAGACCGGCGTCTTGCCGCGAGACCAACTAGAACCCCAATTATTATATTCTGGCATATAATTAGCATGTCCAAGCATGTCGTAAGAGGCGACTAAGGAGGTTGATCGATGACTTGACAAGCTGTCATTGTAAAAAGTATTGTTATGGAAACAGAACTATAGATTTTAGAAACAGTGATCTCTGCAATATGTGCCATTTTGGCACGCAAGGTTTCTGTTTTCGAGATTGTGGTTCTGCCCTATGTGCCGTCTTCGGCTTCAAAGGACAATAGATAGATATATGTAATGAGGGGAGCCGTGATAGCATGGTGGTTAGTGAACTGGACTACAAAGAACAAGAAATAGGGTTCAATCCCAACCGACAGCTTTCGGGTTCACTCAGCCTTAAATGGGTACCGGATTTTTTTTCTGGGAAAGTAAAGCGGCACGGGCGTAATACCGACCACATTACCCAAAAATCATATGCCGAAGGTCTTTTAAATTTATGGTCACTAACACCATAGTCCCAATACGCCACTTGGCGTGATGGGGCTCTTTACCTTACTTTACTTTACTAATATAATTAGAGGGGAACAAATGGAACATCTCATATTTTGACAACGAAAAATATACGGAAGAAGTGACACAGGAAATAGGAAAACAAATCTATAGATTTTTAGAAGTTGACATCTAAACTAAAAACAACTGTAGAGGCAGAAAATTGTAGATCGATGTCTTCGCTTTTGATAATGCCAGCACCAGGTATTAATAAAAAAACTGTTGACGAATTACATTAAATAAAGAACATTCAACAAGGTCAGCGAGTTGCTCTTATGTCAAACATTGACTTTAACAGTAAATGACAACAGAAATATCATATATACTGTAATAACATATTTCAGAGAATACAGAAAGTAAACTGAGGAAACAGAGCCAAGAATCAGGATTTTAGAAATAAAAACTAGCTGTAGCACCAGTTATGTGTCACAGACATACAAGAAACGTTACACAAGCATAATATAAGCATATACTAAGTACATTTTATTATACATTTTTCTCTTTTTCTATTTTATATATCTTGACGCCCATCATACCTCTCATCATGTAATATTCATTTCTCTCTTCTCTCTTTTCTTATTTCTGCATCCTACTTTCCTCGCCCTCCACTTGATCATCTAACATGTAGTAATTATGCTTCACCGCTTGTTGTCGTTGTCCTTGTATTCTGAAGAAGGCCACAGGCCGAAACGTCAGTATTGTGTTGTGTTCTTTATTTGTAAAGCTGTCACCATACCTTGGAGTGTTAAGCACACCCCACCACTGGCTCCCTCCACGAGCATAGAGCGAGTTTACCAGCAAATAGTATCACACATCATGCGTTAACAATTAGGCGCAACAATAAAAGTGAGAATAGGAGACCTGGGAAATGATGGATTGTCAAAATTTCATCACCATCACCGTGTGTCATACCGGTTGGCGTAGGCGATGATGTCCTTCCACAATCTTCTATCTACAGTGCATCGTATCAGTTCTGTTGTTGACTCTCTCCATGACACCAAGCTATCTAGTATTTTACATCTTTGTTGTCCGCGATCTCTCTTTCCGTGTATTTTGCCAGTTGTAACCAGTTATTCCAACATTCCTCTTCTTATGATGTGCTCGAAAAATGTTGATTATTTTTTTTTATGTTTTTTTTTATGAGCTCCCTTTCTGTGTTGGCCTCTTTGAGAATTTTCTCATTGGTCTTTTTAGCTGTCAACATTTCAGACAGCACACAAATTACTATAAATGAAACAAAGCTCTGACTTCTGACACGAGTTCTTCTTAGATGCTTTAACATTAAAAGAATGGCGAATAGAACGGAACATAAATAGCACTACCATTTCAATATTTGCCGTTCCCTCATTTATTGTATGGTTATTATGAGGCACGTATGTCCCATTAAACAAATGATGCATGGACACACGCATCCAAAAACAATCAGAAAAATGCAGAAAATAAATCGCCCGAAACAAGAGCCAGACCCAGACCTTCCGGCACAGAATCGAGGTACTTGAAGTAGCGCTCTAACGTGATCCTTCAGTGCATAACCCAGAAAAGATAATCCTGTTGTCAGATTGGTTTTTGATATTGTTTTTAGGATACGGATGTTATTGTGCCGTTTTGTATATGTTATTGTCTCATTAACTTCCGGTTAGACGACGGCCAAGATGGACGCTTAGTCGAATCAGATTCAGGACTAGTGGCATGTAATGTGGTTTGAAGTGATTTTTTTCCTGCTTTCGATTTTCGTTTGTGGAGACAGTAGTGGCCCAGATACATTCACATAGCCATACATTCAATATGGTTTTGGCTCTCGCACATCGTAATAGTGCAGCAGGCGACTGGCAGTAGAGTGTAGTGGAATTATATCGGGTCCCGGCTTTGCCCTGGGACAGGATGTGAGATCTGCGCTCGACTGCAAGTTTGGCAGCAGCTGGACTGTGGTCAGATCCGGTGTTTCACCCAAGTGAAGACATGAATTCATTTTTTGGGATAGGAATCTTGGGGTACGCCTACTGATCATGATCTCTATACCGGAAATGCCGCGAGTGCATGAGATTATACTGCCTGTGACGGCCATTACAGCGACCCGGAAGTGTCAATTTTGAGCTGCGCACCATTTATACAGTTTAATGCAGCACATTCAATATAACAGTTTTTAATGCACGTCAAAATGCGCAATTTTACAGAACGCAACACTATCAATAGAACAGTATGGAGGATCGAGTTGAACACTTTGTTGGTTGCTGAGATGAGGGTTGAGCAGATATGGTATTTCCCCGCCTAAAGGGAAGCCACCCCGTCCTAAAGTCTAAGTCTATTGTTTCATTTTTTTTGTTTTTCTCACTTTGGAGTTTCTCCCTAATAAATATTTATTTGTTATTATTATGTCTCCTAATATCTCTTAACTACAGTGCTTTATGCCTACATACTACCTCAAATTCACGTAATGTGCATGCATAAAGGGCACAGACAAATAATTGCAGTGTTGAGGCAAAGCTGATGGGCAGGGAACGATTGGACATAGCAACACGATACACCGAGTCCAATCCTCATTTAAAAGACACGGCATGATACATAAATACAATGGCGACAATGAAAGGGACAATTCCTGGTAGAAGAAACATGGTATTCAGGCAGATGAAACACCGGGCACCTGCATCATCATCATTAAATCATTAACAAAAAATCATGATAGAAAACGGGTCGGGAAGATTCGATAATTTGGTAAGACTGTGGGTCTGTTAATGAAAGCCTAGACCACAGAGAACAACTGTTTTGAAGCAAGGTCAAGGACAATCACAGGCTGGAAAAACAGTTTAGAACAATTCCATGAAGTCGGATGAACAGAGCTGAAAGGTACAGAACACACTCTAACGTAGTGCACGAATACGTGTACGAACTAGAAGAAGATGATGCATATATATTACTGTTTTCTTTTCATCATCATCATCATCATCATCATCATCATCATCATCATCAATTACGATGTTTGTTGGCGTAGGTGATCATGTGTCTCTAAACATTCTATCTCATCAGTTGTTTATCACTTCTGTTTATTTACTTCCTCCCATATAATTCTTCAAACTGCATCGTATATGTTTTAACAATATTTCCTCCTCTTTTTCTCATTTCCTCACTTTGTCCAGTTATCAACATATACTCTAGTTGTTCCCTTTCCATAACATGGCCTACAAATGTTTATTTCTTCCACATGTCAGCGTCATTTGTCTTTCACCTTCTTTTGTCCGTATATCTAATTTTATTTCACTCATATATAAGTACATTGCTAACAAAGACAAAGAGCACAATGAGAAACATAATTTGTTTTATATATAGTAATATACCTGTGTACAGGGACAATTGTAAAATTGAAAATATTGAAGTGATATTTACCCCCAAGAGCATATTAGTTATAACTGTCACGTATAACTGTCAAAAGAAATATGTCTATAATATCGAAATCAAGTAGTTGATGCAATACTTGAGCAATAGCAGATTTTGATATAGGCTTTGAAGCAGAACACCAGCTGTTTGCTAACACCAAGAAATTAAATATGTTTTGATAACAGGATAACACAATCAATTGTTATCACCAGGATACTAATCAATTGTTATCACCAGGATACTAAATAGGTTTGACCCTACCAGCAATTTACTGCCCACAGACACTAAATAGGTTGACAATTCCTTACCAGCCATTTACTCATTTACTGCCCCCAGTTCCGTTTCGGTGCAAAGGCCTTCAACAGGAACAAACATACAACATACGTACTAAATATGTAATTAAAATTAAAAAAAAATAAATACTGAAAACATCGATCTAGAAAGATAAGTGAAAAGTAAAGGAAAATAAAATGGTAATAAAAAGTTCCCTATAAGATCTAAGAAGAATCTTTCTTCTGAAAGACCGGAAGTGCGCACGGGGTGCATGTGCGTGCACAAAGGTGAGAATGTGCGCACACAGCACGCAGTAGCAGAAGTTTCCAAAAACAAATCCGTGTGCATATACAAGGTGCAAGAAATTGACTAGAGATAAGGAAAGATAGAGATGTCGTATTGAGTGGGGTAATAAATTTAGGGTTCTCCAAGATGGTAGATCTAGTTCACGTTCTCTCCATCGCTGCAGAATGTGCATTTGGGGTCTGATTAATTTCAGCTCTCCATTGTACTTTTCTGCGTTAAAGTCAAAATTATGTTCTACTTAACACATATGCGCCGATGAAGCGGAGTTGTACGCACGGCAATATTCCTTTTGACAAATCAAGTGTTGTGAATGCGACCGTCCACCGGCTAGAGTTGATCTGCACTTTACGTTACATTGAGTGCTGTTCACGACCGTTGTTGGAATTGCTTGACGCAAGTTATTTACGTGTTACAACTCATTAATGTGAACTGCTTCATCAAGTCAGCCAAAGTTTTATCTCTTTAGGGAACTTGCACCGTGTTTCGTTCGTTGTGGGCTGCATTCACTTGAGTAATCAGGAATATATAGGCGCTGCCATTGTTGTATGTGTTACGTCATCATAATGGCTCATCGTATATCCCAAGACCGGTCATACGCTAATCTTACGGTCTATTGTTTGATGTGCGACGGGGATAATCTGACGACTAACTGTGTTTTATAAGTTCGGATTTGCAGTCGAAAATGATGTCTTAACATCATCAAGCGCTATACATTTTTAAAAATATGACGATCATCATTTTCAGGAGGACGTGAACTTCTGGTCAGTATGGTGGATAGGCGGCAGGAACCATTGAAGGCTATGTATAAAAGTGTTCCTTGTTGCAGTTTTCTCATATTCAAAGTCCGGCTTGTTGCAGGTACTACTGAGTTAGGTGCTCTGTGCACACCGTGAGCTGTGTGTTTCATCCGTTTTGATAATGTTTCGATATTCCAATTGTTTACGATGAATGATGATATCGTAGGACAGGGAACAGTTGGCTGTGTTCACTTTCTGCGCAGTTTCGCCTTATGTCTTTTGGCGTGTGCTGAGACTGCTATGATGGGGAATACAGTTACCTTTCTTTGTTTGGGCGATGAGATATTAATTCGGATGAATGCGCTGGCACAGGCGGTTGAGCAATTATACATTTTAATTAGTTTGCAGTGATACCGAAGCCTTCCGTAACCAAAGAACCAAAAGAAAGAACCAAATAGATTTAGGGGACAGACGAAGTGATGTAGAGGAGAGTTGTGAATAGCATAACATGTCTATATATTAATGTGCTCATACATGAGCAACAGGGAAAATATAAAAAGCAAGGGACAGCCACAGGGAAACCATGTGTAAGAGTGTGATACATTAATGCCTCGTGGAGGTCAGCGAACCCAATTGGACTATAAGACGATTTTCAAAGACAAACCGACTGCGGTCGCTGGAGTGGCAGAGAACAATACCAGTGATACGAATGTCATCTTTACCTTTGTTGTCCGAGGAATTGAAGTGGAACGCAACTACACGCCCAGTATTCTGTTGTATATCTCGAAGGTGTTCACAAAACCCATGCGACCAGACTCGCCAATATAAGTCATGTGACATTGTCATGTCATAAGATATGTGACTCGGACCCTATTAACCATTTACTGCCCCCAAGACACTAAATAGTTTTAACAAAAGGCTGCTAGCTACGTTTAATAAGAATATATTAGACAGGGACAAATGACAGAAGACCAGGTTCAAACCAAATGTAACTGTATAATATACATCGGGTTTATCACTGGTTACTGACAACATGAACCAGGAACAAAGCATATAGGCTTGGTATTTATAAAATATTAATAAAAGTAAAGTAAAGTGTCCCCGTCACGTGGCGCATAAGGAATATGGTGTTAGTGACCATAAATGTTACAGACATTCAGCACACGATTTTTGGGGTAATGTGGTCGGTATTACACCCGTGCCGCTTTACTTTCCCAGAAAAAATCCAGTACCCATTAATGGCTGGGTGAACCCGGAAGCCGTCGTGTTGGGATCGAACCAATTCGAACCCTCTTGTCCTTTGTAGTCCAGTTCACTAACCACTGAGCTATCGCGGCTCCAAAAATATTAATAGATCAGTAAAAAATATCAACAGAAACAGAAACGTATTATCTGTTAGGTACAAAGATCATCATGTATCAAATGGGTTGGCTTAGACGATCATGTCAGTCCACAATTTTCTTTCCACAATACATCATCATCATCATCATGTGCCATACTGGTTGGCGTAGGCGATATTGTCCTTCCACAATCTTCTATCTACGGTTCATCGTATCAGTTCTGTTGTTGACTGTTTGCCATGCCATGACACCAAAATATTCAGTATTTTCTCTCTTTGTCCTCTCTTTCCTTGTCGTCTCTTTCCTTGTTGTCTCTTTCCCTGTATTTTGCCAGTTGTAATCAAGTTTTCCAACTTTCCTCTTCTCATGATGTGCCCGAAAAATGTTGATTGTTTCTTTCTGATGTTTTTTTAGGATCTTCCTTTTTGCGTTAGCCTCTTTGAGAATTTCCTCATTGGTCTTTTTGGCTGTCCAGGAAACTTTCAACATTCTTCTGAGAAATCCCATCTCTGTGGCCTCTAAACGTCTTTTCCTTTGTTTGTCTACTGTCCATGATTCGCTTCCATAGGTCAGAATTGGTTCCATATAGCACCGACGAACTCTCTTTCTCACTTCTATTGACATAGATTTGTTGCATAAGATATTTTTCATTTCCTGAAATGCTATTTTGGCCTTAGCTATTCTGCTTTTTATTTCTGTGGTGCATCTTCCATCTGAAGTTATTTTTGTGCCCACGTTTTTCAAACGTTGCACTTGTTTCAGATTTGTCTTGTTTATTTGTATGCTGCATGATGATGTCATTGTTTCTTTGATATGACCATTACTTCTGTGTTCTTACTATTCTGACTTAGACCTCTCTTGTTGCCTTCATTTATTATTATGTCCATTATATTTCGTAGTTCATTCTCTGTCTCTGCTATTAAGACTGTGTCACCCGCATATCGCAAATTATTTATGTTGTGACCTTTGACTTTAATTCCTTTTTTGTCCACTATTGATCTCAGAATATTTTCGATGTAAAGTGAAAACAAATTACCGCGACAGAAGACTGACTCTTTGTTTTATATATTGGAATTGTCCTGTTTGGTTGCTAATTCGTATAACTGCTGTTTATTGCCAGTACATGTTTTTTTTATGATTCGCAGCTCCTTGCCATCAATGTTTAATTTCACCAGCATGTTGATTATTTCCACGTGCTTTACTTTGCCAAATGCTTTTGTGTAGTCTATAAAGCACATACTAAAAATGAAAAGAGAACTACTAAGCACAATTCAAACAAGACAAATGCGATTTTTGGGCCATGTTAAAAGACACAACAGCCTACTAAAAGTAATCCTGGAGGGGAAAATACAAGGTAAAAGAGGCAGAGGCAGACCAAGACTAACATGGACAAGTAACATCAAAAGATGGACAAATGAGCCTATGACAACCTGCACCATTAAAGCAAGAGACAGAGCGGAATAGCGCTCCATAAGTAAAGTAAAGTAAGTAAAGTACCCCCCGTCACGCCAAGTGGCGGCGTATAGGGAAATATGGTGTTAGTGACCCTATATTTTACAGACCTTCAGCACATGATTTTTGGGTAATGTGGTCGGTATTACGCCCGTGCTGCTTTACTTTCCCAGAAAAAATCCGGTACCCATTTAAGGCTGGGTGAACCCGGAGCCGTCGGTTGGGATCGAACCCTACCTCTTGAATAGCGCTCCATGGTAGCCAAAATTCGATGCGGAGACGGCACTCGATGATGATGATGATGATAAAGCACATATATAGATCTTTCTAAGAAAACAATAGACGGTGAAAATAACAATCGTGTCGGTTATACAGACTAACATTTATGGTTGACAAAGGACATACAAACAGGGGAAATAACTTATTTTGGTCATGTTAAATTACATAATAGACTAGAAAAACGATAATTATGGAGGGTACAGTTGCAGGAAAATGAGAGAGGGCAGAAAAAGCATAGACGATGGTAAATGCAGAATATCACAATCGGGCTGGGATTGACTGGTACAGGCACCGGACTTCTTGGCGCAGGTGAAACAGAACTATAGAGCAGCTGTCACTGGAGCTTAGTTGCAACAGGTAGAAGCTACATGAAAGCGGCAACGAATAATAGAGGTTATCCATGCTGAAAACATCCAGTCCTTCTCAAGTGTAGGTTGAGACAACATTTCATCGTTTTGACAACCAATTAATCGTTACACCCTTACCATGAGCAACCCAACTTTACTGATCGTTGGGGCACTCTCGTCTTTATAATTAATTAAATTAAATTAAATCACGGAATAAGAGCTGCTTTTGAAAATGCGATTAAGTTTAATCCTGACTATTCACTGATGACGTGTTTGCATCATTTTCTCTGTCTGCCTTTCATCTTCAAATACTTGCTACCCTTTCTCTGAACAATGGTGATAGAAGGACCAGTATATCTTGTAACATGCCCGTACAGTTTTAGTAGTTACTATTTTACCATTGACAGAAAGTCTTTAATTATCCCCGTGGATCGTTGGATTTAGCCGATAAACTCCCTGGCAATTCTGAAACTGCGTGTGGCCTGACTCTAAACAAAGAGGATATAGTCAAGATTGTATTTCATTTGTTAAGAGAAGAGGAGGATTTATAGGACAATGATGTATATATTGAGAGACTGATGAGTCTAGAGGTGGGAAAAGGGGACTGGTCGATTCGGAGTGCTTTGTGAGAAATGCAGGTGTAACTACAATCAACAAATTACAGGAACTACAATCAACAAATTACAGGAACTACAATCAACAAATTACAGGAACTACAATTAACAAATTACAGGAACTACAATCAACAAATTACAGGAACTACAATCAACAAATCACAGGAACAGTCAGTCTGCATACACCTCGAGATATTTAAACTTTAGACATTAGAAAGAAATGACGTCACTGCAGGCGGGACATTCTCATGTCTGCTCAGCCCCCGTTCCAGCAACAAACAAGGTGCTCATCCTGATCGTCCATACTATTCTATTCTACACGTTCTGCATAAATAGATATAAATGACGCGCAGCTCACTTGCACACTTCCGGGTCACTATAACGGCTATCGCTGGCAGCACGACTTCAATGCGGCTCGCAGCAAATCCCTATAAGCTTCATGATCAATGAGAGCGTGCATCAAAAGCTGTTGGGACGAGCTGTGGGGCGGGTATGGAACTAATTTCATGAATATAAAAGAAATATGAATGGAATAGATGGATTTTCTGTCAGCACTTACTCACTGATGATGCAATCTATATACGATATGTTGATTGTTTGATAAGATTATTGAGTTATTTGTGAGTTGTCATTGCGCTCCGAACATGTGTTCAGATTGTTTGATAAGGTAAAAGTTGGCATATATCAAGTTGTATGTGTGTCAAGTGTATGTGATTGAGATATCACTGCTGCTTTTCTCTGTATTACCTACCTTAGTTCTGCGAACCAGTTGCATATTCTATTATTTTCAGCCGGTACAATTGCAGTGTCAAGACCACTACGATCTCTCTGTCGACACAACACGCTACCCAAAGCGCTATTAAATTTCACTTAATGTTGGTAGCTATTCAATCCGTATTGTGATGGCTTTTTTCCGCAACGCAAGCTTGTCTAAACCCGGCAATTTAGTGGCTTTTCTTGATCAGAACATCCGTTTGATTGTCAAAATGAGGCATAATCCATTTAATTGGAACACCGCTTAAATGTGCTCATTGTTAATTTAACAAAATTGTTTGTTTCTGAGGTACCTCAATGACAAACATCAATTGTATTTCAAGTTTGACTTTCTTTTAAGCTGTCTATTTTTAATACATTGTTGTTACTTTAAAATGTTGAGGTGTTACCATTGTATAACCGTGTTTAGTTGTGTTTATGCGTTATAACTTGGAGATACTCTACACCAAATTAAACTATGAGATAAAACCAAAGAAGAACACAATATTCGGAGAAGTCGTTGGACGTACATCAGACATGTGCTCAGAATGGATGAAAGAAGATCTCGGCCCAGGCTTTCACGTAGACACTGGGTGGCAAACGAAAACAAACAAAAACCAAATACAAATATGAGAAAAACAATTAATAGAAATGACTCAAGCATGGACTTGAGAACAGAACAGACCTAACAGTTTTAGCAGTAACGCGTCAGAAATGAAGGACTTTAAATTTCGACAGGAGAGAAACTAATTAACTAACTAAATAACAAACTAACTAAATAACAAACTAACTAAATAACAAACTAACTAAATAACAAACTAACTAAATAACAAACTAACTAAATAACAAACTAACTAAATAACAAACTAACTAAATAACAAACTAACTAAATAACAAACTAACTAAATAACAAACTAACTAAATAACAAACTAACTAAATAACAAACTAACTAAATAACAAACTAACTAAATAACAAACTAACTAAATAACTAATCAAACCAACTGACTAACGAACCAACTGGCTATAAAACAGCTAAAGAAAGAAAGAAAGAAAGCGAGAGAGAAAGAAAGAAAGCAAGAACCATGACAACCATAATTTTTGCAAGATGGGAATAAGGTTTAAACATTTGATTTCTCTTACAGCCAATGTTCTACAGAAACGTATACATGTGTGCTTGTCCTTACTTCTCATCAACGTTGCCGTGTTCCTAATAATGGACCAAAACGCCCATAACATCTTTGCTGATATTATTCCAACACGGAAAACAGATATCTCCTTCCTTATTGTTTGCTTATCTCAACCACTTTAATTGTGGAACATCGCGGATGTTGCTGTTGTCTATCCTGGAAAGTTATTTTATTCTGTGTTATATTATATGTTACGTTATATAGTTTTATGTTAGAATCAGTAACACTACACTCTGGACACACCTATAGGTGGTGCTCTCCTCTCCTTCAAGCACTGATAAGCTCCAAATGGAACCCTGACCCACATACACGAATCTGTTTCACGGTCTGGTATCCATCAATTGTACCTATGCGTTACTACTCTGATCTCAATGCGTGAAACCTCATCATCATCCTCCTCATCATCATCAAGTACCGTGCCTGCTGGCGTAGGTGATCATATCTCTCCACAACTTTCGATCTCGACAGTTATTTATCATTTCTGTTGTTGACCTTTTGCCAAGTCATTCTCTTAAGCTGTCTGGTATCTTTTCTCTTTGCTTCCCTCTATCTCTTCGTCCCTCGATTTTCCCAGTTGTTACAATATTCCAGCTGTTCTTTTCTCATTACATGGCCAAAAAAAATTGATTGTTGTTCCCTAATATTGTATGTTAGCTCTCTTTTTGCTTTGACCTCTCTCAGAACATTTTCATTACTCTTCTTAGCTGTCCATGGTATTCTCAACATTCTTCTGTAAAACAACATTTTTCAAGTCTCCAGTACTTTTCTTGTCTGTTGTCCTATTGTCCATGATTCACATCCGTTTGTTAAGACTGGCTCTAAATAACATTGAAGAGCTCTTTTTCTTGTTTCTTTTATGAAAAATGGAATGCATAGTATTTTCCTCATTTTTTGGAAAGCTGCTTTTGCCTGAGCCATTCTGCATCTCACCTCTGTTGTACATCTTCCATCTGAGGTTAACAAAGTTCCCAAATATTTTAATTTATTTACCTGTTTTAATATGAAACTATGAAACCTAACCAATATAAAAGAACTTTTATTGTGTTCGAAATGATAGGCCGCGGAAGAGATAATCAGAGTTGTTCCTGCCAGCACTGGGTCAAATTTGTCGATCTCGTTGGCACAAGTCACCACTGCGTGTCGTCGCTGGATTAATCTGATGCTGTCTTTAAATCCGGCTCTTAGCCTTCCAATCCCCAAGCTAGACCAAGCAGACGCTACATGACAGTTAGTCAGGCACCACTCATTAAACGGTCGATCAATTTTATTTTCAGTTTTACATTTTTATTCTTTGATTAGTTCAGGGTGTATTTTCAACAATGATTCTGACGTCATCTCTTCCATTGAACTATTTCCAGTGGCATTAATGGTTTCTCTTAACATAATATCTCACATTGAGAACTTTATTTACGTAAAGATTAGATAACAACAATATTTAATAGATAATAATGCAAAGGGAGGATAGAGATGTACTATACATGAACAGTTTTGTTGTCACGGAATCGCGATAGAGCAGAGATTAATGAAATATTAACAGAGGACAGTAGATTCAAGAGATGGATCACGATCAACGGTTTCTGCATTAATTCGGCCTTAAAGCTACCTACCTATTTACCTACCTACCTACCTACCTATTTACATACCTACCTACCTACTTACCTACCTACCTCTCTGCCTGCCTGCCTGCCGGGCTGTCTGTCTGTCTGTCTGTCTTTCTCACTGTCTGTCGATCCATAAGTCCGTCTGCTTTTCTGTCTATCGATCCATCCATTCCTCTGTCCATGAATCCATCAACCCATTCATTCATCTATCCCTATCTGTTTGTCTGCCCGTCTGTCTATCTAATTTCCCTTTCGACCCGAAAGCAGCAGCTGGGGCAGTCATTCTAGACTTTATGTTCGACGATCTGTGCTACCAAGTGTCAGACTTTGCACAAACCACTATTTACATCTCACCACACGTCTCTGGACAAGCACCTCAGCACGGGAGAGGATGCATGCTTCTGTTGCCTCTGGCCTCAGTGTTCTAATTAATGTTTCCCTAACTCAGCTTCTTTCATTGTTGCCCCTGGTTCCTATCTGAGAGCTTAAACGGATACTTGATTTTATTTCTGGGGCGGAAAGACAGCACTGGCATAATGCTGACCACATCATACGAGAATGTAACGATAGTTAAATAATACGACACTATCACCACAATAATGAAAAAAACCTCCCATGTTTCATATATCTGTCGGATGTGATAGAGCTATTTATCTATCTTTTCTGTTATCTGTACAATATTTTTGAATAAAAATGATAATTGAAATGCCAATATTTTGACGTTTGACAAATTCTTTTAATTTCTCTGCCACGTTATCCGCCCCCGGGACAACGTATCTCATCTGCTTACGTCTGGAAGCTGTTTTACAAGAGTGACATGGGTGTACAAGTTAATCTAATTGTTTACTTCTATGACATGTAACTGCTTTGTTTTTACCCATTTACTTTAACAGGGGTTGTAATCACAAATAGAGAAATAATGAATGAGGGGATGCCCTTAGTCTCGGTGTGGAAAGGTCATTAGACGAAAGAGAGATTTTAGAGTTAGAACACTTTATAAATAAATACATCTAGGGGCTGGGTTTGTAGGAACGATTAACCTTTGACTGTTGCGAATAAAAACAAAATGAAATAGTTTGAACACGTATCTCGATCGTCTAGCCTAGCATTTGTAATGCACCGTGAAAGAAGCGAGGAGGAGAAGTGGAAAAAAAAGAGATGAGAAGATATCATTAAGGAATGAACAGGCCTCGACTTAGCAGTCCCAAATAATGACTGAAATATAAGGGGGAAAGCTACTAAACCTGTTAGTGGTGCCGCAACGGTCCCCGGGTTAAGGAATAAATGAGAACAAGATTAGGACGAAAAAGAACATGTTTATTTTCATTCTGTAGCCGTTGTGAAGGTTAAAGCAGTCACATATATTATTATGTGTTATTTTTGTTAAGCAAATTACAACATATACAGATTCATAGAACGGGCTCTTTCTCTCTCTCTCTCACTCTCTCTTTCTCACACACATATTTTTTCTCACTTTCTTGTTATCTTTTATACCTCTACCAATAAGGTACCCAATATCATGAAAGAGGAAAACGAAGAAGTAATCAAATATGCACATGAAATAAAGCACCGGGAATAGATAACATACCAATAGAAATAATAGCAGCAGCAGGAGAAACAGGAGTACAATGACTGCACAGAACATTTAATGCAGCATGGCACCAACAACAAGCCCCAGAAGACTGGCAACAGGCAATCATCATACAAATATGGAAAAAGAAAGGTAGCAAAAGAGACTGCAATCAATGTAGAGGTATATCTCTTCTCAGCCATGTAGGAAAGCTATACGCCAAAATCTTGGAAAAAAGGCTGAGACCAATAATAGAACTACAGTTAAGCGATTCTCAAATGGGGTTCCAAAAAAAAAACAGAGGATGTACTGACGCACTATTCACATTAAAACAGCTTGCAGAAAAAACGAACACAATCAAAACTTATACATAGCCTTCATTGACCAAGAAAAAGCATTCGACAGAGTAAACAGAGAACAACTGTGGGAGATACTAACAACATCCGGAGTAAGCCAACATCTAACCAACCTAATTGAAAGTCTCCACATCAACAGCAGCTGCAGGGTCAGAACAGCAGCATGCTACACAGACCACTTCGAAGTTAGATCAGGTGTAAGACAGGGGTGCGTACTATCCCCCCTACTGTTTATTACATACATGGACCATATATGCAAGCTAGCCAACCCATCAGAGACAGAGGAGATCAACGAGCTTTTATTTGCAGACGACCAGGCACTAATACATGAAACAATAGAAGACCTACAAGAACACTTAAACAAACTCAACATCTCAGGCACAAAATACAACATGAAAATCAACATCAACAAAACAGAAGTCATGAATGTCGCCAAAAATGAACAGAACATCAACATAACTATAGAAGGCAGACAACTAAAACAAGTAGAGGAATTCAAATACCTAGGAAGTCTAATGACAAACGATAATTCTCAAACAGCAGAGATAGAATCAAGATGCAACAAAGCTTGTCAAATCATCGGACAGTTATGACCACTATTGTCCAACAAGGAAATAACTCTGGAGGCAAAACGAGCACTATACAATACAATCTTCATCCCAACGTTGTGCTACCAATGCCAGACCTGGACCCTAGATTCAAGAACAATAAGAAAAAATAACCTCTACAGAGATGAAATGTGTTAGACGAATGACAGGAAACAGTCTGAGAGATAAGATCAGAAATGAAGAACTGAGAAAAAAGCTAGGAATAGCCCCAGCCATAGAATATATAAGGAAACAACAGATAGAATGGTTTGGCCACGTGACAAGGCAGAAAGAACAAACCACAACACAACGAGCCTTCAACAAACGTTGTGAGAACACCAGACTGAAGGGTCGATCACGAGAAAGATGTGTCGATGGAATATTAGAAGCACTAGGAAATATAACAGCAACAGAGGCGAACAGAAGAGCAAAAGACCGCAAATTATATCTCCCCTCGATGCTGAAAGGCAGATGAGGAAGGAAAGAGGAAGTAGAAGAAGAAGAGTCAGTTACTAATTTTTACAGCGGCGACGACTAAACGGTGTCAGTCAAGAAATAAACCCACAATCTTCGAGTGATCAGCCCAGGAAGTAGTCACAAAGAACTAACTCACCAATTGGTAGCTTGTAACTAAAACAAATCCCTCCCTTCCCATAACAGACTGGAAAGTAACGAGCTGATCCTATATATACGACAATCACGGATGACATACGTCACTTTATGTGATTTGGCGGCTAATTTCGGGTCAATACTTTCATTTATCTCGGGAAGGAACATTTAGATTAGGTACCAAATTAACTGCCATCGCTTTTTCTTCAAACCCTCTCCAAATTATATCCTATCCACGCCCTTGATTACATTGAGAAATTCCCACGCCAGAAATTTGTTCAGGCTAAACGTTAGATTATGGGTTGCCAACTTGATAGCGTCTGGCAAAATTGGACATGATATTTTTAACGACAAATTCGTCCATGTCTCACAAAGATTAAACAGAAGCTTTTTTTTGTTGTTTTTTTTTTGCGTTATTTTTTAACTGATTTGTTTTTTGGTTTCTGCCATGAACTGCTGATTAAGATTATGAGAAAGCGTCTCTCTCAGGTAAAGATGACATCTTCACCCTGACTGTTCCACTTCCCGTGTGTTTGTGGTCGCGACTCTATATAATCCTCAGTTATAGCTGTCTATATTATCAGTGCTAGTTTCGTGGCTGTGGAATTTCTTCATCTCTTCTGTTTATTGGTGTTTTATTCATTCGTTGTGTCTTGACGTGGAGACCAGCGCCTACAATGACGCTACTGCGCCATGTTAAGCAATCCTGCGCAAAATTTATTTAGGAGGTAATGTTAATGTAGAAGTCTCTCTCTGGCATCTTACAATAATGTTTGTATAGTTTCTTTTCATTTCACGTCACTGGCATTTTCATATTTACCCTGTTATATTGATTCATCGTTATTCGTTATGATAGACACGTCATGCTGTAGTAAATATCTGGGATGTTCATATTACGTTAATGAATTAAGTTATAAAGTTGACAATCTATTTTACATTCTTATATCATCACACTTTAATTTACTTTGCTTTACCTAAACTCACTTCACTTTATTTCATTTATCTTTACTTTACCTCACTCCACTACACTTCACTTTATTTTTCTTTACTCCATTTCATTTTATTTTTCTGTACTACGCTTCACTTAGAGCCGCGATAGCTCAGTGGTTAGTGAACTGGACTACAAAGGACAAGGGGTAGGTTTCGATCCCAACCGACGGCTTCCGGGTTCACCCAGCCTTAAATGGGTACCGGATTTTTTTCTGGGAAAGTAAAGCAGCACGGGCGTTATACCGACCACATTACCCCAAAAATCATGTGCTGATGGTTTTAAAATATAGGGTCACTAACACCATATTTCCCTATACGCCACTTGGCGTGACAGAGGTACTTTACTTTTTTTTTAACTTTACACTTCACTTTAATTTACTCCACCTCACTTTGCTTCACTTTACTTTACTATACTCCACTTCACTTTAATTTTCTTTACTCCACTTCACATTGCTTCAATTTATTTTTATTTTCTCCATCTGTCGTTTACTTTACTTTAATTTACTTCACTTCACTCCATTTTACTTCCCTTCACTCAACTCAACTTCACTCTACTTTACTATATTCCACTACATTTTACTCCACCCCATTTAACTTTATTTTACTTTACTCCACTTCACTTTACCTCTCTTCACTCCATTCCACTTCACTTTATTTTATTCATTTAATTTTACTTTTCTTCACCTTACTTTACTTTACTTTACATTACTTTACTTTGCTTTACGTTACTTCACTCTACTTTATGTCCTTGACACTACTTTACTGCACTTCACTCTACATTATTTAAATTCACTTCACTTTATCTTACCTTACTTCACTTCACTCTACTTTACTTTATTTCACTATACTTTACTTCACTCTACTTTCCATTACTTCACTTCACTTCACTCTACTTCACTTCACTTCACTTCACTCTACTTTACTTTAATTACTTTACTTTACGTTACGTTATTTCACTCTACTTTATTTTACTTTATTTTACCCTACTTTACTTTACTTCACGCTAATTTACTTGACTTTACTTTATATCACTATTTTACTTTACTTTACCTCACTCTACTTTACTTAACTCTACTTTACTTTACTTCATTCTATTTTACTTCACTTCACTTCACTCTACTTCACTTCACTCGACTTTACTTCACTTCACTCTAGTTTACTTTACTTCATTCTACTTTACTTTACTTCACTCTAGTTTACTTTACTTTACTTCATTCTACTTTACTTTACTTCACTCCACTTTACTTTACTTTACTTCACTATATTTTACTTTACTTTTCTTCATACTACGTTACTTTATTTAAGTCTACCTTACTTTACTTCACTTCATTCTATTTTACTTAAATTCACTTTACTTCACTCTACTTTACTTTTCCCCTTTTCGCTCTACATAACTTCATTTCACTCTATTTTACTTCACTTGATTTGGCACTACTTTACTTGACTTTACTCCACTCTGTTTTACTTTACTTCACTTCACTTCACTATATTCTACTTTACTTCACTTCTCTTCATTCTACTTTACTTTACTTTACTTTACCTTACTTTACTTTACTTCACTTTACTGTACTCTACTTCACTTAACTCTACTTTACTTTACTTCACTCCACTCTACTTCACTTCACTTTATTCTACTTTACCATACTTATCTTTACTCTATCGTACTTTAGTTCACTTCACCCTATTCTACTTTGCTTCACTTCTCTTCACTTCACTTAACTCTATTTTACTTCACTTCACTTTATTCTACTTTACTTTACCTTACTTCACTTCACTCTATTCTACTTTACTTCACTTCACTTTATTCTACTTTACTTTACTTCACTTCACTCTACTTTACTCCGCTGTACTTTACTTCTCACCTCTGTTCCATTTCCTCGAGGAATTAAAATGAAGTGCTTTAGTTAATGTTCTGTTGAGCGTTTCCGTCAGGGTAATATCTACTTTTTCAATTATTTCATCAACTTTCCCCCTTTATTCTCAATGTTAGAATTCTCTAGAGCATAACATGATTGTGTTACATGTCTAGACCATTTAATCTGTTGTTTACTACAGCGCTCCAGCAATAATGAAACTACCAACTCTACACTTATATAGCTATTTCTGATCTTGTATCTCCTTGTTACGTATATGTTTATTTCATAAAATTAATACTTTATTACACAAGGTTCTCTAGTCGTTGTATTGTTTGTTTCAAGAACTGTTGAGAAGATACGACGTCAACGACCTATACGCCTACTCGATCTGGAGAACATATTTTACACACAACTGTCTAAAGTTAAAATGTCTCTTACAACTGACATTTGTGTTTTAACTTGTTTTGTTTGCTGTATTTAGGCTTCTTCGAATCGTCTTGTTCAATTTTCAGTAGAACTATTATTATTACCATCAGCAACATCTTGTGCTGCCTTCACATCGAGGATTGGCTGTCATGGCTCCCACTTAATCCTGTCTCTTGCTTTGATGATCAATGATGTTGTAGGTTCTCTTATCCACTGGAGACAAATAATAATAAATGAATATTATTATAGAGGGAAACATCCGAGGCGATAATCAGCGAATCAATTCAGAGGAAGAGGTATGTTTACAGCACTCGGAAAAAAATGACAAATAATCAACAACAGAAAAAATATGGACCAAAGCAGGATCGAACCCGTACTCAGTGGCACAGCGCCTTGCCACGAAAAGCCAAACGCTAGGGAAAACTGCTGCTCAGCTAACTAAAAAATTATAATATTTATATTGGGCGTTGTTCCCTAGCGTTTGGCTTTTCGTTGCAAGGCGCTGTGCCACTGAGTACGGGTTCGATCCTGCTTTGGTCCATATTTTTTTTCTGTTGTTGATTATTTGTCATTTTTTCCGAGTGCTGTAAACATACCTCTTACTCTTATCCACTTATTTATGTTGTCAATCTGTTTTAGTCTTTGCTTCTGCTTCATTTACTCTGTATTTCCCTCTTCATGACAACTTTTATTAAATAATTTGATTTCTTAGTACGCCTACAAATTGGTACACATTTATTCGAACTGTATTAAAAAATTCTTCACTTCCAGCTGTTTCAACACTTCATAGTTTTGTTTCTTCTCTGCACAATAAATTTTTAACATTTCGCTAAAAATCCACATTCCACGGGCAATTTTATGTTCTATTTTCTTATTTAATTCTTTGTTCTCCCACTATACATGTATGTTCTTATAAAATAAACATAAAAAACACAATGCGTGCTGTACTGGCTACACCAAAGGTTTTGATAGAGTGCCACAGTTGAATATTGTCGAATGTCTGATAGAGGGCGGTTAATGATGATTTTAATAATATACTTAATGGTTGTATCTTATTGTGGTGGTTGTATCTTATTGTGGTGGTTGTATCTTATTGTGTTGGCCGTACCTTATTGAGGTGGTTGTATCTTATTGTGGTGGCTGTATCTTGTTATGTTGGCTGTATCTTATTGTGGTGGTTGTATCTTATTGTGGTGGCTGTATCTTACTGTGGTGGTTGTATCTTATTGTGGTGGCTGTATCTTATTGTGGTGGCTGTATCTTATTGTGGTGTTTGTATCTTATTGTGGTGGTTGTATCTTATTGTGGTGATTGTATCTTATTGTGGTGGTTGTATCTTATTGTGGTGGTTGTATCTTATTGTGATGGATGTATCTTAACTGTGGTGGTTGTATCTTATTGTGGTGATTGTATCTTATTATGGTGGCTGTATCTTATTGTGGTGGTTGTATCTTATCGCGGTGGTTGTATCTTGTTATGGTTGTTGTATCTTACTGAAATAATAATAAAAGTAACCTTCTGTAATGGGTATTATTTTGCAATGCCTGGTTTATCTGATAACGATGGTCTCTTCTTGCTATGATGGATCTATTTGCTATTGTAATTTTATCTTTAGATGTGGGAAGAAAATGGGATGTTATTACAGCAAGGCGATAGGCAGATCTTTTTAATATAATCTTATTTATGTCATCTTTATGCTGATGTCATACTTATATTCATAAGGACATACTTGTTATATCACTCGGTGGCTATAATATAGAAAACCAGAGTTATACTAATGGAAAAGTCTTAATTGCTGTGGCTGAAAATGAATTACAGAATGATTGATATTACTTCTTTCATTTTGTCTCATACCATAACCACAAGCATTGTTGCTCTTTGCAGAATGGTCTAGCCCAAACCAAAAAGTCGAGATTTGTGGCTAACTATTTCATTTTGCGTTTTCTGACAATATTTTAACGATCACCACATACTCAGATTTGTTCTATCGTTTTACCAAACCACGTACTTTGATTGCTTGTTCTATCGTTTAACCAAATCACGTATTCAGATTGCTTGTTCCTATCGTTTTACCAAATCCCGTACTGTGATTTGTTCTATCGTTTTACCAATCCATGTTCTCAGATTTGTTCTAGCGTTTTACCAAACCACGCTCTCAGATTACTTGTTCTATCGTTTTACCAAACTACGTTCTCAGATTGCTTGTTCTATCGTTTTACCAAACCACGCTCTCAGATTACTTGTTCTATCGTTTTACCAAACTACGTTCTCAGATTGCTTGTTCTATCGTTTTACCAACGTTTTGTTATTCGTAATGCGGTCGAAGACGAGATGCCCAAAACCTTACGATAGCATTTCATTTTCATTTCTTGTATTTTCTTCTGTAGCTCTGATGTAAGTGTCCAAGTTTCGCAGGCGTTTACACAAATTGATATAACAAGTGAGCACATCAACTTGACTTGAAAGTCATGAGTGAGATTATCTTCTTTTACCGATATGTTTTAGATGTATAAGGGCTGCTATACTTTACGCTATTCTAGCTGATATTTCAGGCTTCGAGCATTCTTCTTTGATAATTGATTATAATTATTTCAATTTGTCGACTGTTTCTTGTTCTTGTCCTTTTAATTCGATTTCGAAACAGTGTTCCTAGGGGACGAAACAATGTCCCTAGATTATCAAATTTGCTTCTTTCAGCATTGATCTTCATGCCATATGTATCAGCAGTTTATTATCAGTTAGTGTATTAGGTTAAGTAGTTCCTGTTTTAAGTAAACTAAAGAGCTCCCGTCAAGCCAAGTGGCGTATAGGGAATATGGTGCTGGTGATCATAATTTTTATTGATGGTTTCACATGTATTCCAACAACATCATTTATGCCATCATACGCCAAAAATATCACATTATATATATATATATATAAATATATATATATATATATATATATATATATATATATATATATAAATATATATATATATATATATATATATATATATATATATATATATAGTCTTTCTTTGTGTTCTCAGCCTCTAAAAGTTGGTACCAGAGATTTTTCTGGGAAGTAAAGGCGGCCTGGCGTGATACCGACCATATCACCCAAAAATGTGCCGTAGTCATAGAAAAATATGATCCCTAACACCATATTTCCCATACGCCTAGCAAGGCGTGGAGGGAACCTTTACTTTCTTTGTGTTCCCGCACGGTTGTGTATACGTAGAAACACATATAGACATTGCCGTTGGGGTTATTGTTCCGTATAAACCATCTCCGCACATATTTTTAGAACCCTTCCACCTGTGTTTTGGTCCTACCATTAGCTGGTCAAGTACACGTGGTACCATGCACGGACTAGCCAGTATTTACCGCTCATTTTTCTCCTGGACACAGCGCATTACGCAAGGAGGACATTTTTATTATTCATTCTTAGTCGAGATTGTTTTGTTTTAGATATTTCATTATTAGTTAGCTATGCTGTGTTCATTGTTTTGTTTTAGATATTTCATTACTAGTTAGCTATGCTGTGTTCATTGTTTTGTTTTAGATATTTCATTATTAGTTAGCTATGCTGTGTTCATTGTTTTGTTTAGATATTTCATTATTAGTTAGCTATGCTGTGTTCATTGTTTTGTTTTAGATATTTCATTATTAGTTAGCTATGCTGTGTTCATTGTTTTGTTTTAGATATTTCATTATTAGTTAGCTATGCTGTGTTCATTGTTTTGTTTAGATATTTCATTATTAGTTAGCTATGCTGTGTTCATTGTTTTGTTTTAGATATTTCATTATTAGTTAGCTATGCTGTGTTCATTGTTTTGTTTTAGATATTTCATTATTAGTTAGCTATGCTGTGTTCATTGTTTTGTTTTAGATATTTCATTATTAGTTAGCTATGCTGTGTTCATTGTTTTGTTTTAGATATTTCATTATTAGTTAGCTATGCTGTGTTCATTGTATTATTTTTAGTATGTGTTTTTATTGACTCTGATATTCATTGGATAAATGTGAATATACCCTACATTACTGTGTCTCAACCGCGGGCCATATGGCAGTCTTTTTATTTGGGGGGGGGGGATGGGGAGAGCACAGAAAACTCCAAAGGATCCACAGGTAGAAAATTCTTATGGGGTGTGGGCAGGGGCGGGGATGGCACAAGGTTGGGGTTCGCAACTTGGTCTTGGATACCATAAATCTAAAATTTATTTCCGATCTGTGATCGTAACCCTATGCTATAGTCATGGGAACGCCTTCGTGTAAGACACTGCTCACGATAGCTAATTTTTTAATTAGCTGAGTGGCTGTGTACCAAGCGTTCGGCTTCTCGTTGCAAGGCGCAGTGCCATGGAGTACGGGTTCGATCCTGCTTCGGACCATATATTGTTCTTTGTTTTTTTTCTGTTGTTGTTTATTTGTCATTTTTTCCGTGTGCTAACACATACCTTTTCCTTCTATTATTCCATTGGATACCATACTAAGGAATGAATATGTTTCTAGAATAAAGCGCTTTCTTCCACTCAATTCTTTCATTAGCGGGACATACAAGAGTTGTCAAATGAAACACTACGCTGAACAATACCGGGGAGGGCTCAAACAAGGAAGCTAAGAAATCATCAAGATTTTAAAGAACTAGCAGAAATTGTCGGCTGTGTTGATCTATGACTTCCATCATCTGTGCCGTCTTAGGCGAATATCTCTCTCTCTGTCTCTCTCTGCGTTCAGGACTCAATCAGAGTAAGGATTCCAGACTCTCACATGAAGTCAGCTGTCAGGCTAAGTGTGTTGATCGCCCCCACAGACAGAACATCACGATTAGAGTCTGTCAGATCCACTCTGACTGAACACCCGTTAATACGTTGCACTGTGTTCTGCGCCAGTGGCCCAGTGCATCCGATTTCAGCCAGCATTTTATTCGGGTTTGCTTTCCCTAATTAGGCGAATATGAACATGAATAAGAGAAGCTAAAATAAGAAGTTAATGGCGGACGTTAAAAACGGCCATCCTTGATGGACGGATCACCTTTGATGTCTTCGGCAACATTATTTTCCTTTCCAATTTCTCTCTCCACACACCCCCGCCCCCACCTCCACTCTATTACTGCCTGGCCTAGTCGTCCTGTTCTCCTTAGTCATATGCACGGTGTAGGAGCGAAATTAGAATCATAAAATAACTTTACAAATTTGCCACTAAAAGCACCTTTAATAGACTTGACCGAAAGTCGCATTTGAGCTCCGCCCATTTTTAAGAATTATTTTGTGTCTAACAGTTGAACGAATTTATGGATTTTGTATTATTCTTGTAATTTTGTTTGGTAATGTGTACATGTATAACTGTTCAAGAATGACGGTTCTTTTCATTTACAACAGTGTAATATATTTATATAAGAAAGATCACATATACAATGTGCTTGAAATGAGCAAACAAACAACAAAACACCAAAACTGTAATAAAGTTTCTACTTCAAACTCTACTCAAATAAATTCTACACAAAATGCACATAAAACTCTACTTGCTTTTCATATTAGATCCATATATACACATTGTGTATTAGCTTTATTAATTTTGTAACAAAGATAACATATTATTTACCAAAATATGATGTTATATGCAAACAAGGGCGAAAACATTTGTTTAAAATGTAACAACTATATTTGAAGCAGACATAGCACAAATTGACATCGATAAAACCGATTTGTTTATTTTCTATTCACAGTAGTGCTGAAGATCAATAGTTACTTCATATTTATATAATGTATATGTATTTAATTCAATTCAATTTAAAACACGCTAAAAACATAATTAACACTATTCACAATGTAACTATCTCTGACAGTGCCCTATAGCAATGCAAAGAAGCCATCAGAAAACTATCTGGAGTCAGCGATTTTAATTAAAATCGATAATGAAATGTTTCAAATGAGAAAAAGTAGACATTTTTCCTAGTCTAGATAGTTCAGCTGACCATAGAATGTATTTAAAAGATGGATTGGAATATGTATGGCTGTTTATCATAGGACAAACCTAATGGCTTAAAAACCGTTCAGACTGTAAGCCTTCAGCCATATGATTTCTGAGAAGCCGTCTGGACCTGTAAAGGTTAAAGAACGAAGCTTTTGCAGTTCTTTTGCTGTAGCTGTGTTTAATTTCTTAACATCGTAAGGTTCGTTTGTGGTCCCTTGATTTGTGAGTATATACACAAGTATATGGTAGTATATTTTGTAAATAGAACATATAACGATATCAGTTTGATTATGCACTTACAAAATGTATTTATAACATTCATTATCATCATGTGCCATACCGACTGGCGGAAGCGATCATGTCCTTCCACAATCTTTTATCCACAGTGTATAGTATCAATGCTGTTGTTGACTATTTCCCATGCCGTTACCATAAGCTATCTAATACCTTCTCTCTTTGTCGTCCACGATCCCTCTTTCCCTGTATTTTGCCAGTTGTAACTAAGTATTCCAACTTTCCTCTACTCATGTTGTGCCTGAAAAATGTTGATTGTTTCTTTCTGAAGTTTTTTAGGCGCTCCCTTTTTATGTTGGCCTCTTTGAAAATGACCTCATTGATATGTTTAGCTGTGCAGGGAACTTTCTACATTCTTCTGAGAAATCCCATCTCTGTGGTCTCTAATCGTTTTTTCATTTGTTTGTCTACTGTCCCTGATTGGCTACCATAGGTCAGAATTTGCTCTATATAGCACCGATGAACTTTCTTTCTCATTTCTATTAACATAGACTTGTTGCATAAGACATTTTTTTCATTTTCTTAAATGCTATTTTGGCCTGAACTGCTCTGGTTTTTATTTCTGTAGTGAATCTTAGATCTGGTGTTATTATTGTACCCAAGTATTTGAGGCGTTGACTTGTTTCAGATTTGTCCTGTTTATTTTTTTGCTTCATGATGGTGATGATTGTTAATTGATGATTTATCACATGTTATACTTAAAACAAATAGATACAGAGTATCATGACTACCTCGGCAAAGAAGAAATATCGACAGTACTCAGTCGAGTATCTTGGCTACGGATTTATTTCGTCACTACAAGACAAGGCAAGACAAGACAAGACAAGACACTTGTGCTTAATTTGAAATATTACATTTTATATTGAAATTATGCGAATATGTAAATACGAGCTGAAGCATTTGGAAACATTTAATAAAACCAACAGGATAAACTACTGGAGTGTTTTAGCGCGTTGCCAAATAATTTTGAAGTTTTGTAGACCTGGTGAAAAAAATATAAGTAAAAAAAGTAAAGAGCCCCCTTCACGCTAAGTGGCGTATAGGGAATATGGTGTTAGTGACTCTAATGTTTACAGACCTTCGGCACATGATTTTTGGGGTAATGTGGGTGCCGGTCCACTTTCCCAGAAAAAAATCCGGTCCTATTTAAAGTTTGGTGAAACTGGAAGCCGTCGATCATGATAGCGCCCGACTCTCTTGTCCTTTGTAGTCCAGTTCACTAGCCACTGAGATATCGCGGCTCCCGGCGAAAAAAATATACTTGTTCAGAAATATATAAATGTTAACGACAAAAGTGTAATTGCTTCTTATGAAATGTCCAAACTGATAGACAAAAAATGAAAGCCACGCACAGTATGGAAATCCGTCATTTTTCTAACTGAATGTATTATTATTACAGCCGTCACATTTAAGCATATTTTTTTTTGCAACTTTATTGTGTATGTTTTATATATATATATGTATATATATATATATATATATATATATATATATATATATATATATATATTATATCATCATCAAGTTCCATCACTGATGGCACAGGTGATCATGTCTCTCCATAACTTTCAATCTCGATATTTATTGATTATTGGGTTATTGAGTTATTTGCGGGTCATCACCATTGCACTCCGAACATGTCCATAGGTGCTCAGATCCCCTCCTCAGGAAGTCTCGAAGTGTCCAGCGACTGACGACTCCAGTTCTGTTTTGGTTGACAAGTCTTCTTACACGGCCACTAAGTTTCTCATTTCTGGCTGTGCCCATCTTAACTCCCATCTCCATCATCCGATCAGTGGATCAGTGTTTGTCGAAGTCCTGTGCTCTTCCCACATCTCGGAGCGCATTGATGATCTCCGCCCGATCCATTGGTTGCCCGTCCTCAACGACAGCGCAGCTAGCCAACCTGTCCGCTCTTTCATTTCCCCGTACTCCCGCATGTCCAGGGACATAGACAAAGGTGACCTTACGTATTTTGGATTTCTGCAACGACTCTACCCATTGCATGCGTACAGAGCCCGCCTCCACTTTTTTTAGTGTAGCCTTGTGAGTCTTTATCGTGCATTGCGGTGATGTCTTTTTCCTTGTTGCTACCATTACTTCTGTCTTTTTGCTATTAAGGCTGAGTCCTTTATTTTTTGCTTTCTTTCACTATAATGTCTAACATTTCTTGTAACTCTTTTTTACTGTTAGCTATTAAGACTGCATCATCAGCATACCTGATATTATTTATATTATGACCTCCAATTGTTTTTCCAGTTATGCCGCTTATAATCTTTAAATAATCTCTCTCTCTCTCTCTCTCTCTCTCTCTCTCTCTCTCTGCGATCAGGACCCAATCAGAGTAGGATTCCAGCTCCTCACATGAACTCAGCTGTCAGGTTAGGTGTGTTACAAAAAGAACATCACAATTAGAGTCTGCCAGATCCACTCTGATTGAACACCCGTTAAAAACGTTGCACTGTGTTCTGCGCCAGTGGCCCAGTGCATCCGATTTCAGCCAGCATTTTATTCAGGTTTGCTTTCCCTAGCCTTTGATTGTCCCCAATCTCCCTGCAAGGCAGCAGGTGATCTTTTCTGTAGGGGGATTCTGCCTTTAGATGGTCGGCCCTCCCAGGTTTACGAGCACCATCTGCCCGAGTCACTAGAGGTGACTAACACAGACATGCACACACAAAGATATGAGATGTGACTAACACAGACACGGACACACAAAGATGTGAGATGTGACTAACACAGATATACACACACAAAGATATGAGATGTGACAAACACAGACATGCACACACAAAGATGTGAGAGGTGACTAACACAGACATGCACACACAAAGATATGAGAAGTGACAAACACAGACATGCACATAGCGATACGAGGCATGACTAACACTGACATGCATCAAGATATATGACACATGACTAACATAAACATGCACACAAAGATAAGAGATATGACTGACATAGACATGCACCCACAAAGAAATTACACATGTCTAACATGGACATGCACACAAAGATATGAGATATGACCAACTTAGATAGGCACACACAATGATATGAGATGTGACATACACAGACATGCACACACAAATAATCTCACTATACATATTAAATAAATCTGGTGACAGCACACAACCTTGCATAACACCCTTTTTTATTTGTTGAAACATTGCCAATTGGTTTCAAGATCTTTTGGGCGCTGTTTGTTGCCAGTAAATGTCTTTATTATTCTTAGATATTTGCGGTCATCGTTTATACCTTCTAAAATTGTATTATTTCTTGATGCTTTACTTTGTCAAATGCTTTGGTATAATTTATGAGATATGGGTGTAGATCTGATTTCACCTCTATGGCACTTTCTACTAAAGATCTTATAATGTATATGCATTGTTCGTACCTTTACCTCTAACAAAACCACACTGTTCATCGCTAATTTCTGGTCTAATTTTGTTTCGCACTCTTCGCATGATGATTCTTAGTCTTAGTCATGTGACTCTTAAGGCTTACTATGCGGTGATCAACGCTTTCATTCACACCGGATTTCTTTGGAACGGCTGTGAATATTGATTTTAATAGGTTATCTGGTATATATTGTCTGTTGCAGGTATAATTTAATATTTTTGTTATTATTTCTATTCCAAAATCATCCATGGCTTCAATATCATCATTAGTTATGTTATCTGGTCCCAGAGCTTTTCCTACTTTCATATTACGCAAGGCGTTTTCAACTTCTTCTTTGAGTATTTCTGGTCCTTCTCAATTATCCTTAATATTTACTGCAGGTCGTTCATCATCAAAACGATCTTTAATGTATTCTATCCATCGTTCCCTTATACTTTCTTGTTCAACCAACAGTTCTACTTTTTTTCATTAAAATATCCAGTTATTATTTCGTTTTCTTCCTGTTAATTCTTGAATTTGTTTGTATATAGCTTTGGCAATTCGTTTTTTGCATTTCAATCCCTTTGCATCTCTGTTTTAGCCATGCTTATTTTGCTTCATTGTATTTTATTACAATTTCTTTATTTAATTTCTTATACTCCTCTTTGTTATTCTTTTTTCTCCTTCTTGTATCCGTTAGATGTAAAATATCACCTGTCATCCATTTCTTTCTTGAATTTGTCCTCACTGGTGGTATCGCAACAGCCTGCTAAAAGTAATCCTGGAGGGGAAAATACAAGGTAAAAGAGGCAGGGGCAGACCGAGACTAACATGGACGAGTAACATCAAAAGATGGGCAAATCAGCCTATGACAACCTGCACCACCAAAGCAAGAGACAGAGCAGAATGGCGCTCCATGGTAGCCAACCTTTGTTGCGGAGACGGCACTCGATGATGATGGTGGTTTCAACTCTTTTGATGTTTGTTGCATTTATTCTTTTATCATTTCCCACTGTTCATCAACGCTTTATATCTTCTCTATTGCATTGTTCCGGTTCTGAATTGTGATGTTATATTTGTCTTGTAACCTCTTGTCTGGTCTGAGTAAATCTAAATTTAACTTGATATTAACTGAGGCTCTTTTTGCTGTTTTTAATTTTACTCTGATGATGTCATGGGACGCACTAAGATGGAAGCTTGGTCGCGTTCGAGCCATGGTGAATGGTGTAAACAATGTTGGCTTTTAACATCAAGCTGTCTGTTATTACAGCGAGTTGGTGGATTTTTAGAAATGTAATCTTGGGTTTAATAATAAATGTTTGTACACAGTTCGTTAACCATCGCTGTAGATCAAGTCTTTATTCTGCTGGCTTCGTTCGCGACATTGGAAGCTAATGACCTAACTTGTGCAGACGGTTGGTTTGGGGCAAATTGTACGTTACAATGTCACTGCTATAATGACTCAGTTTGTGACAAAACTACAGGGACATGCCCAAACAATGACAGTTGTCAGCACGAATATTTCGGACCCCAGTGTCAGTACTTGGATCTCGTTTACAGATACGCCCAAAAATCTGAACCTACTTTCCTGTTTGATAACAACGACACCACATGCAATCCGAACACAGATTCTACATCAGTTGAGGCAACTCTCAATAAATCTTTGCCGTTCTCCTGGTTTAGGATTTATGTGAATGATCTAACAGATCTGGACAGTTTCACGGTAAAACTAAATGGTTCTGCCTCATGTGAAAATGAATCAAGGTTTGTAGTTAGTCCGCACGAGATTGATGTCTTTTGCTCTGGGGATGGTCTGATCAAAAAGGATATATATATATATATATATATATATACAATCATTTTGCACACAAATCAATAAATTACGTATTTGTCTTTTTCATAAACGACCAGGAGTGGCCACGGGAAGATAATACTGTCGGAGGGGACCCACGGTAGAAAGAAGGTTGAGAAAAATTGCCTGCGCGAGGTTATTTTCGATAATAATTTATTTACAAAGTCTCTCTCTTATTTCAATAAAATTGTTACAATTGATTCATATTTTTTGTGCATGTATTCACAAGTTTAGACTGAAAAGAGGCAGATGCAGAGGGGAAGATTATAAAACAAGTTAGAAAAACATAGAGCTCATGAGTGGGGTTTGTTGTGGAAAAGTTGCAATGCGTAGTAACATGAAACATCTGCAAGAGAATTGTAGTAGATAAGTGGAAAAGATGTTGAGATGTTTGTTGGCAGCGGGGCACTGGAAGAAAAGTTAAATGTGTAATAAACGTTAGACAGCAGAGAAGATCGAGGGAACATGATATTCAATATTTGTCGGCGTGAGTCATCAATAAATGATAAAAAAATATTGTCCAAGATAACATTGATTGATAACCATTCCAATTTATGCATTAATATATGTTTGGTAGATTTTTGTTTTTTTCAAAACAACTAATTAGTAATCTTGATTGGATTACTTTGCTATGATTGTAAACAAATATATGTGTTCTAGCACTTAGCCGATAAGATGCAATGGTCACAGTAAATGTCTAAATCAGTGAGTGTTGATGTTAGGATTGGGATATCGCTTTTATAAGGAGTGTGTGAGTGTGGAAAAGTTCAGATAATGAAAGAGTGAGAGAGGGAAAAATAAAGAAAGGTAAAAGAGAGAAAGGTAAAAAACAGATCGTAGAAATTATAAATTAATGGATATATTTCAAAGAATTGTGGAAAAAACAGACAGACATGGAACATGGATTGGGGTCATCTAAAAGTGCTCTGTTTCATACCACATCCTTTTCTTACACACACACGCGTACATATATATATATATATATATATATACACCACACACAGTAATATGAAACTTTATAAAGAGCTTCGCAGTAGTAGGCAATCTGATCGTTAGAAACGGTCCCCCGTCGAACATGTGTTTCGGCCCTGTAGTCTTGACACTCTAAGGGAGGTTGACACACAGACACACACAGACACACAGACACAGACACACACACACACACACACACACACACACGCACACACATTCACACACACACACGCACGCACACACTCGCACACACACGCACACACGCACACACGCACGCACGCACACACACACACGCACACACGCACACACGAACACACGCACACACGCACACACACATATTCTCATCTTTACGTAGCGTATCACCGCTAAAAGAGACTAACGTTTTGTTACGTCAGAATCCGGGACCACCTATCGGCTGTAAAAAATGCTGACAAAACTTTCAATCTGACAAGCCAGCCAGCACAAGTGTTTGATTTACTGTCACTGACTCAACTCAGCAGCAATCGTTACCTCGAAGACAAAGCTGCCTGTTACGCTACAGTTAATTAAAGTAAGCAGTGGCTCTGTGAAGTGAATAAATCATTGCAGGATTGTTGTTGAAATGTACTTGTTGACGTGAAATAATACTCATTTTTTAAAAGTTATTTCGTTTTTTTGTCTGTTGGGTATTTCTGACAACGATGACGAAAACAGCAAACTGGATTGGCATGAGTTCTGTTCATGTAATCAATCACTGCTGTTGGGAATTCCCCATATCGGCTCCATTCATGACACATCTCCAGCCATAGGGCGTTGGGAAATTCTGTAGACAAGGTCGACTACCATTCAGCCCTGACCGTGGTACAGGTGACGATTCCAAACAGCTTCCAACGAATAGAGATGGTACAGTCACTTCCTTACTCCAGTTTCCTCGAAAACACACATTCAAAACACACGTTCAAAACACACATTCAAAACACACAAAGCAACCAGAATGGTTTAAGCGACCACGTTAGTCTGCATAAATAGGGTGACATGCAGCAATTTTAATTTCATGATCGGTTGTAGCATTCTTCTTGCTTCTACATTTTTAGCTTCCTGTGGAGCATAGGTCTTCAACAAACACTTTCCAAGTTGTTCTGTTTTTTGCCATTCTTTTAAGATCATTCCATGTCTTCCCCATCATCTTTATATCTGCTTCTATCTGTCTTCTCCAAGAATTCCTTGGTCTTCCTCTTTGTCTTTTCCCCTGGGGTTTCCAAAAAAAGGGCCTATTGTGTAATACTCTCAGTTGGCTTCCGTAGTGTGTGTCCTATCCAGCGCCATCGTCTTCGCTGTATCTCTTTATCCATTGGTGTTTGACTGGTACATTTCCATAATTCTATGTTAGTGATTTTGTCCTGCCATTTCCATCCTTTTATTCTGCGTAAGCATCCATTAATGAAAGTCTGTATCTTTGTGATTGTCAATTTTGTTGCTCTCCGTGTTTCACAGCCATATAATAGGACCGCCTTAATATTTGAGTTGAAAATTTTTATTTTTGTATTGAACCTAATTTCTTTGGATTTCCATATATTTCCCAGTGAAAGCTCCTCTTGCTTTTGATATCCTTATTTTGTTATCATTTTCTGTTCCTCCCTCTTTATCTATATTACCGCCCAGATATATCGATTGTAGCATTACCAAGGTCAAACTCTGTGCGAACCAAGCCGACAATTTTAAACGACATTACCGAAATGACACGATGTAGACGGAGCTGTGGTGCAACTATCTGTTGGAAGTTTAGCGAGAAAATCTAGGAGGAAAATATGTAAAACCAAATGGTTTTGTTACTGCGTTATGTGATGACAGCCGCGTGTTGATCTTAGGTTGGGACATTGACTGGGAAACAAACAATACAAGGTAAGTCTAAAATAAAACAAAAAGTGGAAAATTAGCTCAGAATAAAAAATACGTAACGAATTTCAGAGATGAGATGACTTTATTTATCTGCCACTCTCCAGATACCATCGAGATAATATTATATGATTACGTCAATCAAAATTCGGTGCTTTAACAAGAAGTGCTGATGAGGGAAATGTCAGGACTGATTCCTAATGTAGATCGCAGCGTTAAAGTCAACCGGATGCACTCATCATTGTCGGCAACGTTGTGCGCGCTATGTGATAACGATGAACGATCGTATTTCTCTAACCCGGCAGTACGCTCGGAAAGTACTGCGAGATGATCAAGATTTCGATGCTGTTCGTGAACCTGTAGCCCTGGTGCGATTCTCGGACCTTCATGTTAGTCAAGAGGGATATTGCCTACATTCATGAGAGCTCTAGGAGTACCGGGAAGGGACTTGTGAACCAGTTTATCGTTTCTTACTTCGGAGTTTTCCGTGAAAGAGATCTTTTTCGTGTGTTACCGGGGTCTCATTGCGAGGGAAGCAAAGAATAATGACACTGTGACCTTCCAGGCATGTCGTAAGAGGCCACTAAGGAGGTTGATGATGGCTTGACAAGCTGCCATTGTAAAATAGTATTGTTATGGAAACAGAGCCATAGATTTTAGAAGCAGTGATTTCTGCAATATGTGCCATTTTGGCAAGCAAAGTTTTCTGTTTTTTAGATTGTGGTTCTTCCTATGTGCCGTCTTCGGCTCGAAAGGGCAATAGGTAGATAGATAGCTCCGAGAGCTTAAAAACAGTTGTTCGATGTGCGATGAGAAAACTCCGATGACTATCTAACAAACTAACTTCTCTTGGTTGCTTTCTCATTTGCCTTTAAACGTGGAGGGGTGATATAATTTTCGATCTTTTGCTCTTCTGTTAGCCTTTGATCTTCTGTTAGCCTCTGCTGTTATGTCAGCCTCTGCTCTTATGTTAGCCTCTGCTCTTTGTGTTAGCCTCTGCTCTTATATTAGCCTCTGCTGTTATGTTAGCCTCTGCTGTTATATTTCCTAGTATTTCTAATGTTCGATCAACCCATCCTTTTCGTGGTCGACCTTTGAGTCTGGTATTTTCGTAACGTTTATTAAAGGTTTATTTTGTTGCGGTCTTTTTGTCTTATAAAATTGACGAACCATTTTATCTGTTGTTTGTTTGTGTATTCTATAGCGAGAATTATTCCTAATTTTTACCAGTTAGTCTGTAGAAGATATAGCATGTTCAGCTCATTCCCATGGTTGCATGTTTCCTCACTCACTAACGCTCATGAAGTGTCTGGGTTTCAATTACGTTTTTTCAGGTAACAACTTTTAATCTGATTCTGTCAACTACCATGAGATAGTATAAGCCGTACTTTCTTTATTCCAGCCACAGTTGGCTTTCATTGCGAATAATTTAAAAATGTTATCAATAGCTACAATAAGTTGAATTTGTTTTTGCTTACGCTGAATTCATTCTGCAAGGATATAAACAGTGAACATTTGTCCACCTAAACCACGAGTTTCTATGTGTTTGAACCAAAGGTTCACAATATTTCTTCTTTATATAATAATTTATTTAATCATCCATTAAGAATGTTTCATTATATGTTTTTGTACTTCGGGGTAAATATAGATCCATACATTTTGTATTTCGTTTCTACTCTAATTCCTGGTTATGGATACAATCTTTATCTATCTGGCACGTGCTCCTACTGGTTCCCGGTTAGTGATGGCAATAACATGCACCTACTACCAGAACGGGGTCTCCGACATTCTATATACCTCTCTCCCTCCTCCTTATATATATATATATATAACTCTACAATTCCTAGCTATTTACAAAATCATCACACAGGTCAATTGTCACACATTGTCAATGCAATGTATCTAATCAAGTTTAAAGCAAAGTAAAGATAAATTATGAGACTTGAATAGGCGTCTTAGCAAGCGAGGTTTCACCCATATGTGATCGGCCGCTCGTGAAGTCTCCGAACACTTCTGGATAGTATCGCTTCAAGCATCGAAACTCGCGTTACGAGGCGGCATTCCTCACCTGCCCAGAGTACTACCCTGGTACCCATTTCTGCCAGCGGCTGGGTCGACCGTGAGGGGTATTTTGTTTCCCAACCAGGACAACTCACACTGTTTCCAGTGGAAATCGAACACAGGTTGCCCGAACGTCGGTAGAGCAGTCGGGCGCTTTTTCCAACTAGGCTACCGAGGCCCCCTAATCACATGATTACTAATTTCCTTATAACAGTTACATATGTCATAGTCTGAAATTACAGTTTCATCCAGAATTCATTATCATCATCAAGTACCGGATCTGCTGGCGTAGGTGATCATGTATCTCCACAACTTTCGATCTCCGCAGTTATTTATCATTTCTGTTGTTGACCTTCTGCCAAGCCATTCTCTTAAGCTGTCTGGTGTTTTTTATCTTTGCTTCCCTCTATCTCTTCGTCCCTCAATTTTTTTTCAGTTGTTACAATATATTCCAGTTGTTCTCTTCTCATTACATGGCCACAAAAATGATGATTGTTTCTTCCTAATATTGGAAATTAGCTCATCCAGAATTGCTACACCATTTAATGTCCCCACTAATTCTCTATGAAGCAAACATCACATTCCATGTGACGCATTCTAAATATCACATTCCAGTACAGACTCTAAAACAAATTACTACAACTACTTTCCTATAACATCTTTCCAACTTGATAGTAACTCTGGCCAGCTAGACTCATCATGAATGTTGTTCTACTATCGCATGCTCGATCTCTCTCGACAGCTCTTATCTCTGTCTCGCTGTCTAATGTCCCCAACTACACACATGTCTGTATCACAATGAGTAGCCCTATCGGCCATCAAAATTTGCGGCTTTCCCGTGACCTTCCTGAGTACGTGTTCATTCAATCTCTTTGGCTCCCTCAGGTAAAACAACTCTCAATTATTTTTATATATTCTCTTCCTGCTTTTCATGTAAGATAATTCTCGTTCTTGTCTTCTCTTCTCCTCAAGTGAGACAACTCTCCCTATATCAATGCTCGTTTATAACTATAAGTTTAACTAATTTCACCAATGCATTTGTAAGTTTCTGTCGTTTTCATTGTGTCAACAGTATATTTCTGGTCTTTCCTGCAAGTCACTTTCAGTTAAACCGTTTCCACTCAAGTCTATATCCGTAAAAATGTTTCCACTCAAGTCTATATCCGTAAAAATGTTTCCACTCAAGTCTATATCCGTAAAAACGTTTCCACTCAAGTCTATATCCGTAAAAATGTTTCCACTCAAGTCTATATCCGTAAAAATGTTTCCACTCAAGTCTATATCCGTAAAAATGTTTCCATCCATCTCTGTGTACGTTCAGGAAAGAGCAAAATAAAAATATCACAACGAAAGCCGCTTTGTAGTTGGACTGTTCTTGCTACTTTGTAGTTGGACTGTTCTTGCTACTTTGTAGTTGGACTGTTCTTGCTACTTTGTAGTTGGACTGTTCTTGCCACTTTGTAGTTGGACTGTTCTTGCCACTTTGTAGTTGGACTGTTCTTGCTACTTTGTAGTTGGACTGTTCTTGCCACTTTGTAGTTGGACTGTTCTTGCCACTTTGTAGTTGGACTGTTCTTGCTACTTTGTAGTTGGACTGTTCTTGCCACTTTGTAGTTGGACTGTTCTTGCTACTTTGTAGTTGGACTGTTCTTGCCACTTTGTAGTTGGACTGTTCTTGCCACTTTGTAGTTGGACTATTCTTGCCAGTTTATAGTTGGACTGTTCTTGCCAGTTTATAGTTGGACTATTCTTGCCACTTTGTAGTTGAACTGTTCTTGCCAGTTTATAGTTGGACTGTTCTTGCCACTTTGTAGTTGGACTGTTCTTGCCAGTTTATAGTTGGACTATTCTTGCCAGTTTATAGTTGGACTATTCTTGCCAGTTTATAGTTGGACTGTTCTTGCCACTTTGTAGTTGGACTGTTCTTGCCAGTTTATAGTTGGACTATTCTTGCCAGTTTATAGTTGGACTGTTCTTGCCACTTTGTAGTTGGACTGTTCTTGCCACTTTCAGTTGTTGTTGTTAGGATCATCATCACTGCTGCACATCGGACGACTACTTTGGTGCTCCGATATTCCCCCCCTCCCCCACCCCCACGAGAATCTCGAGAAAATCCAAGTATTTTAACTTTAAGTTACAATAGCGCTGCTACTGGGTTAAGTGCTCTGTGCACACCGTGCTTTGCGTTTTATTTGTTTTAATCGTGTTTCAATATTTCGATTGTTTACAATGAATGATGATATCGTATGGCAGGGAACAGACGGTTGTGCTCACGTTCTGTGCGGTTTCGTCTTATATCTTTTGGCCTGTGCTGAGACTGCTATGATGAGGACTACAGCTACCTATCTTTGTTTGGTAGATGAGCTAGTGATTCGGATGATTCCATTGGCGGTTGAACAATTATAGATTTTAATTCGCTTGAAGTGATATCGGGCCTTCCATAACCATAACCATAAACCTAGCTCTGGATTGTTAACCTTTTACACAAGCCAGTTTAATCACTTAATGCCGTACCTACAGGAGTACATGATCATGTCTCTCCTAAACTTTCAGTCTCTACAGTTTTTTTGGTTAATCTATCAATTTGGTGGTTCACAACCCTGTCCTGACCCATCCTCTATATTTTCTCACTGTTTCCCACTTCTTCCACTGAGGGAGATGTGATGGCACAGCTATTGCCGGGATATGAGGGAGATGTGATGACACAGCCATTGCCGGAATATGAGGGAGATGTGATGACACAGCTATTGCCGGGATATGAGGGAGATGTGATGGCACAGCTATTGCCGGGATATGAGGGAGATGTGATGACACAGCCATTGCCGGAATATGAGGGAGATGTGATGACACAGTTATTGCCGGGATATGAGGGAGACATAATGGCACAGCTATTGCCGGGATATGAGGGAGACATAATGGCACAGCTATTGCCGGGATATGAGGGAGATGTGATGACACAGCTATTGCCGGGATAGGAGGGAGACATAATGGCACAGCTATTGCCGGGATATTAGGGAGATGTGATGGCACAGCTATTGCCGGGATATGAGGGAGATTTGATGACACAGCTATTGCCGGGATATGAGGGAGATGTGATGACACAGCTATTGCCGGGATATGAGGGAGACATAATGGCACAGCTATTGCCGGGATATGAGGGAGACATAATGGCACAGCTATTGCCGGGATATGAGGGAGACATAATGACACAGCTATTGCCGGGATATGAGGGAGATGTGATGACACAGCTATTGCCGGGATATGAGGGAGATGTGATGGCACAGCTATTGCCGGGATATGAGGGAGATGTGATGGCACAGCTATTGCCGGGATATGAGGGAGATGTGATGACACAGCCATTGCCGGAATATGAGGGAGATGTGATGACACAGTTATTGCCGGGATATGAGGGAGACATAATGGCACAGCTATTGCCGGGATATGAGGGAGACATAATGGCACAGCTATTGCCGGGATATGAGGGAGATGTGATGACACAGCTATTGCCGGGATAGGAGGGAGACATAATGGCACAGCTATTGCCGGGATATTAGGGAGATGTGATGGCACAGCTATTGCCGGGATATGAGGGAGATGTGATGACACAGCTATTGCCGGGATATGAGGGAGATGTGATGACACAGCTATTGCCGGGATATGAGGGAGACATAATGGCACAGCTATTGCCGGGATATGAGGGAGACATAATGGCACAGCTATTGCCGGGATATGAGGGAGACATAATGACACAGCTATTGCCGGGATATGAGGGAGATGTGATGACACAGCTATTGCCGGGATATGAGGGAGACATAATGGCACAGCTATTGACGGGATATGAGGGAGACATAATGACACAGGTATTGCCGGGATATGAGGGAGACATAATGGCACAGCTATTGCGGGGATATGAGGGAGACATAATGGCACAGCTATTGCCGGGATATGAGGGAGACATAATGACACAGGTATTGCCGGGATACGAGGGAGACATAATGGCACAGCTATTGCCGGGATACGAGGGAGACATAATGGCACAGCTATTGCCGGGATATGAGGGAGACATAATGACACAGGTATTGCCGGGATATGAGGGAGACATAATGGCACAGCTATTGCCGGGATATGAGGGAGACATAATGACACAGGTATTGCCGGGATACGAAGGAGACATAATGGCACAGCTATTACCGGGATATGAGGGAGACATAATGACACAGGTATTGCCGGGATATGAGAGAGACATAATGACACAGCTATTGCGGGGATATGAGGGAGTCATAATGGCACAGCTATTGCCGAGATATGAGGGAAACCTAATGGCACAGCTATTGCGGGGATATGAGGGAGACATAATGGCACCGCTATTGCGGGGATATGAGGGAGACATAATGGCACAGCTATTGCGGGGATATGTGGAAGAATGTGATGACACCGCTATTGCAGGGATATGTACCAGCTTCTCTCTTCTTTCATCTTCGACCTTTCAGCTCCATGTGGAGCATAGGTCTTCAACAAACACTTTCCAAGTCGTTCTGTTTCTTGCCATTCTTTTAAGATCATTCCATGTCTTTCCCTTCATCTTCATATCTGCTTCCATATGTCTTCTCCAAGAATATGTTTGTCTTCTTCTTTGTCTTTTACCTTGAAGATTCCAAATAGGGACTGCTGTGTAATACTCTCAGTTGATTTTCGCAGTGTATCCTATCCAGCGCTATCGTCTTCGCTGTATCTCTTTGTCGGCTGATATTTGACTGGTACTCTTCCATAATTCTATGTTAGTGATTTTGTCCTGCAATTGTATCTGTTTATTCATCATCATCATCAAGTACCGGGCCTATTGGCGTAGGTGATCATGTCTCTCCACAGCTCTCGATCTCGACAGTTGTTTGACATTTCTGTTGTTGATCTTCTGCCAAGCCATTCTCTTAAGCTGTCTGGTATCTTTTCTCTTTGCTTCCCTCTATCTCTTCGTCCCTCAATTTTCACAGTTGTTACAATATATTCCAGCTGTTCCCTTCTCATTATGTGGCCAAAAAATGATGTTTATCCGTTTATTTCAATGCCCAAAAAAGTATATTGTTTCCTCAAATGATAACAAACTTTTTGTTTGTTCCATCCCCTTTATGAATATCATCTTTCCTCTCATTTTCATCTGCCCATGGTATTCCAAACTTCGTTCTGTAAAACCACGTTTATATGATCAATCAAGATTGACTTGTATGTTATGAGATTTTTCAAGATTAACTACTACATATTTCCACATAGCACTGAAGAAATGGTTTTTTTTTTTCACTTTCATTGTCCAAGACGGGCTATGATTGATCTTTTTTTCAGAAATTGGCCATTGTTTGGCTATTCTGCATCTCACTTGTGCTGCACATCTTTCATTTGCGGTAAACCTCAACAATAATCAACCACGACATTGTTTCTCCTTTAGTAATAGATTTGTAAACGCTGACGCGTCAATTGTGACAGTGTGGGGTATAAAGGTGACTTTAACCAACATGATTTCATGTTTAAGAGTAACATTTGGTCAGGACGTATGTTTCAAGTCGTATTGAACATGAGATAACATAAGCTTGCACGTTATTGTCAGCGAGGAGAGCCATGGCAGCTACTGTCATCTAACAACGACGGCTATATAGACCTCTCGCCCATTGAATACAACACGACCATTCTCTCTGTTAGTGGGACTCATGTTGTGAAAAAGTGCAAAGTTATGCCAATTATATAATGTTTCTACAAAGAGAAACGCCTCACATGGAACAATAAGATTCATTTTCCATTTTCTACTATGGAAAAACATAATCATAACACGAAGACCACATGTTTTACAAGAACATCCTCTATATGAGAGTCGCCGTATTATCTCCATCGCACATCGAATGACTGACCATTAGTGCTGAGATATTCTCATTAGTAACTCCGGCACAGTGAAATGACTGAGAAATAAAACTAATGTATTTATCTCGTTAACAGTAACTGTCAATTATAGAAAGTAGCTTACTAGTCATCCCTTATTATCCCTGTCGCTCTCTTGAATGTAGGTAACATCCCTCTTGACTTGAAGATTCGGCAGTCTCATCCGGGCTGCAGATCCATTAATATCATCGAGAACTTCATCTTACCATACTTATTTTCGAGCGTTAGAGATATGCATTATGTCTATCGTAAAGTGGTACGCACAACGATAACAACTGATGTGCGAAAAACGCTTGATTCACTCTAACGAACGCGGTCAGACGAACGAACACCGTAGCACCGGCGCAGAATTCTTAATGGGGAACTTTTAGTAGACTTGGGACAGCGATGTAGATGAAAGAGTTGGAAGTAATCAGCCGCTGACTAAATCATACGGCCAATATAGAACAACATTAAAAGCCTTGATATGAGCGCTAAGTGAAGACAAGAAGAACAGACTGAGTAAAGGCTAGACCATCGATATGTGCTCATGCTGGGTCACGAAGGAGTTTAGGGTAACAAAAGAGGAGATGGATTTACCGGTTTGGGGAAGTATGTCAGAATGACAGCAGGTCGGACAGATATTAGCAACTTTGGAAACATGGGTAATATTAGATACTTTCTAATAAAAAAAAGGTACAATTACAACATTACAAAGATATCTAGATTAGATGAACTGTAAATACTCGACATTTCAGAACCAAGGAGATGAACTGTCACCAAACAAATGTGGTCGCTACGTGCTGATGAACACTTTGAAGAGAAGAACGGAGCACCTATAGGTGTGTCTGGAGTGCAATGATAATGATCCTAACGCAGCATAATGAAACACCTTCGATCTAAAATTCTCTCTTTTGTAGATTCTTCAATTCAATGACCTGTTGTTATAAATATTGGTATCAGATATAAACGTTTTCTTTCTTAAGGTCATTCCCCAGTCTAAATGTTGGTGCTAAGGCCTTATTGTGTTACTTTTTCTCTCTATAAAGTAGATGCCTTTATTATTTTTCAAGTTCAACTTGAATCGATGTTAGTTTAGATGCTTGCAGAAAGGTCGCTACATAATCAAATTCAATAATGTCTTCATCTTCCACCATCCTCATTTGTTGAAGCATTGTTGTTCTCATCTTTCTGTCATAGCATGTACAACCATTTTATCTGTTGTTTCTTTATGGCGGAAATTATTTCAAGCCTTTTTCTCAGTTCTTCATTTCTGGTATCCAAACATTTAAAAGTCTACAAACTTTCATACTTTAAAAAAAAACTAAATATTGAGAAGAAAAGTTCGAGAAACAATCACATACTATAGTACGTTCTCTCGGGGTTTTTTTTTTGCCGATTGTGAATTTTTCCGAATGCTTTTAAAGTATTTAGATTCTGCGTGGTTTCACCGACGCGAGTGTAAATTTAGAAAATGTTAAACCACTGTCAGCAAAATTGTTGACTCTGGGATGCTGTGAAGTTTGAAGTATATATCCTACAGGTCTATGAACTAAAACATAATTTATAGACATTCTCTTAAAATTTACACGGTTAGCTACAAACTTCAACAAACATTAGTGTTAAAGTGTCATATTGAAATTGGGTTATGAACCACAAACACACGTGGAACGGTGAGGATTTTATTATCTGAAAACATAATAATTGTTTGTTTAACATCTTTAACTGAAGGAAACGTCCGTTCGGAATATGCCGCAAATAACGTACCTAGACGGGTTGTGAAAACATGAGTGTAGCCGGAATGAAAGGGTTGCCAGGATCTAGATAAAGAATCGGATAATTTACTTGCTACGAGACGTGCTGATGAAATGAGTCAACTAATACCAAGGGGTGATGAAAGAGTCTTGTCAAAAGTTTGCGGTTTAGCATGCCAGGAAATATAAGCAGTTCGTTTTATTCATGAGAAAATTCCAGATCGTTGCTTATACGCTGAACAAACGTGACAAACGTATTTAGATTTTATCAGTTTACGAGAGTTTCTGACATGTTTTGATGAATGCTGACAGATTTTAGAGACATGTATGCATTCACACATACATGCATATATACATTTATACGTACGTACATACATACACGCTTTTGTTTCGAGATTTCCGGTATAAGATAAATAGAGTTTGTGTTCAATCGACCGCTGCAGTATTCACGTTTGGAAACTGATAATTTCAGTTGTCTGGTGTATATCGATGTGTTTACGACAACCGGAGGTTCCACTTCATGGATTCTCGCCTGTGCTAGGGATATTGTGCACCTGGCTGCGGCCTTTTCTGTGAAACAGGCTCTGTGGATACGACCTACCTTGTTGACCAGTTCGTGGTGCGTACTACGTCATGGCTTTTGAAACTATGTAGAAGACAAATAATAATAAATGAATATTAGTGTTGAGGGAAACGTCTGATGCGATAGATCATCGAATCATATCAGGGGAAGAGGTATGTTTACAGCACTCGGACAAAAATAACAAATAATCAACAAAAGAAAGAAAACATAGAACAAAAATGGTCCGACGAGGTCTAGCGTTTGGTTCCCATGGCAAGGCGATGTGTCGAGGAATTCGATCCTACTTCGGACCATCTATTGTTCTTTGTTTTGTTTCTGTTGTTGATTATTTGTGATCCTTTTCCGAGTGCAGTAAACATACATCTTCCCCTGAAATTATTCGTTGAAATTACGTAGCTGCCGTAAGATCTGTTTTTTTTCGGCGACTGATTTATATTTCCACCTCTCTCATGTGAATCGATGTGCCAAGTAACTTAAGATTCAACATTAAGGATTCTGAGCCGGTGCTACGGTGATTGTGCAACTGGCTGCGGTTACATTGTGGGTAGACTAATTGTTGAAATACGTTGAGCCTGCGACATCTGGTGGAATATGTGGCTGCGTAATGAATAGATCTTTTATATTCGACGTTCTAAAATAAGGAATTTTGGCTAAATGAAGATTCCAGTGATGTTCGTGGTTAATCTGCGAGTTTGTTGAGACTGCTCAATCTTCGAGTCAGGAGGGATATTGTCTAAATTAATGAGAGCTACAAAGGGAGCGGGAGAACCGCGATAGCTCAGTGGTTTGTGAACTGGCCTACAAAGGACAAGAGGTCAGGTTCGATCCTGGTCGACGGCTTCCAGGTTCACCCAGCCTTAAATGGGTACCGGATATTTTTTTAGGAAAGTATAGCGTTACGGGCGTAATACCGACCACATTACCCCAAAAAGTATGTGCCTAAGATCTGTAAAAATTATGGTTACTAACGCCATATACCCTATACGTCACGTAGCATGATGGGGCACTTTACTATTTTACTAACATCGGGAACGGGGAAGGACTTGTATTCTCATTCGTTTAACATTGCGAGATTTGACGAAGTGGTGGTCTGAGCACTTTTTGACTTGTTCAGTTTGCGATGAAGATTATCTGACGACTAAACTAACGACAAGCCCTTCACGTTTTCTTGTATTGCCTAGCATATTTAGTTTTTGACATATGTGCTTCCAGCATGCATCGTGTGAACTTGAACACAGTTGTAGAGTGTTGTGATTTGCGTTGTGATTCGCGTTTAGGCTTGGCAATACAATTATTAAAAGCAAATTCTAGCTTGATACACTCTAAGCCCATATTGGGTACTTGACTGGGGTACGACCTGTAATGGCAGCAAGGAAAAATCCACTGGATTCCCCGTCTCCGTCATTTGCCTCCATGGATTGTCTAGTTCAGTGAAGTGTAATCATACTTCACTTATCCAAAATAGATATAAATGTTACAGTGTATTCTTTTTAGTCAGAATAAGAAATGAATACATTTTAGATATTACATGATTACACCCACGCTAGATCAATTTAATAAACAACAAATGATACCTGCTTGTGCTATAACACGGCCACAATTAGATGTTTCCCAAAGAACATTAACGTTCAAAACAGTGAAACAAACAGAAAAAAAGGCGTTGAATCAAATGATATAGCAGACAGGACGGAAGAGCTCAATGCGCGAGACACTGCAGTAATTACCCTGAACACACTACTTCACTGAAGCCATCTTCAGTACTTTCGCTAGCGTGGGCGTAGTTCATAGTAGGGAACGTACTGCGCGGATAATGTGCGCAGAGTTGTCAGTTGTGCGGTGAAGATAATCTGTCGACTAAACTAAACAACATTAGACTCTGCTTAACTAAACTAGATTAAACTAAACTACATTAAATTACGCCAAACTAAACTAGATTTAACTAAACTATATTAAATTACACTAAACTATGCTAGAATAAACTAAAATACATTAAATTGTGAAAAACTAAACTAAATTAAATCATGCTAGACTAAACTAGATTAAACTAAATTACACTAAATTACGCTAAACTAAACTAGATTAAACATTACTTTTCTCTACACGTTGAAATGTTACAGAAGTGGATGAAAATAAGTACGTTATTAAATATATCGTTCTTTACTTTAAAATAATTTAAATACACTATTATAAATACAGGAATGTAAAACAGCGTTCGGGATTTTTTAATGTACATTTGCGATTGGATTTTTTGCTCTTAGCTTATTAGATTTTAGTGTCTTGACAGAGACGGTAGGTAGCAAGCAATCATAATTTGTTAGCAATTTGGTAGTAGTACGAGTATATGTGTTACTTACGCTGGGCACTGTTTTATTGGGCAGATCCTCTTGTGTCTGAATCTGCCTACATTGGATTGAGAGATTCGACAGCAGAATTAACAAGATGCATTCGTGGTACCTGATCTCATTTTTTTTCTCTCCTGATTCTTTTGTCTTCAGATTTTGACATCATCACTTCCTCGAATGCTGTTGATCCATTTTTAAAAAATGTTTATTCCCTATGTAAAGTAAGTATCCCCATCACGCCAAGTGGCGTATAGGGAATATGGTGTTAGTGATCATATATTTTACAGACCTTCGACACATGATTTTTGGGTTAATGTGGTCGGTATTACGCCCGTGCCGCTTTACTTTCCCAGAAAAAATCCGGTACCTATTAAAGGCTGGGTGAACCGGAGCTGTCGATTGGGATCGAACCCTACCCCTTGTCCTTCGTAGTCCAGTTCACTAACCACTGATCTTTATTCGCTATGTGCGATGACCTAACAGCATATTTTCCTTTTTTTTCGCTGAATTTTTTCTAGGACGCCCTGAGATTAACCTTGAAATCTTCAAACTCCCTTACACCTCTTTCCGTACCTAAGTCCTCTCTACAATCATTGTTTGGGAAAACGATTGCAGCTCCTTTTTCTAGTTCATTTCTCTAGTATCTGAATGATGTTGGTTCCTGCTCGGACATTCAACATTATACCCAGACACTGTCCAGCAGCATTTTTTCATAATAACACTGGCAGATGTCAGCACAGAACACGAATTTCATAGCACCGGCGAGGGGCATTGCGTTAAAATTAGACCTTTTATGAACATTTTCTAATTATTATAAACATTTTTAGAAATGTTGCTTTGCTATATTACAAATTGCCAGAGCAGCTGAATACATCATCACCTTTCGACGTTCAGATGCCACAGTATTTTTTGCTAGCTGAGTATTTACATAGGACTTCCTTGTTTTGTTCCGACAGTGATAGGACTAGGTTCTAGACTTCGCTAACCTTTAGAATAAGAGTACAAAAAAGCCTAGTTTTCCAACTGTGAATCGAACCGGCTACATTCTGGCTGTGCGGCGAACACGTTGCCTCATACTACTGCTAACATTAACACAAGCATTGACAATTTGATCACAAATTATACTACGTTTGTGAATCTTCTCTGTCTTTCAGTTTCGATTTTTAAAATAAATGTCGGCTTGTACAAAGAGTTTAGTTCTTGCCAAATTATATAGATAGAGTCAAAGACATGAATTTACATAAATCCTAGCTTTCGTATATTTCTGTGAAAGGCAAATTATGCATAGACTTTGTAACGTGAGGTTTCGTCCTAAGAGCCACTGCTGTCAATCCAATAAGCCAGAAAAATGTCTCCAATGACGACGGTTCTTGTTCCTGGCAAATGTTTGGTAGTTCCCTAGGAATTTGCTAGCCGCGATAGTACAGTGGGTTAGTTCGTTCACAGGACAGGAGGCCAGGTTCGATTATTGTCTATGGCATCTTTGTTGTCCTCCACCATAAATATTACCTGAAGAATTGTATCTGGGAAAGAGAAACAGCATTGATGTTGTGGTTACCACATTATCCAAATGTGCTAAACATACTAAATGTGCTAAACATACTAAATGTGCTAAACATACTAAATGTGCTAAACATACTAAATGTGTTAAACATACTAAATGTGCTAAACATACTAAATGTGTTAAACATACTAAATGTGCTAAACATACTAAATGTGTTAAACATACTAAATGTGCTAAACATACTAAATGTGCTAAACATACTAAATGTGCTAAACATACTAAATGTGTTAAACATACTAAATGAGCTAAACATACTAAATGTGCTAAACATACTAAATGTGTTTAACATACTAAATGTGCTAAACTTACTAAATGTGCTAAACATATTAAATGAGCTAAACATGCTAAATGTGTTTAACATACTAAATGTTCTAAACATACTAAATAAGCTAAACATACTAAATGTGCTAAAAAAAATAAATGAGCTAAACAAACTAAATGAGCTAAACATTCTAAATGTGCTAAACATACTAAATGTGCTAAAAACACTAAATGTGCTAAAGATACTAAATGTGCTAAACACATTAATGTGCTAAACAAACTAAATGAGCCAAACATACTAAATGAGCTAAACATATTAAATGTGTTTAACAAATTAAATGTGCTAAACAAACTAAATGTACTAAACATACTAAATGTGCTAAACATACTAAATGAGCTAAGCATACTAAATGTGCTAAATATACTAAATGAGCTAAACATATTAAATGAGCTAAACATACTAAATGTGTTTAACATACTAAATGTGCTAAACATGCTAAATAAGCTAAACATACTAAATGTGCTTAACATACTAAATGTGCTAAACATACTAAATGAGCTAAACAAACTAAATGTGCTAAACATACTAAATGAGCTAAACAAACTAAATGTGCTAAACATACTAAATGTACTAAACATACTAAATGAGCTAAACAAACTAAATGTGCTTAACACACTAAATGTGTTAAACATACTAAATGAGCTAAACAAACTAAATGTGCTAAACATACTAAATGTGCTAAACATACTAAATGAGCTAAACATACTAAATGTAATCTTTTTTTTTATTCTTTCCTTCCTCATCTTTCAGCGTCGAGGGGAGATATAATTTGCGGTCTTTTGCTCTTCTGTTCACCTCTGCTGCTGTTATATTTCCTAGTGCTTCTAATATTCCATCGATCCATCTTGTTCGTGGTCGACCCTTGGGTCTGGTGTTCTCACAACGTTTGTTGAAGGCTCATTGTGTTGTTTTGTTCTTTCTGCCTTGTCAGGTGGCCAAACCATTTTATCTGTAGTTTCCTTACATATTCTATGGCGGGGGCTATTCCTAGCTTTTTTCTCAGTTCTTCGTTTCTGATCTTATCTCTCAGACTGTTTCCTGTCATTCGTCTAACACATTTCATCTCTGTAGAGGTCATTTTTCTTATTGTTCTTGCATCTAGGGTCCAGGTCTGGCATTGGTAGCACAACGTTGGGATGAAGATTGTATTGTACAGTGCTCGTTTTGCCTCCAGTTATTTCCTTGTTGGATAATACTGGTGATAACTGTCCGATGATTTGGCAAGCTTTGTTGCATCTTGATTCTATCTCTTCTTTTTGAGAATTATCGTTTGTCATTAGACTTCCTAGGTATTTTAATTCCTCTACTTGTTTTAGTTGTCTGCCTTCTATAGTTATGTCGATGTTCTATTTATTTTTGGCGACATTCATGACTTCTGTTTTGTTTATGTTGATTTTCATGTTGTATTTTGTGACTGAGATGTTGAGTTTGTTTAAGTGTTCTTGTAGGTCTTCTATTGTTTCATGTATTAGTGCCTGATCATCTGCAAATAAAAGCTCGTTGATCTCCTCTGTCTCTGATGGGTTGGCTCGCTTGCATATATGGTCAATGTATGTAATAAACAGTAGGGGGGATAGTACGCACCCCTTTCTTACGCCTGATCTAACTTCGAAGTGGTCCGTGTAGCCTGCTGCTGTTCTGACCCTGCAGCTGCTGTTGATGTAGAGACTTTTAATTAGGTTGGTTAGATGTTGGCTTACTCCGTATGAGTAAGACTAAACGTAATAAATGTGCTAAACATACTAAATATGTTAAACAAACTAAATGTGTTAAACAAACTAAATGTGCTAAACAAACTAAACATGTTAAACTTACTAAATGTGCTAAACAAACTAAATGTGCTAATAATACTAAATGTACTAAACATACTAAATGTGTTAAACATACTAAATGTGCTAAGCAAACTATATGTGCTAAACATACTAAATGCGCTAAAAAAAAACTAAATGTGCTAAACATACTAAATGTGCTAATAATACTAAATGTACTAAACATACTAAATGTGTTAAACATACTAAATGTGCTAAGCAAACTATATGTGCTAAACATACTAAATGCGCTAAAAAAAAACTAAATGTGCTAAACATACTAAATGTGGGTGTCCGGTTAGCGCAATCGATAGGCGGTTGGCTTACCACGGCAACAGCCGGGGTTCGTACCCTGGCGAGGACACCTGGGTTTTACTAATTCCCTAAAAATTAGTGGGAGCCGCGATAGCTCAGTGGTTAGTGAACTGGACTACTACGGACAAGAGGTAGGGTTCGATCCCAACCGACGGCTCCGGGTTCACCCAGCCTTAAATGGGTACCGGATTTTTTTCTGGGAAAGTAAAGCAGCACGGGCGTAATACCGACCACATTACCCCAAAAATCATGTGCTGAAGGTCTGTAAAATATAGGGTCACTAACACCATATTTCCCTATACGCCGCCACTTGGCGTGACGGGGGGTACTTTACTTTTTTTACTTTATACTAAATGTATTAAACATACTAAATGTACTAAACAAACTAAATGTGCTAAACATACTAAATGTGTTAAACAAACTACATGTGTTAAACATACTAAATATACTAAACAAACTAAATGTGCTAAACATACTAAATAAACTAAACATGCTAAACATACTAAATGTGTTAAACAAACTAAATGCGCTAAACATACTAAATGTGCTAAACATACTAAATGTGCTAAACATACTAAATGTGCTAAACAAACTAAATGTACTAAAGATACTAAATGTGCTAAACACATTAAATGTGCTAAACATACTAAATGTGCTAAACATACTAAATGCGCTAAACATACTAAACGTGCTAAAGAAACTAAATGTGCTAAACATACTAAATGTGCTAAACATACTAAATGTACTAAACAAACTAAATGTACTAAACATACTAAATGTGCTAAACAAACTAAATGTGCTAAACATACTAAATGTGCTAAACATACTAAATGTGCTAAACAAACTAAATGTGCTAAACATATTAAATGTGCTAACCATCCAAGTGTGCTAAACATACTAAATGTGCTAACCATCTAAATGGGCTACACATACTAAATGTGCTAAACAAACTAAATGTGCTAACCATCTAAATGTGCTAAACACACTAAATGTACTACACATACTAAATGTGCTAAACAAACTAAATGTGCTAACCATCTAAATGTGCTAAACACACTAAATGTGCTACACATACTAAATGTGCTAAACAAACTAAATGTGCTAACCATCTAAATGTGCTAAACACACTAAATGTACTACACATACTAAATGTGCTAATGGTATGGACACTAATACAAACTTACCTATAAACTACACTCAAGCCATTTTTCGAGATTCTTTCCTTTTCTCTTTCTTTCTTTCTTTCTTTGTTTCTTTCTTACTTTCTTTCATTCTTTCTCGTGAGCTTCGTGCATCGATTGTTGTTAGCTATTAAACCATTATATCATACTTATGTTTATTATTAGCACTGGAATTTTAATTTTTACCGCAACCTACAGTTTTATGGCATACTTTTGTACATGTTTGATCACTCTCATTATACTAAGAGATAGCAGGTGCCAGCAACAATGTAAAATGAATCAAATCTAACTAACCTTTCTACGCACCAGAGAACATTTGGGTTGTAAATAGTGACTTAGTGGACCAGCTTTGTGGAATCAATGAAAATTACGCAGAAAGTGGATCCAATAAACTATCTTATCAAAACTAAAATACTTAACAACATATGTTATCACCCCATGTGGATACAAAATCGCATTCCTGACCTTGTATATAGCATACCCTGCATAGTAAACATAAACAATAAAGATGTGGAGTGAAGAAGGACAATAACATTAAGCTTATTGTAAAACACTTGGCACGTTTCTCCTGGATATTGTCTACACGGATGTATCTCCAGCCAGTGAAACAGAATATGGAAGAGCAGGAATCTTCATTTGACTAAATAATGGCACACTGAACAGACTCTCAGCTGCGAAAGGAAATTGATATTCAAATATATTGAAAGCAGAAGAGCTAACTCTTTTGAAGGAGAAAATTAAGGGGGAAAAACGTATTCTTCACAGATGTTCTGTCACTAGTTACATTACTAAGGAGTCATGGGAACGAAGATCTGAGGTATTTGGAGTTACATTATACAAGCTATCTATCGTATCTTGGATCCACAATTACGCAAAACCATTTCTCTTGATGAAATAAACTGTCGAATTGCTAAGGCAGCTACAATCTTCGGCAAACTCACAGTAAGGGTCTGGAACAACACGAAACTAACACTGAAGACCAAACTCTTATATCAAACGTGTGTGCTTAGCACACTATTATATGGATCTGAAACCTGGACAACATACTTAAACCAGGATAAAAGACTAAATATCTTCCACGTGTGATGTCTCCGCAGGATAATGCACATCAAGTGGCAGGATAAAATAACCAACGTAACTGTCCTGCAACGTGCTAAGACCCAAACAATCATGTCGATGCTCAGATGTCGAAGAGTAAGATGGCTGGGACATGTCCAGCAAATGGAAGAAAATCGCATCCTCAGACAAATACTATATGGCGAACTGACACACGGAAAAAGACAAATCGGCAGATCTAAACTACGATATAGAGATAACTGTAAATCATCTCTGAATGATTTCTCCTTATGTGAATATGATTGGGAACATCTGGCAAGTGATAGCACATTATAGAGAGCATGTATAAGGAACGGTATAACATCATTTGTGCTAAGGCAAAACTTAGAAGAGAAAAGATTCATGAAAAAGGAAGGAAAACCCTGTGGACCAGTGGGCCTGACTTGTTCATTCTGTGAACGCGTGCGTTTGTCAAACATTGGTAGAATTAGCCACGAGAGAAGCTGTTCGTTAAAAGCAAAACCTCAAAAAATTACACAATAGCCTCCATTAGACCATCTGACAAGACCATGGATACAAGCTATGCCAAAGGTATACAAGAAACAAATAACACCAGGGCTGAAACAAAGAATAGCAAAATGTTACATCTTCTCAATATTCCTATATGGTGCAGAAACATGGACATTAGACAAGAAAACACAATAGAGAATTGAAGCCTTTGAAATGTGGATATATAGAAGAATAGGTAGAATAGAAAGGAAAAGAAAACAAACGATAAAGTCTTAAAACAATTAAAAATGAAAAGAGAACTACTAAGCACAATTCAAACAAGACAAATGCGATTGTGGGCCATGTTAAAAGACACAACAGCCTACTAAAGGTAATCATGGAGGGGAAAATACAAGGTAAAAGAGGCAGACCAAGACTAACATGGACGAGTAACATCAAAAGATGGACAAATCAGCCAATGACAACCTGCATCATCAAAGCAAGAGACAGAATAGAGTGGCGCTCCATGGTAACCAACCTTCGTTGCGGAGACGGCACTCAATGATGATGATACAAGAACTGGGAGTCATTAGATTCCATCTTGCTGCAGTATTCGTGGAAGTGATGACGCAAACAAGTTGACAATGCAGAGTGGCAAACTACACCACCCAAAAACAAGTACAACTTATGTGGAATTAAAAAAAAAGTTTGCCAGGAACAAAAATATTAACAAATGGTGCACACAAGACCATAGCTACCATACAAATAATGTTTAGTACCAGCTCAACAGAAAAGAACAAACAACTTTTAGACTAAGAACAAGACTTAATTGATTGAAGTATAAATTAGGATAGGTTCCTAATGACTGTGATGAATGTGATTACTTACCTACCTACCTACTTGAGCCAACATCCATTTGTCCAGGGCTGCCACAAGGCTCACCATTGTCACCAGTTATATTTAACGTGTACACAATAACGATCACGGAACAACAGCTGAATGGGAGGGAAAGAACTATGACTTTTGTTGATGATATTCTGGTATATCGACAAAGAGGAGACAGACGGGGAATCGCCTCCACAATGCAAGACGAACTCGATCGCATTTCTTCCTGGTGTGGGGTTTCAGGTGCCTTAGTTAATCCTAATAAAGCATCCGTTTCGTGGTTCTCCCTTAACAATCATATCGTTAATACGACCACACCGGTAGTACGAATGGGAGCTGATGAGGTGACCAGGGACAAGATGATGACATACATCGCAGTTAAGTTTGATTGCAGCCTGTGTTTTCGGGACCACGTCGACCATGTGATAACAAAATCCCGCAAAGGATTAGCCGCCTTGAAGGTCATGGCAGATGCCAACATCGAGCAGAGGCTTCTTACTCTTCTGTTCCAGGGATTAGTCCTCGCACCAATCTGCGATAACACCGATGAGAAAGATGCAGTCATCTATACAGACGGGTCTGTAAGACGACACCAAAGAAGTGCATGGGCATTTACAGCACGCTCGGCAAGCAGAATAGTCTACTAAGACAGTGATGCACACGCCATGACCACGAGTAGCATGACAATGGAGGTGATGGCAGTGACCAAGGCATTCAAATGGTTAGAGTCCCAAGACTACACCCACGCAAGTATACTGTGTGATTCGATGAGCATGATAAAAAAAGTGGAGGTAGGCCCTGTACGCATGCAGTGAATAGAGTCGTTGCAGAAATCCAAAATACGTAAGGTCACCTTTGTCTATGTCCCTGGACATGCAGGAGGACGGGGAAATGAAAGAGCGGTCAGGTTGGCTTGCTGCGCTGTCGTTGAGGACCGGCAACCAATGGATCGGTCGGACATCATCAATGCCCTCCGAGATATGGGAAGAGCACATGACTTCGACAAACACAGATCCATGTCACTCCTTCGGATGATGGAAATCGGAGTTAAGATGGGCACAGCCAGAAATGAGAAACTTAGTGGCCGTGTAAGAAGACCTATCAATCAACATAGAACTGGAGTCGTCAGTCGCTGGACACTGAGTGAATTGCTGAGGAGGGGATCTGAGCACCTATGGACATGTTCGGACTGCAATGATGATGACCCGGAAATAACTCAATAACTTAATAACTCACATACCTACCCATCTACCTACCTACCTTTCTGTCTGCCTACTTGCTTGTCTGCCTGTCTATTTATTTGTCTTTCCAGGCGAAGACGGAACATAGTGCAGAAGCTCTACTCTTTGTGTCCGACGAAGTTTGTTATGAAGTTTCAGACCTTGCACAGGCCCGCAATGTATCTCGCCTCACGCTCTGTTCCGGACCAGTTACTCAATCTCGGCGAGGGAACTGATGACTGTCGCTTTTGCCCCTCGCCTTAGTGTTCTTTTTGGTGTTTCTCTAGGTAAACTTCTTTTTTTGTTTACTCGCTTGCTCCCATTTGAGGGCACGCTTTGGGATTCTCAGCAGAATGTGACAAGCACGGGCAAAATAACTGTTGAACATCTGCTACATTTATGTCCATCATTTGATGAACAAAGAAGGACATCACCTGTACCTTATCCTGGCAAGCTGATAGAGATACCACCAGCCGTAAGCTGATCCTTGGTTTCTTTACACGAGTTTAGATTTATGTTTAGAGGGTAGACAGCTGAAGAAGATGAATCAACGTTTTATTCTTATATTCCAAATATTGGGATCCAGCTTATTTAATGTCAGTTATGGAGTCCAACATCCAGCACACAACTGATTTGTGGCTAATGAATATATCCTTTTAAGTTGAAAGGGTTAAAACACGTTGAAATAAACCAGCACTAAAGTAATTGGTTTTGCAACAAATGTCTCCTGTACTCAGATCGTTACGCAAAAGTTCACCGTTTCTGTCAGGAAAGTAATGCTATGAACTCTCTAACTCGGGAATTACTTTTTGCTTTAGACGTAATTATCGGGCGTAAAATTGTGAATTACGTAATGTCATCAAGTTGAAATGTATGACAATATTTTCTTTACATTAAACCGTGGTACAAATAAAGAGGTAATCACATAGAAAATGAAGATAATAACGTTCATGTAAATGTCATAAAGTACAGACATTTTTATCCAGAGTTAAAATACTTACAGACTTTCTCCGAGACTACATTTAGTGAGAACGAGAGCTTGACAACACAACTGTCCTCATTAATATGTGCCGTCTCCGCATCTAAGGTTTGGCTGCCATCAAGCGCCATTTGACCCTGCCTTTGACATTGATGCACTCTGCTGGTTGGACCAATGCTGGCCTTGAAATGTCTTATTCACTCAGTACATGGGTACCTGCCTGTAGTAGGGGATGAGGTTGTTCAAATGTCCGACCTGGAAATTCATTTAAGAAGTAACGGAAAAAATCGCACAGAAATGTCGAAATGAAACTATCTAGCGTTGGGGCATAGAGCTCGAAACTAATGCTCGGTTCGAGTTAGATGGAGAAGAGCGAGAAAATATAAAAAAGGTTTTTGTATAATCAATAGATTGTGTGAACTGCCGACATGCCTACTCTTCACAGTGCTCTCTGTGAGATGGGCTCTAGCGGATATGTTGTCTCCAGAGCGCTGTTAAATTGATTCTTGCATTAAATAAAGCGAGTGCATGAAAGGACGGACAGATGGATGATTGGATTGGACCTGACGTTTTCCAATCAGGTGGACCCAAGTTCGATCCCCTGCAGGGTCTACAAATTTTACTTTTTAATTTCATTGGAAGGATGGTGAAATGAAATCTCTGACATGTACATTACATGGCCACGGTGTTGAGACATGCGCTCCATCCACACACATAATGCTGAATTGACTGGTTTATAATGCTGAAAAGACAAGTTTATAATGCTGAAAAGACAAGTTTATAATGCTGAATAGACTAGTTTATAATGCTGAATAGACTGGTTTATAATGCTGAATTGACTGGTTTATAATGCTGAATAGTCTGGTTTATAATGCTGAATAGACTAGTTTATAATGCTGAATAGACTGGTTTATAATTCTGAATAGACTGGTTTATAATGCTGAATTGACTGGTTTATAATGCTGAATAGACTGGTTTATAACGTTGAATTGACTGGTCTATAATGCTGAATAGACTGGTTTATAGCTTTGAATTGACTGGTTTATAATGCTGAATAGACTACTCTATATTGCTGAATAGACCAGTTTATATTGCTGAATAGACTGGTTTATATTGCTGAATAAACTAGTTTATAATATTGAATAAACTGATTTATAATGCTGAATTGATTGGTTTATAATGCCGAATACTCAGATTTATAATGCTGAATAGACTGTTTGTTTTATAATGCCGAATACACTGGTTTATAATGCCGAATACACTGGTTTATAATGCTGAATACACTGGTTTATAATGCTGAATACACTGGTTTATAATGCCGAATACTCAGATTTATAATGCTGAATAGACTGTTTTATAATGCTGAATACACTGGTTTATAATGCCGAATACACTGGTTTATGATGCCGAATACACTGGATTATAATGACTGTTAAATAATGCCAAATACACTGGTTTATAATGCCGATTTCACTGGTTTACAACGCCGAATTGTTTATAATGCCGATTTAACTGGTTTATGATGCTGAATAGTTTATAATGCCGATTTCACTGGTTTACAACGCCGAATAGTTTATAATGCCGATTTCATTGGTTTATGATGCTGAATAGTTTATAATGCCGATTTCACTGGTTTATAATACCGAATAGTTTATAATGCCGATTTCACTGGTTTATAATACAGAATAGTTTATAATGCCGATTTCACTGGTTTATAATACAGAATAGTTTATAATGCCGATTTCACTGGTTTATAATACCGAATAGTTTATAATGCCGATTTAACTGGTTTATGATGCTGAATAGTTTATAATGCCGATTTCACTGGTTTATAATGCCGATTTCACTGGTTTATGCTGCGGACCACCGTTTCCCATGATGGTGGATCTAGGTCACGTTCTCTCGATCGCTGCAGAAAGTGCATTCATGATCTGATTAATTTCGGTTCTCCATTGCACTTTCCTGCGTTAAAGTAAAAATGATGATCTACTTATTACATCTGCACCGCTAAAGTGAAGTCACCCCCCCCCCGGCAACAGTCCCTTTTTGACAAATCAAGTGTTGTGAATGCGACCTTCCACCGTCTAGACTTGATCTTTGCTTTACGTCACATTGGTGCTGTTCATGACCGTTGTTGTAATTCCTTGACGCAAATTATTTACATGTTGCTCATTAATGTAAACTGCCTCGTCAGCCGCTGTTTATCTCTTTATGGAATTTGCATCGTGTATTGTTCGTCGTAGGCTGCTTTCACTAGAGTAATCAGTAATCTAAAGGGAGCGAAATTGTTGTGTGTACGACATTGTTGTGTGCTGCGTCATCGTAATGGTTAATCGTATATTCCAAGAACAGCCGTACGCTAATCTCACGGCCTGTTGTTTGATGTTCGACGGGGACAATCTGACGACTAACTGTGTGACTATACGTTCGGAATTGGAGTCAACAACGATGGCCTAACATCATCAAGCGCTATACATTTTTTTAAAAATATGGCGATCACCATCTTCAAGAGGACGTGAATTTCCGGTATGTGGTGGATAGGCGGCGGGAACAATTGAAGGCTATGCATGAAAAGTATTCCTTGTTGCAGTTTCCTCATATTCCAAGTCCGGCTTGTTGCAGGAGCTACTGAGTTAAGTGCTCTGTGCACACCGTGAGCTGTGTGTCTCATCCGTTTTGACCATGTTTCGATATTCCAATTGTTTATGATGAATGATGATATCGTATAACAGGGAACAGTTGGCTGTGTTCACTTTCTGCGCGGATTCGCCTTATGTCCTTTGGCGTGTGCTGAGACTACTACGATGGGGACTACAGTTACCTTTCTTTGTTTGGGAGATGAGATATTAATTCGGATGATTACGCTCGCACGGGCGGTTGAGCAATTATGGATTTTAATTCGTTTGTAGTGATACCGGGGCCTTCCATAACCAAATAACCAAATGCTGCTGAATTGAGTGGTTTATAATGCTGAATACACTGGTTTATAATGCCGAATACATTGGTTTATAATGCCGAATACACTGGTTTATACTACTGAAGTGACGACTGTTGTAAATCAAAGTAAATGACTATAATTTTCCCCGGCCGGCACATTGTTTGGACCATGTGGTCAGTACCACGCCAGGTAACCCTCACTTCGAAACCAAATCTCTGGTATCCAGGTTTAGAGGATGGGTAAACCCCGAAGTCTTCAGGCTCCGTGAAACATGAACCACTTCTGAGAATTGAATCCACATCCTTCTGATTAGAAGGTGAGCGCATCAAACTACTCAGCCAATCAGGTGGTTCGAAGGCTTGTTATGTATACCACGATTCCCGTGACGATTTAGAATTGTTACTTCCATCTACTAATGCAAAAAAAAACAATGATTAGATATCGCTCATGTAAAACGACTTAATTCCCCGAAGAAGATATTTATGGAGGCAACAATGTTGCACTTACAGCGGCCAATTCTCAGTCTATTCTTTTCTATTTCCAATTACCAAACGTTCCTTAACATGCGCTAAATGCACACGGAACCTCCTGTTTTTTGTTTTGTTTGTTTTTGCGGCTTTCCGAGAGGGTTAGGCATCGATTTTCACTACCCAGAGACCAGGGTCGGGTAAAGGCACCGATTCGAATTTTATAAATGTTTGTCACCGCCTGTTTGTCACCGCCTGTTTGTCACCACCTGTTTGTCACCGCCTGTGGTGAGAATCGAGCCTGGTACCTTCTTGTTCAGAGACGTCGTACTTCTAAAGCACACAACCTTCCCTCCTCCTTCCCTTTTTTAGCGTAAGGAAATAATAACAAAGCTCTTCAAATTGTACGTGAATAAAATTAAAGTTACTAATATTGAACGTAAATAATAACACAGATTCTTAAATTGCGCTTTCGCGTTCATGTAGTGAAACAACAAATCATCCGAAATTGCACATTCCGGCCATATATCCAAAAGCAAAGCAACTTAAATAGCGCGTCTCTGTCACGTAGAACAATAACAAAGCAATTCAAATTGCACGTTCAACATTAAGTTAAAAAAAAAAAGTAAAGTACCCCCGTCACGCCAAGTGGCGTATAGGAAAATATGGTGTTAGTGACCCTATATTTTACAGACCTTCAGCACATGATTTTTGGGGTAATGTGGTCGGTATTACGCCCGTGCTGCTTTACTTTCCCAGAAAAAATCCGGTACCCATTTAAGGCTGGGTGAACCCGGAAGCCGTCGGTTAGGATCGAACCCGACCCCTTGTACGTTGTAGTCCAGTTCACTAACCACTGAGCTATCCACGTTCAACATAACAAAACAAAAAAGAAAAACATGACGAAATGGACGTTCCCTTTAGTATATAAAGTCCAACAACAAAACATCCCAAATTGCACGTTCCCTGTCATGTAGTACAAAAACAAAACATCCCAAATTTCACTTTCCCTGTCATGTAATACAACAACAAAACATCCCAAAACGCACGTTCCCTGTCATGTTACACAACAACAAAACATCCCAAATTGCACTCTCCTGTCATGTACTACAACAACAAAATATCCCAAATTGCACTTTCCCTGACATGTAGTACAAAAACAAAACATCCCAAATTGCACGTTCATGTTACACAACAACAAAATATCCCAAAATACACATTTCCTGTCATGTACTACAACAACAAAACATCCAAAATGCACGTTTCCTGTCATGTACTACAACAACAAAACATCCAAAATGCACGTTTCTTGTCATGTACTACAACAACAAAACATCCAAAATGCACGCTCCTTGTCGTGTAGTCCAACAACAAAACATCCCAAAATACACGTTCCCTGTCATATAGTACAACAATAAAACATCCCAAATTACACCTTCTGTGTCATATAGTACTACAATAAAACATCCCAAATTGCCATTTCCTGGTCCTGTAGTCCAACATTTCTACATCCCAAATTGCACGTTCCTGGTCATGTAGTCCACATTACAACATCCCAAATTGCACGTTTCTGGTCATGTAGTCCACATTACAACATCCCAAATTGCACGTTCCTGGTCATGTAGTCCACATTACAACATCCCAAATTGCACGTTTCTGGTCATGTAGTCCAACATTTCAACATCCCAAATTGCACGTTCCTGGTCATGTAGTCCACATTACAACATCCCAAATTGCACGTTTCTGGTCATGTAGTCCAACATTTCAACATCCCAAATTGCACGTTCCTGGTCATGTAGTCCACATTACAACATCCCAAATTGCACGTTTCTGGTCATGTAGTCCAACATTACACCATCCCAAATTGCACGTTTCTGGTCATGTAGTCCAACATTACACCATCCCAAATTGCACGTTCCTGGTCATGTAGTCCAACATTACACCATCCCAAATTGCACGCTTCCGGTCATGTAGTCCAACATTACAACATCCCAAATTGCACGTTTCTGGTCATGTAGTCCCACAAACTTTTATTTTGATTATTTTTTCATGTGGTATCCCTTCAAACCGACACTACAGATCTCAACCTCAACTTTCATCCCCTCAGTTGTCGTCCCCTGCCTATTTTTTTCTCAGAAAACCAATATGTGACAACTATAGTAATTGTACCCAGATCTCATCTTTATATTTTTGTTTTATCGCCCACAAACATGGGAGTTATAGTTTTCTTCCTAACTATGTCAACTTTATACCCATGTTAAGCATTCATCTGCTGCTGTCTTCCGCGAGTGTATTTCCTTCTTATTGCACATGTTGAACAATTCTTAGTTGCATATTTTGATTCTCTGTTATGTTCATTGCAAACTTCTCATTCCTAAAACTTGGTGTTATTTTCTCTTCAATCCTTCAGGGTAAAATATGGGTACAGGAGATGGAAACCATCAAGTTTGGATGTGATTGCTGTACCGATTAAAATTTCTACCTGTAAGGAAATGCTGCTGTTAACTTCTCAGTCCGATGCCCTCTAAACTCATCTTGTAAGGATAAACAGTTCTGATGCTGCTGTAGACGTTGGATTCATTTGTACAAGCTAGACTCATACACGTCACTTTATGGAAGACTTGAAAGTATAGACAACGGAACCTATTGTTGCTATTTGATGCAGAAAGTTACCATGACGACCAGTTTAGATATTGGAACCCTTGTTTGTTGTTCTCTGCTGATCTTTCTCGGGTTTTGTACACTAGGTGAGTACACAAGAACTTGTTTGTTCTTTTTATAACAAATTTTTCTGTAGGAATATAACATTTGAGGTTTAACTTTAATATTACATGTCAAGTTGCCAGGTTAGTTTTCTTTCAATATTTGAGCAATAGATTTGGTATATCTGTATTTATGTAATGCATATATATATATACCAGAATATACATTATGTTAAATTATTTTTTTCTCATTCTAACATGGTTGAAAAATGTAAGAAAATTACTTTTCATTTATATTTTTTTATTTGGTCTCTTTAAAAACACTTTCACTTCGAGGTATTTCTTCTGTTATCTGATTCATGTCGACCAGTAACACTGAACTATTTTCATTGCTTTTGGTTTAACTGTCTTCTCCAGGATTAACGTTATCATGATTCACATCTAGTCACGATTACTGCCCTCAGCCTCGAGATACTTTTTAGTTTATCACAATCATTTTGCTAAAAACGTGGTTTATAATCATACATGTTTTATTTACCTGCATTGTTATATTTCTTTTGTTGCAGCGTATGGTTTCACTATCCCAAATAATTTCATTTGTTTTGCTGTACCACATTAATATCTGTTTTGCTGTCCAACATAATTATATTTGTTTTGCTGTACCAAATAATATTATTTTACTGACCGGCTTAGTTATATTTGAGTATATTTCTTTTACTGTCCCACAACTATATTTGCTTTTCTACCCCCGTTAAATTATTTTGTTTTTCTGCCGCTTGTATTACTATTTATTTGTTGTCCCTTATATTATATTTGTTTTGCAATCACTATAATTATATTCGGTTTTCTGCCACATACAAAATGTATTTGATTTACTGCCATATATCAACATATTTGTTATGATGCCTTAAGTAATTATACTTGTTTTGCTGCGTGTGTTTTCTGCGGGCATAATTAAACTTGGTTCCATGCCTCTTCCCATTTTCAGTTACACAATCTAGAAATGATAATCTGCCTTGTTTTTGTTTGTTCTCAATTGATGACCTTTCTAGTAGAAACCTTGACTCTGTCAATTCTTGTCTTGTCTGCGAGGGTAAAACATCACACATATTTTTCATTATTTACTTGATCAGACCTGCTTTGTCGTGGCACTGTAAGAACTGCCTTCAGTTCCATGCCTATTCAAGCGGTTGTAATATATATATATGTATATATGACCCGGGAAATAGAAGGAATTGATCATGTGAGAATGAATGAGATCAAGGCTGTGTTACGGTGATCGTATAAGAGTGTGTATGATCTATATGGTATCTGATATGAGGACATTGATCGGCTACCTGGTAGATGAGGAGTTGGAGGATCTGGTACACCTCTACGACAGAAGTATCTACAATCAATGATGAGTGTTTGCTTAGTTGTTGATACTTGTGACAAAGCTAAGCAAGAACAGCAAAAGAAATAAGAGTTACCGGATAATCACCATACAGAATAGACAAGTATAGGATTATTGACAGGAAAATAAACTGCAAGCTTGAACAGCGCCGTTTCTTTACACCTTTTCTTTGAAGAATGTTATCCAAATAGAGAGACTTGGGACAATATAATGTTGATTTTGCTCAGGTTCCATATGAGGGTTTTCACTTAGGCATGGAGATCTGGCGGATACGTACACCAGGGTGCCTTTTGATTTCTAAATGATTCGAACCTCTTGCGCTTAATATCAGTCCTAATCTCGGCGGCCAGCGAAAGGCGATGTTTGAAATGCAACACGTGGATCTCTGAACCAATAACGATGCTTCCTGGTCTGCCTCAGAGCTTCCAACTATCTTGAGTTTTGTTCAACGACTACACTATGAGAATCACAAGTCAGCTGATCACTGGTCTTGAATAGGACAATGTCCTATTCCGACAATGTTTTAGTGTATCTCTAGGGAAAACAACTGTAGCAGATTACAGCAGACATAACTGGGCCGTATAGGCTTTAGCATTGGTCAACCCAACGAAAATAGTGAAACATGGTTCTCTCTGAACAACTGTTTTCTCATCACAACAACATCAATTGAGAGTCTGTGCTCGAAGGTTTTGAAGAATGAAGTACCCAGGAGCACGATTTGATTGAAGTCTTGCTTTTTAAAAGCTCCGTAGAGCAAGTAGTTATGAAAGCTGCAAATGACAAAAATAGCAGCGACAGATTGTGAGCATCGTCTCCTTGTTCTCTTATACCAAGGACTGGTCTCTTCTGTGATTGTGTCTGCTATGACTATACTAACTTTTAGCTATACATTAAAGGAGGATCGAAAAAGATACAGCCCGAGGATAGGTACATCATTCTTGGATGCACAAGCTAAAAATCAGTCAGAGCTGTTCGCTACGTCCTTGGCTTCCCTGCCTGAAAAACAGGACAACAATTTGTCCAGCATATACCTACCTTCGAGTCAGCGCTAACACACAACATCCACTACACAGCGAGATGAGGAGTCAGAAAGGTAACTTGAGGATATAGAACCGAGGTAAAGATTAGGTACAGTGCCTTCAGAGTGATGTTCGTCACTCTCAATCTTTATCAGAATGAACCGAAAATTCAGATACAGAAAAAGAAAACCCTTCAGCTGTGGCAGAAGAAGTGCAGGCTTTACTTTCGCAGGATTCTACAGAGAGTGAAGTGAGTCACAGTCGGGTCTGTTGTTCCACACAGACGGAAATCTTCATTGCTCAGGTCCTGTGAGAATTGTCAAGGAAGACATAGCTTGACGATTGAGGCCATGGACGTAGCTAAGGCAATAGTTTAGCTAGAGACTCAAATCATTACCTATGTATGCATTCTCAGTAACTCAATGATTGTGCTCAGGATGATTAGTATAAGATGAATTCGAAATCAGTGTTTGGAGTCTCTGTAGGTGTCAAGAGTGATTAAGATCTGTTTTATTTGTATGCCAGGGCATTCGAGTGTAAATGGGAAGAATGTGCAGCTTA
>JAVIAB010000106.1:38921015-39061015 GCA_032433765.1 Megaustenia siamemsis
GTCTCCAGTCTTAACCACTGGAAACTACTATTCGTGCTGTTTCGTCCTAAATGTTTGTCAGCAACGCAAGTATTCAGCCCTACCCTATCCGGGAGATACTTGTCTTAACAGGAAATATATTTCCGAGCTGTGATCGCAGCCTTATGCTATAGTCATGGGAAAGCCTTCGCGAAAGGACCTTGCCTACGAAGCTAATTTTTTAGTTAGCTGAGTGGCAGTGTTCCCTAGCGTTTGGCTTTTCGTGGCAAGGCGCTGTGCCACTGAGTACGGGTTCGATCCTGCCTTGGTCCATATTTTTTTCTGTTCTTGATTATTTGTCATTTTTTCCGAGTGCTGTAAATATACCTCTTCCTCTGAATTGATTCACTGATTATCGCCTCGGATGTTTCCCTCTATAATAATATTCATTTATTATTATTTGTCTCCAGTCTTAACCACTGGAAACTACTAATCGTGCTGTTTCGTCCTAAATGTTTGTCTGCAACGCAAGTATTCAGCCCTACCCTATCCGGGAGATACTTGTCTTAACAGGAAATATATTTCCGAGCTGTGATCGCAGCCTTATGCTATAGTCATGGGAAAGCCTTCGCGAAAGGACCTTGCCTACGAAGCTAATTTTTTAGTTAGTTGAGTGGCAGTATTCCCTAGCGTTTGGCTTTTCGTGGCAAGGCGCTGTGCCACTGAGTACGGGTTCGATCCTGCCTTGGTCCATATTTTTTTCTGTTGTTAATTATTTGTCATGTTTTCCGAGTGCTGTAAACATACCTCTTCCTCTGAATTGATTCACTGATTATCGCCTCGGATGTTTCCCTCTATAATAATATTCATTTATTATTATTTGTCTCCAGTCTTAACCACTGGAAACTACTATTCGTGCTGTTTCGTCCTAAATGTTTGTCTGCAACGCAAGTATTTAGCCCTACCCTATCCGGGAGATACTTGTCTTAACAGGAAATATATTTCCGAGCTGTGATCGCAGCCTTATGCTATAGTCATGGGAAAGCCTTCGCGAAAGGACCTTGCCTACGAAGCTAATTTTTTAGTTAGCTGAGTGGCAGTGTTCCCTAGCGTTTGGCTTTTCGTGGCAAGGCGCTGTGCCACTGAGTACGGGTTCGATCCTGCCTTGGTCCATATTTTTTTCTGTTCTTGATTATTTGTCATTTTTTCCGAGTGCTGTAAATATACCTCTTCCTCTGAATTGATTCACTGATTATCGCCTCGGATGTTTCCCTCTATAATAATATTCATCTCATCTACCAGGTAGCCGACCAATGTCCTCATACCAGATATAATCTGATTCATGCACACTGTTATTCGATCGCCGAAACACAGCCTTGATCTCAGCATTTGGACTCAATTGAGGCAATTGGGCTGAAGTCTTAGGAGAGTGATGTAACTGAAAGAGATACCAACTAATAGCTGATTGTTAACTTCAGGATCAGTGCACTAGAACTAATCAAGATCCCACACCACTTCCTGTTAGTAATTCTGAAAAAAAAACAACAGCTAGTCCGGCCTAACGATTATGAATCAAAAAGGGAAGGTAAACCAGATACCCTAGAATATGTTAGTTTCAAATGTTCTTGGTCAAGAGGTGTAGGTATGCCACTCTGCTGTAGACCACTACACATTACAAATTAACTCTTTCCATACGTTTCACCGCACTGTGCGCCATGTAGATTTCGACCGCGTACGTTTCGACGCATAGTGCGTCACTCTCAATTTGATTAGTGTGAACCATCATCAAACCATATTCTGTTTACATGTCTTGTATCATCATGGTATTGATGGAATCTAATTCCCTGTTTAATTATCTATAAAATAATATATAGTATTTTATATGTTAGTTAAATATACATATGTAGATTTATTCTTTAAACAATGAGCAATGTTGTCTCTGAAATCTCTTGCGTGGCGTTGATAAAAAGCTTCCGTACGGAAAGAGTTAAACTAGCTCAACGCCTCTATAACATCATCATCATCATGTGACATACCGGTTGGCGTAGGCGATCATGTCCCTCCACAATCTTATATCTACAGTGCATCGTATCAGTTCTGTTATTGACTGTTTTCCATGCCATGACACCAAGCTATCCAGTATTTTCTCTCTTTGTCGTCTGCGATCTCTCTTTCTTTTTATTTTGCCAGTTGTAACCAAGTATTCCAACTTTCCTCTTCTCATGATGTGCCCGAAAAATGTTGATTGCTTCTTTCTGACGTTTTTTAAGAGCTCCCTTTTTGTGTTGGCCTCTTTTAGAACTTCCTCATTGGTCTTTTTAGCTGTCCAGGACATTTTCAACATCCTTCTGAGAAATCCCATCTCTGTGGCCTCTAATTGTCTTTTCATTTGTTTGTCTACTGTCCATGATTCGCTTCCATGGGTCAGAATTGGTTCTATATAGCACCGATGAACTCTCTTTCTCATTTTCATTGACATAGATTTGTTGCATAAGATATTTTTCATTTTCTGAAATGCTATTTTGGCCTGAGCTATTCTGCTTTTTATTTCCCCCTATAGCAACAACGGAGAAATACAGAGGGAACTGGGGGAAACGGAATCAGAGAAAAATAAGGTTTAAAAAAGAGATACAAAACAATGTATAAAGTGATGCAATGTATAAATACACTAATTCACTTCAGAAATGAATTGCTGTATATCCATCTTGTGCCTAATTAGTGCATGTTCGTCCCTGACCTTATAATGTTGACAATATTAACTCGCCCAAAGCGTGTTCGGGCTGCTTATGTAAAACTCACGACAGAAACACGAATTCAATAACAGCAGAGTTCCAGCCTGCCAGTGACAGCTTTTAAGGGCCGTCCATTAATCGTTCAGAAACCACAACTTCCTGTTATGATGTCACGTCTTCATGTGTATCTATTTAAATAGACGTGTAAAGAATAAATTTAAGTTACTGTGCACTATCTCTAGCTGACATTAAGAGATTCATTTCACTTCTTGTTCACCACTATATTTATTACGTGGCAATCCAAACGTAGTCTATTTAGTGATAAGCAGAAATATAAAATATTCCATTTATTCAATAATGTGTGGGTCTGGGATTAGAACTACAGGGAACATGTACAATATGTGGGGCCCGCGAGTAGAGCTACAGGGAGCATATAAAATATGTGGGGCCGTGAGTAGAGCTACAGGCAACATGTAAAATATGTGAGGCCGCGATTAGAGCTACAGGGAGCATATAAAATATGTGGGGCCGCGAGTAGAGCTACAGGGAACATGTAAAATATGAGGGGCCACGATTAGAGCTACAGAGAATATGTAAAATATGTGAGGCCACGAGTAGCGCTACAGAGAACATGTAAAAATATGTGGTGCCGCGAGTAGAGCTACAGGGAACATGTAAAATATGTGGTGCCGCGAGTAGAGCTACAGGGAACATGTAAAATATGTGGGGCCGCGAGTAGAGCTACAGAGAACATGTAAAATATGTGGTGCTGCGAGTAGAGCTACAGGGAACATGTAAAATATGTGGTGCCGCGAGTAGAGCTACAGAGAACATGTAAAAATATGTGGGGCCGCGAGTAGAGCTACAGGGAACATGTAAAATATGTGGGGCCGCGAGAAGAGCTACAGGGAACATGTAAAAATATGTGGTGCCGCGAGTAGAGCTACAGGGAACATGTAAAATATGTGGGGCCGCGAGTAGAGCTACAGGGAAGATGTAAAATATGTGGGGCCGCGAGAAGAGCTACAGGGAACATGTAAAATAAATATAATGTGGTATCTAACAGCTAAACTAGTAGAGAGTCGAGACAAATAACGACGTTTCGGCAATAACAGAATGAATCTTCAAATCCTATACCGACATTTCCAGATCAGTGTTCAACTGTTGGCCTTTTGTCTTTGGTGTTTACATTTGCTGCTTTAGAGTAGCTCTGGCCTATAATATTTGATGTTGCGTACTGATCAAGGCTGTTGCGAAACGTCGTCGTTTGTTTAGTCTCTCTACTGGATTAGCTGGTCGATACAATTTTGTTTATTTTACAGGGTCACTTTGATAATTTCTGCTAGACTGGATTTTTCTCTTATATCCGATGTAAAGCAAACATCTGTACTCTTTACATCCTTACATATTTCGTACTGTGCTCTATAGTCCGTTCAGAAATTCATAACCACACTTGAATTAGCTTTACGTGATAACCGTTTGTTATTTTGCTTTCAACTTTTGCATGTAATCTTATAATATTGATGTCGTTATAGAAATATTTTTTGCTCTGAGAAATTTGATCTAGTTTAAAAGTTTTCTTCTTTAGGCTATATTAAATTCACCCTGTTCGAATTTGACACCATTTTAGGATATATACATTAATTTGGTGCGGTCGTTCACGTAAAATAGTTTGGCTATTGCAGAAACACTAAGTTCAGGAAAATCCCGTGCACAAAACTGAATTGTTATTGAACGACATGACGCACCACGGCCTGGGCATTAATTACATAAGTGAAGGCGTATCTTTATTAATTTTGTGAAGACTCAGTAGACAATTTGTTGACTTTAAATACCAACATTTATATCTAAATTACAATGAGTTTGAAATGCAAATTTATAACTATGCAAAAGGTTACTGTTTTACTATATCAGCACTTCCTTAGGGAATTCAAGATGGGACAAAGTACCTACTGCATCAAATACAAAAGAGCAAATTAGGACATGGCTTGCGAATGAAAATGACAAATTTGACGACACATATTTAAAACCCGAATTGTTACAACTTGTGAAGAATACGAATAAGAAAAAGGTGTACCATGTTGACAAAATCATTGAGAAATACGGCCACACTAATTGTAACCAATTGAATTCATGTTTGCAAATACACATAACGAACAACACCCACAATTAAGCACTATGTAGATACGCTTCTATAGTCCGTTCAGATTCGTTTGCCTAGACATTAATTTATTTTTTTCAAAAACTTATTGTTCATTTGCATTGATCTTTTGAAGTTAGGTTTAGAATACTAATGTCGCTATAAAAATATTTTTTTATCAAAGAAATGTGATCCAGTTTCAAAGATGCCTTATTTAACCTATATTAAAAAAAAGTTAATCGATATTATAAACACCGGCGGGATTATGTAGATGCTTACATCTCACAGCTGATTCTTTAACATATAGGCATGACCTTCACGGCTGAATGCGCACCGTCCTAAAATAGTTATGTTTCCACTATAAATTTTTATAAAGAAATGTTACATATGAAATTTCCCGTTTAGCACAAAATGACATTTTAGCCGAAACCGGAAATTATGTGACGTCAAAATCACGGCCGTAGACTCGAGTTCGAGTCATAATTCAGAGGCAAATCTCAATATTTACAGAAAGGAGGCGGCACTATCCATATTATCTTCTGCAAGTCTATGTGAGAATGAATATAAAGGCAAAATATTTTACTGAGCATAACATTGCTATAAAGATTTATCAATACTTCTGCAGAGAGCGTAAAAAGGGACATCTTTATTGTTCTTTATCAAACCCTGAGAAGAGAACAATGCATATTTTAGGTTTGTGTAAACGTTCATTTGATCGAATAGTTAAAGGAAGCGGATATTTATTGCCAACAAATGCAAGAAAGCAAGGAAGGAAAGAAACGTTAGACAGTTTTGATAAGGACCTAGTAAAAAGAGAAATCTGTCGAATGTTTGATATAAACGAAGAAGTGACACTTAGAAAGTTGAAGCTTTGGCTGAAAACTAACAACGACATTGAAATATCAAAAACTTCATTATGGAAAATATTAAGAAGTGCAGGCTTCACCTTTAGAAAGTATGCTGGTGGAAAAAACATTATTTGTGAGAAGCCACATCTAGTAGCTCTTAGAAGCAAGTATTTACGTGAAGTGAAGGAAATGCGCGAAAATGATTATGATATTGTTTATTTAGATGAAACTTGGATCAACGCTCATCATACAAATGAAAAGGAATGGCAGTTAGCAGATGGAAGTATTAAAAGATCAGTACCAAGCTGTAAAGGGCAACGTTTGATAGTTGCACATGCAGGTAGCAGACATAATGGGTTGTTGCAGAATGCTCATCTCGTTTTGATTTCAAAATCCATAGACAATAGAGACTACCACTCCGAAATTAATGGGCACATATTTAAAGACTGGATCGAGAAAAGTATCCTTCCAATATTAGATCGACCTTCTTGTCTGATAATGGACAATGCTTCATACCATAACGTAGTTAACGTAGAAGATAGAATCCCAACATCATCAAGTACACAAGATGCAATCAAAACGTGGCTCATAAAAGAACACATACAAGTTAACGACAGCTACTTGAAACCCGAATTGCTTAGCCTTGTAAAACAGACACAACGTACAAAGATATTTAAAATAGACAAGTTAATTCAAGAACATGGCCATAGATGTTTGAGACTACCTCCATATCATGCACACTTAAATCCTATAGAACTAGTTTGGGCAAAAGTTAAAGGACACGTAGCATATACAAATAAAACTGTCAAATTATGCAATGTTGAGACACTTACAAATCAGGCTCTATCAAATATAAATAAAGACTACTGGGTAAAATGTGAGGATCATGTGTTACGACAAGAAGAGGAATATTGGAAAAAGGATGGTTTGTTGTTTGTTCAGCCGAAAGCAGTAATCGACCTATTTGACTCGTCTGATTCTGAATGATCATTACTCTGATTAAGTCTACAGATAAATAGTTTGATTTGCAAAATTTCCTAGTTGATTTGTTAAACAGTTTATTGTTCAAGACCACCCAAGCAATCAAAAATATGTTATAAGCAAACCAACAACCATTACTTTGAATGGAAGCCTGCTTGAGTCAGTACAGAAGTTCAGCTATCTTGGATCCACTATTACAGCCACACTTTCCTTAGATGAGGAACTAAATGTACGTATTTGAAAGGCAGCGACAACATTTGGGAAACTCACACCAAAAGCATGGAACTATATCAAATTGACTCTACGAACAAAAGTTCTATATATAATTTAAAATTTGTATACTTGCCACCCAGTAAAATTTTATGGACACGCCTATGGGTCATCGTTGCACTAGATTACTGTAAAACATTTTGATTAGGGTCAAAATAATAGTTACATGGGCAAAGATCAAAGGAATTCGCCGCTTTAAGAAAACCGTTATAGCTAGACATCGAGTAACACATATGTTCTCGTGACATGGACATTTTAACACCGTATGCCAAAAATCATGTGAAATCATCAAGAACTTTTTGAATTATAAATCATAACATCTCGGCAAACGATTCTGAACGGACTATAGTTGTTTTAACCTTCTTTGTGATGTTATTATTTTAAATTCGAAAGAATTGCATGTTTTTAGAGGTCTCAGTCAATTTACAACAACTCGTCATCTTGTACATTATTCTAGATGTATTTATTCCAGTTGTATGAAGTTCAGGGTTCTCTAATATTTTGTTCAGTTTCATAGTTACTCTTGCCAAGTGTCCTGGATTTTAATTTTCTTCAATCACTTAAGTAGTTTTGGGGGCTTCTTCAAAATATTGCATGCAGTGCGATAGGTTTGTTCAATGTCTCTAAGTATTTTCAATACTTCCACTGTGTGTTTTTCTTTTGTGTCAATATTGAGTATGCAATGTTCCAGGTTTCTTCAAAATCTTTTAAACAGTAAAAAAATTTAAAAATGTCCCGTCACGCTAAGTTGCTTATAGGAAATATGATGTTAGCGACCATAATTTTTACAGAACTTCGGTACATGATTTTTCTAGATAATGTGGTCGTTATTACGATGTGCCGCTTTACTTTCTCAGAAAAAAAATCAGGTACCCATTTAAGGCTGATTGAACCCGCAAGCCGTCGATCAGGATCGAACCCTACCTCTCGTCCTTTGTAGTCCAGTTCACTAACCACTGAGCTATCGCGGCTCTCTTTCAAACAGTGTTCTAGATTTATTTAATATATACGTTTACATTGTTCTGGGTTTCCTCAATATATAGTGTACATTTTCTATATTTCTTTAGTATATATTTATACAGTGCCCTAGATTTCTTAACAATATTTTATACAGTGATCTAAGTGTTGTATGTTTTGAAATATCTAATAAATAATGTTTCAGATTCCCCAAAAAGACAGGAACATGTTAGTTGGTTCCGTTCACATGAAATAGTTGAACCACATTCTATTTACTCCAGTGGAAGAAAAACAACACTGGCGCTGTGCTGTCATTATTGCCCAATATGTTTTGCAGTTTGTCGAAAGATATAAATCGTATCACGAGATTATAATATTCTCTTTCTGTTACTATAGAGGAGTGTATCAGAAACGGTCTTTTCTTTCTTTCTTTCTTTCTTTCTTTCTTTCTTTCTTTCTTTCTTTCTTTCTTTCTTTCTTTCTTTCTTTCTTTCTTTCTTTCTTTCTTTCTTTCTTTCTTTCTTTCTTTCTTTCTTTCTTTCTTTCTTTCTATCTTTCTTTCTATCTTTCTTTCCTTCTTTCTTTCTTGCTTTCTTTCTTCAATATACGATTAAGACATCTTAACCTGACAAATAAACGGCCTGTTAAAACTTGAACGAAACCACTCACCTACAACAAACTCTTCTCTTACGTTTCTTCTCTTCCAAAGCATTCACCCGTTAAGTGAGCGTGGATGCGATGTGTCGCTATTTTACGGCAAAGCCTCGACATCTGCGCCTTTCTTCCCGACACATCCGTCTTATACATGGATTGGTAGATTTGCTTAACAATTCTTGCCCGAACAGCAGCCTACTCTTTTTTCGACTTTTTAATTGTCAATGTTTCTTTAACGTAAGCTGGTTCACACGGGGCCTCCTATTTTTCGTTGTTTTCTGAGAGGTTTAGGCATAGGATTTCACTACCCAGAGGCCAGGGGAGGATAAAGCCACGATGGCACTACTGGTTCGATTTTTCAGAAATGCTCACAGCTTGTGATGAGTATCGAACCCGGAACCTTCCTGTCCAGAGACCGACCACACAGTCCCTCTCTTCTGACATTTAATCATGTGACATGCATTGACATGGCATCGACGTGAATCATGCAGCTGATTTTAACATGGTGTTATAGGTAAATCATCCAACTGATTTGACATGGGGTTATAGGTAATTCATGCAACTGATTTGACATAGTATATAGCTAAATTATGCATTTGATTTTACATGGTGATATAGGTAAATTATGTAACTGATTTGGCATGGTGTAATAGCTAAATTATGCAACTGGTTTGACATGGTGTTATTGCTAAATCATGCAACTGATTTGACATGGTGTTATTGCTAAATCATGCAACTGATTTGACAAGGTGTTGTTGCTAAATTATACAACTGGTTTGACATGGTGATATAGGTAAATTATGCAACTGATTTGGCAAGGTGTTATAGCTAAATTATGCAACTGGTATGACATGGTGATATAGGTAAAGTATGCAACTGATTTGACATGGTCTTATATTTTTTTTCTTCTTCTATCCTTCCTCTAAAAAGGGAGCTCTTAAAAAATATCAGAAAGAAGCAATCAACATTTTTCTGGCACATCATGAGAAGAGGAAAGTTGGAATACTTGATTACAACTGGCAAAATAAAAGGAAAGAGAGATCGCGGACGACAAAGAGAGAAAATGCTGGATAGCTTGGTGTCATGGCATGGAAAACAGTCAACAACACAACTGATACGATGCACTGTAGATAGAAGAATATGGAGGGGCATGATCGCCTACGCCAACCGGCAGGGTACATGATGATGATGATGATCCTTCCTCTGCTGCCGTTGGCGTCGAGGGGAGAAACAATCTGCGATTCTTTGCTCTTCTGTTGGCCTATTCTGATGTTATCCCTCCTAGTAACTCTAGTATTCCCTTTATCCATCTCTTTCTCGGTCTTCCTCTTAATCTGGCGTTTTCGTAGCGTTTATTTATGGCCCTTTGAGTCATTGTTAGTTCTTTTTGTCTTGTTATGTGGCCGAACCAATTTATCTGTTCTTTCTTTATGTAATCGATGGCTGGTTCAATTTCGAGTTTCTTCCTCAGGTCCGTGTTTCTTACTCTGTCCCTTAGGCTGTTTCCTGTCATTCTTCTGACACATTTCATTTCGGTGGTCGTTATCTTTCTTATTGTTCTAGAGTCCAGCGTCCAATTCTGGCACTGATAGCACAGAGTTGGTAGAAACATTGATTTGTATATTGCCCTTTTTGCTTCCGTAGTTATTGCTTTGTTTATCAATAGTGTTGATACTTGGCCTATAACTTGGCATGCTTTGTTACACCTTACATCTATCTCTGTCTCTTGGTTATTGTCTTGTGTTAACGTGCTACCCAGATATTTAAAATTGTCAACTTGCTTCAAAGTCATATTATCTATTATGATGTTTAGTTTTTCTTTATTTCTCGCTATTGCCATTACTTCGGTTTTGCTTATGTTGATCTTCATGTTGTATTGTTTACAAGTGTTGTTTAGCCTGTTGATATGTTCTTGTAGGTCCTCAGTTGTTTCATGTATCGACTTGGTCGTCTGCAAATAGTATTTCATTTATTTCTTCCTCTCTTCTGTTGTTTTCTGGCACGTATATTTCGTTCTCTTTTGTGTTATCGCTTGTTATCATCCGTGTTTGTATATTTCCTTGGACTGGGCATGCTAATTTGCATATATTGTCCATATATGTGATGCAAAGTAAAGGGAAAGCACGCAGCCTTGTCTTACTCCGGAGTTAATGGTGAAGTATTTAGAGTAGCCTGCTGAAGATCATACTGTAGTGCGACTACTTTCATAGAGGCTCTTTGACATGGTGTTATAGCTAAATTATGCAACTGGTTTGACATCGTGATATAGGTAAATTATGCAACTGGTTTGACATGGTGATATAGGTAAATTATGCAACTGATTTGACATGGTGTTATAGCTAAATTATGCCACTGATTTGACATGATGTTATAGCTAAATTATGCAACTGATTTGACATGGTGTTATAGCTAAATTATGCCACTGATTTGACATGGTGTTATAGGTAAATTATGCAACTGATAGGACATGGTGTTATAGGTAAATTATGCAACTGATTTGATATGGTGTTATAGGTAAATTATGCAACTGATCTGACATGGTGTTATAGCTAAATTATGGAACTGATAGGACATGGTGTTATAGGTAAATTATGCAACTGATCTGACATGGTGTTATAGCTAAATCATGCAACTAATTTGACATGGTGTTATCGCCCTCAATCGCCTCAACGCCTACCTGTTATCGCTGACCTCATTATCCTCTTGTGCTGTATCTGAGCACTTCATGACTGCCAATTCTATTTCCCAAATTATTCCGAGAATTTTCCCTAAAACCACTTTCACTGAGATAATGTCAAGCATGCGGTTTTCTGTTTTCGCTGGCATTCAGAAGTGAATTAAAGAATGATACATTCATCATTATCATCATCATTATCTTTATCGTCCCTGATGAAATTTGGCTCCCATGATAATTAATCACACGAACGAATATAAATAAGACAACAAATTAAAACATAAGTAAGACAACAAATTGGGAGCCGCGATAGCTCAGTGGTTAGTGAACTGGACTACAAAGGACAAGGGGTAGGGTTCGATTCCAACCGACGGCTTCCGGGTTCACCCAGCCTTAAATGGGTACCGGATTTTTTTTCTGGGAAAGAAAAGCGGCACGGGCGTAATACCGACCACATTACCCCAAAAATCATGTGCTGAAGGTCTGTAAAATATAGGGTCACTAACACCATATTTCCCTATACGCCACTTGGCGTGACGGGGGTACTTTACTTTTTTTCTTTACTAAGACAACAAATTAAAACACAAGTAAGACAACAAATTAAAACATAAGAAAGACAACAAAATAAAACATAAGTGAGACAACAAATTAAAACATAAGTAAGACAACAAATTAAATATAAGTAAATCAATAAATATAACAACACTAAGATAACAAATTAAAACATAAGTAAGACAACAAATTAAAACATAAGTAAGTCAATAAATTAAAACATAAGTAAGACAACAAATCAAAACATAAATAAGACAACAAATTAAAATATAAGTAGGAAAACAAATTTAAAAAAAAAATAAGTAAGTCAACAAATGAAATGGTTTGCACACCTGGAAAGAATATCAAGAGATTGTGTACAATTAAAAAAAAACATGAATTAAAAGAGAAATGGAAGAAGAGACCATGGTAGACATAGAGTAAGATGGACTGACAACATCCGAGACACGCTACACCGAAATATCATTTGACAATATGCTTGAGGCTTCCAGAAGGGCAATAACTAGAAATTTTTTTTGTATTTCCCTCGACGCCCAAAGCGGTATAAAAGGAAATGAAGAGGGAAGAGATAGATATAAATAGCTAATCTGAAGCTTTCACTATCCTGCGCGAGATTCCCAAGTTCTGTTGCAATCATGCCCCGTGTATTTGTGAAATCTTGCAACCACCCGCTTCTAGATCTTCCTCTCTCTCTCTCTAGTTTGCTCGATATCAAGTACCCCCATAATGGTTATCTCCAGGCTATTTTTGCGTTTCCAGAGTTGTCAACAATATTTTATTTTTCTTGTTTTTATGTAAAGACAAATTATATCTATCATGTATTTTTAGTTTGTTTTTGTGCTGCACTGAAAGTATCTCCAAATATATAACGATTACACTTATCACTTTTAATAAAATGTTCCATAACACTTATAACATAACATTCATATCACATTTGTCCCTATGACATTTAACCGCGAGCGTGGGAGTAATCGAGCTGTAATGACGTACTCTCTCTGAGGCCAGGAGATCTTAGGTTTTCGCCTTGTTTCCCGGAATAAATAAATGGGGGGAAAAAACCATATTGAAGATATTTATTTGCAATTGGTTTGGGATTTAGGTTTATTGCAGAGAAAGTAATTCTCAGAGGACTGTGGAGATCTCACTAAAATTATGAGCATTGAAATAAAAAAAAGTAAAGTGTCCCCGTCACGCCAAATGGCGTATAGGGAATATGGTGTTGGTGACCATAAATTTTACAGACCTTCGGCACATGATTTTTGGGGTAATGTGGTCGGTATTACGCCCGTGCCGCTTTACTTTCCCAGAAAAAAATTAGGTACCCATTAAAGGCTGGGTGAACCTGGAAGCCGTCGGTTGGAATCGAACCCTACCTCTTGTCCTTTGTAGTCCAGTTCACTAACCACTGAGCTATCGCGGCTCCCGAGCATTGAAATAACCGAAACTATATCGTTTCTATATCTTTGCTATTCAAATCAAATGTACTATCAACCCTTACGTATGCGTGTGAAAGCTGGAAAACAACAAGAGATATAGAAACAAAGTTGAACGCATTCGAAAATAAATGTCTAAGGAAAATACTTGGTATAGCGTGGAACGAATTCAAAACAAACGAGCAAATTAGAGAAATCGCCAATCAACCACTAATATCTTCAGTAATAAAGAAAAGACGATGATCATATGTTGGACATGTGATGAGCAGAGATAATAACCGAATAGCAAAGCAAGCCCTCATGTGGGAAACAACAGGTAAGAGGAAAAGCGGAAGACCCTGAGAGACACTGAGAAGAACATTGATGAGAGAGCAAGAGGAGCAGGAATGGGCTCCCTCGATGAGATATAGCTGCTTGCACAGAACAGAAACAAATGGCGAGATTTGATAAAATATCTTTATACGAATTGAAAACCGCTAGAACAAAAATTTATATACGAGAAGTAGTATCTTGGTCAACGCCCTACGGGCCGGCTACGGCTCGAAAGGTCAATAGATAGATAGATATATTCTTCCTCACATTCTTTACAAACATTTCTAAATAGCCAACATTAATTTATTATAATGTTTGTATTCTTCCTCACATTCTTTACCAAACATTTCTAAATAGCCAACATTAATTTATTATAATGTTTGTATTCTTCCTCACATTCTTTACAAACATTTCTAAATAGCCAACATTAATTTATTATAATATTTGTATTCTTCCTCACATTCTTTACAAACATTTCTAAATAGCCAACATTAATTTATTATAATGTTTGTATTCTTCCTCACATTCTTTACAAACATTTCTAAACTGGTGCAATAATCTATTATAATGTTTGTATTCTTCCTCACATTCTTTACAAACATTTCTAAATAGCCAACATTAATTTATTATAATGTTTGTATTCTTCCTCACATTCTTTACCAAACATTTCTAAATAGCCAACATTAATTTATTATAATGTTTGTATTCTTCCTCACATTCTTTACCAAACATTTCTAAATAGCCAACATTAATTTATTATAATGTTTGTATTCTTCCTCACATTCTTTACCAAACATTTCTAAATAGCCAACATTAATTTATTATAATGTTTGTATTCTTCCTCACATTCTTTACCAAACATTTCTAAATAGCCAACATTAATTTATTATAATGTTTGTATTCTTCCTCACATTCTTTACCAAACATTTCTAAATAGCCAACATTAATTTATTATAATGTTTGTATTCTTCCTCACATTCTTTACCAAACATTTCTAAATAGCCAACATTAATTTATTATAATGTTTGTATTCTTCCTCACATTCTTTACCAAACATTTCTAAATAGCCAACATTAATTTATTATAATGTTTGTATTCTTCCTCACATTCTTTACCAAACATTTCTAAATAGCCAACATTAATTTATTATAATGTTTGTATTCTTCCTCACATTCTTTACCAAACATTTCTAAATAGCCAACATTAATTTATTATAATGTTTGTATTCTTCCTCACATTCTTTACCAAACATTTCTAAATAGCCAACATTAATTTATTATAATGTTGGTATTTTTCTTCACATTGCGACTTATACATCGATTCTGGATCCTCTGATCATGATTTTGCTCTGTTTTAGTTTTGTCAAACAGTTTATCTTTAAAGTGTCTCTGAGCACAATTTCCTTCTAGTGATAGAGCTGAAAGAAGACTAGTAAAACATATTCTGTTGCAATATTAACCTAGGTTGCAGTAACAACACAGACCTGTAATATCTAACTTTAAATTACTAATGTAAGTGGTATTTAATGGGACCATTACTGAGTCAGAGTAAGATGATCGGTGCTCCTCCAGACAGTTGTTAATATTCATCATTCATATTCTGATTTGGGACGGTCTTGCTTCAACTTTGTTCTGTTGCTATTTTACTATCGCCGGATATTGCTTCTTAATAACAGGGTAGAGTAATCATTTGGTTATTTCATTCCTCCGTTGATATCTTCATTTCCATCAACGTTTTTTGTGTGATAATCATCATCAGGTGCCGGGCCTACTGGCGTAGGTGATCGTGTCTCTCCACAACTTTCGATCTCGACAGTTATATATCATTTCTGTTGTTGACCTTCTGCCAAGCCATTCTCTTAAGCTGGCTGGTATTTTCTCTCTTTGGTTCCCTCTATCTCTTCGTCCCTCAATTTTCCCCGTTGTTACGATATATTCCAGTTGTTCTCTTCTCATTACATGGCCAAAAAGGTGATGATTGTTTCTTCTTAATATTGGAAATTAGCTCTCTTTTTGCTTTTACCTCTTTCAGAACATTTTCATTACTCTTCTTAGCTGTCCATGGTATTCTCAAATTCTTCTGTAAAACCACATTTCTACAGACTCCAGTGATTTTCTTGTGTTGTCCTATTGTCCATGATTCACATCCATATGTTAAGACTGGCTCTACATAACATTTAAGAAAAGTGTGATAATACCCATTCTATAAAGCCCTTTCTGAAAGAAATTATAATAAGAGCGAGAAGGAGAGGCAGTGAGAGATGGATATAAAAGCTAGCTTCACAAAAACCTCAACATTTAGAGTTAATACTCAATTATCATCATTATTAATTGTTATTAATATTATATTATCAAACCCTGCTAGCGAAGTGCCCATTTTTACATTAAGATCGAATACATCTTGCTCGTCTGACAGGATTATATGAAGTTTTGTTCATGAGGCCAAAATCTGCCGCTGCTCCATATTCACGTTCAGACTTTCATATGGTGATTTTTTGCAATTTGCAGATAAAATCATTCTTCTATCATTTGATGTTTCAGTTGGTTACGGTGGTGGTGAATACGACGCGAAATAATCATTGAAGGGCGGTGTATGTTCAAAGCTGAAACTGTTAGTCCAGCAGAAAACGCTCGAGATGTTCAACGACGGGCATCGTGCGAGTAAAAGCCGCAGTCAAAGATCTATCCATGAGGACGGACATCCCAGAAAACAAACCATTGCTGCCTGACAGATACCATCGGGAGAAGGGCAAGCTATGGGAGAATACCCAGGGCAAAAAACACCGGCAGGGTCGACTCAACAGTTCTTCCTAACATCCACCCTACAAGAATGAAAACTCCTACATCAAAACAAGATCTAGTCTGGCAAAGATCGGCTCTGTCAGACTTTTGTTTACAAATTCTTCATCAGTAATCGCACGGAATTCCCAGCATTTTTCTAATAAATCACATCTTTGTTGTGCATGGAATTCCCAGCATTCTTCTAATAAATCACATCTTTATTGTGCATGAAATTCCCAGCATTTTTCTGATAAATCACATCTTTGTTGTGCATGAAATTCCCAGCATTTTTCTGATAAATCACATCTTTGTTGTGCATGGAATTCCCAGCATTTTTCTGATAAATCACATCTTTGTTGTGCATGAAATTCCCAGCATTTTTCTGATAAATCACATCTTTATTGTGCATGAAATTCCCAGCATTTTTCTGATAAATCACATCTTTGTTGCCTCTAAAATTCTCTGTTGTCTTGCGACCGTCCATGTCTCACTTCCTTATAGCAGAACAGGTTCGATGTAGCACTTTAGGACACGTTTCCTAACATAAACTGACAATGATTTGTAAACTGAAAAAAGCATGCTGTAGTAATATGAAAATAAGCTCCAAGTTAAGGCTACAAACGTTAAAGTTGGTACGTGGTCTAGAGACATGGATGGTGAATGAAACAATCAAATTTTATAAACAATTGTCTGAGGTCAATACTGAACATAACGATAAGACAAACTAAGAAGTAAAGGTAAAAGTAAAGCAAAGATCCCTGTCACGCCAAGTGGCGTATAGGGAATATGGTGTTAGTGACCATACATTTTACAGACCTTTAACACATGATTTTTGGTGTAATGTGGTTGGTATTACGCCCGTGCCGCTTTACTTTCCCAGAAAAAAATATGGTACCCATTTAAGGCTGGGTGAACCCGGAAGCCGTCGGTTGGGATCGAACCCTACCTCTTGTCCTTTGTAGTCCAGTTCACTAACCACTGAGCTATCGCGGCTCCCAAGAAATAAAGGTAAGTGGGTAAAAACATAGCAAGGGTCAACTAAGATTATGAAAAAAAAGTGGAGATGGATTGGATACAAGCTAGGTAAAAACTTGACGTTAGCAAAGCAAGACAATCCTGTCATAGAACCCACCGAGAAATATAAAACGGGGAATCTCCATGAGTACATCGCGATCTTGGTCATTCTAGCTCCGTATACGTTAAAATTAAAGAGTAAACATAATTCAATAGTCAATATATGACAAATGAAACTCCCACTGAAGTTATAATAACAAATATAAGCTAATCTTAATCCTTGGTACGATTATTTTTTAAGGTTTCTTGTATTCACGCTCTTAATCATTATTACATTGTTTGTCAAAGATTTGGTGAAAACACTTTTGATAAAACGCCTTCACCTTTTACCATTTCTCTCTTATGGTGTTACTCTATTTACCAATGTCTTTTACCTTTTCTCTCTTATGGTGTTACTCTATTTACCAATGTCTTTTACTTTTCTCTCTTATGGTGTTACTCTATTTACCAATGTCTTTTACCTTTTCTCTCTTATGGTGTTACTCTATTTACCAATGTCTTTTACCTTTTCTCTCTTATGGTGTTACTCTATTTACCAATGTCTTTTACCTTTTCTCTCTTATGGTGTTACTCTATTTACCAATGTCTTTTACCTTTTCTCTCTTATGGTGTTACTCTATTTACCAATGTCTTTTACCTTTTCTCTCTTATGGTGTTACTCTATTTACCAATGTCTTTTACCTTTTCTCTCTTATAGTGTTACTCTATTTACCAATGTCTTTTACCTTTTCTCTCTTATGGTGTTACTCTATTTACCAATGTCTTTTACCTTTTCTCTCTTATGGTGTTACTCTATTTACCAATGTCTTTTACCTTTTCTCTCTTATGGTGTTACTCTATTTACCAATGTCTTTTACCATTTCTCTCTTATGGTGTTACTCTATTTACCAATGTCTTTTAATTTTCTCATGAAATGGTCTCAGATTTCGGAAATGAAATCAGATTTTAAACGATTACGTATTCGATGCCAATGGAACTTGATATTTATATTTTAAAAAAAGTCTATTCTTTCCTTACTCAAACAAATGAATCATGTCATTTATTAATGTAAATTTTATTGCACTCTAATTAAGCATTATTTTTTGCCCTTCCATGTTAATTCATTATTTTTTAGCATAATTTAATGCTTTCATTTCATTACTATGTCCCACGTAATCATTTCATGTATCCACTATATACAAATATTGTTGGTTTAATCAATTCTTGCGAACACGCGCAGTAATATAATGCGTTCTGTTGCTTTCGTATTCCGGTAATAATGTTACCAAAATCTGGGTCAACCTAAAACGGTGTCTGCCAGGTTGGATAAGCAACTTGACACTATGTTGAATTTGTTGATTGTGCATCAGTGTATCACTACTATGTCACACGGGAAAGATTTGCACAGAAACATAATGACATCAAAGTCATATATACCAATATAAGATAAATACATTGAAATATCATCAATTTGTAAAACTTATGATAAGAATAAAAAGAAAAAAATATGTATAAAGCGACGAAGTCGTTTTCATTTTGTGTTCTTCTCACCTAATTAAAGATATAACCATACGATTGTTATCTACAGATACAATTTGTTTGTTTTTTTCATCTTATATACCAATCATAAAGTCTCGTTTGCATAAAACTCATTTTGGGCATTAACATCATACAACATATACGTCAACCTCGAGGTGTGGCCATGTTGTTAATTCTCTATACTCTGGTTTCATAAAGGGAAATAACTGAATTATTATCACATATATTTTTAAAGAATTGAGCGATACAATCATTGAGATATAAAATTCAATATATAGCACTCCTGATGGCTATCGGCGAAGATAGGTCTAAAAAAGAAATATAAACTTAGGATCTTGTTAGATGATTATGGAACAAAGAGTGAATTATTGAATGCATATAAAAAAAAGTATATAACAAGAATAAATGAAATAATGACAGATTTATCCGGTTGAACTACAGGAGTTAGCTTCAATGTTCTGTCATTAATGCCATTGAACAACTTGCATTGGGACAGAATAACATCAAAGGGAAACTACGAGGCAAAAGGTAATTCCAGAAATTGAAGCAAGCAAACTGGATAATGTTGCAGATTCAGACGACGATTTTAACGAACAGGGGATGGGTGAACTAGAGATCAGACGTCGACCTCTGGACAAGAGGGTCTCGGGTTCAATTCCTTCCACAGAAAGTTGACAATTTAAAAATAAATCGAATCAGTGGTTTCTTCGTGGCTTCACCCTTCCCTGGTCAATAAGTAGTGAGATCCGTTGTCTAACCATCTCTGTGTAGTGAGATCCGATATCTAGTTCTCTCTCTCTCTATCTAGTGAGATCCGATATCTAGTTCTCTCTCTCTATGTAGTATGATCCGATATCTAGTTCTCTCTCTCTCTGTGTAGTGAGATCCGATGTCTAGCCCTCTCTGTGTAGTGAGAACCGATGTCTAGTTCTCTCTAAATAATGAGATCCGATGTCTAGTTCTCTCTGTGTAGTGAGATCCGATGTCTAGCTATCTCTGTGTAGTGATATCCTATGTCTAGGTCTCTCTGTGTAGTGAGATCCGATGTCTAATTCTCTCTAAATAATGAGATCCGATGTCTAGTTCTCTCTGTGTAGTGAGATCCGATGTCTAGTTCTCTCTAAATAATGAGATCCGATGTCTAGTTCTCTCTGTGTAGTGAGATCCGATGTCTAGCTATCTCTGTGTAGTGATATCCTATGTCTAGTTCTCTCTGTGTAGTGAGATCCGATGTCTAGCTATCTCTGTGTAGTGATATCCTATGTCTAGGTCTCTCTGTGTAGTGAGATCCGATGTCTAATTCTCTCTAAATAATGAGATCTGATGTATAGTTCTTTCTAAGTAGTGAGATCCGATGTCTACCTCTCTCTAAGTAGTGAGATACAATGTCTAATCCTCTCTGTGTAGTGAGATTCGATGTCTAGTCATTTCTGTGTAGTGAGATCCGATGTCTAGCCCTCTCTGTGTAATGAGATCCGATGTCCAGTTCTCTCTATGTAGTGAGATCCTATGTCTAGCCCTCTATGTGTAATGAGATCCGATGTCTAGTTCTCTCTATGTAGTAAAATACGATGTCTAGTTCTCTCTGTGTAAGGAGATGCAATGTCTAGTTCTCTCTGTGTAGTGAGATCCGATGTCAAGTTCTCTCTATGTAGTGAGATCCGATGTCTAGTTCTCTCTAAGTCGTGAGATCCGATGTCTAATTCTCTCTAAGTAGTGAGATCCAAAGTCTAGTTCTCTCTAAGTAGTGAGATCCGATGTTTAGTTCTCTCTAAGTAGTGAGATCCGATGTCTAGCCCTCTTTGTGTAGTGAGATTCGATGTGTAGCCCTCTTTGTGTAGTGAGATCCGACGCCTAGTTCACTCTGTGTAGTGAGATCCGATGTCTAGCCCTCTCTGTGTAGTGAGATCCGATGTCAAGTTCTCTCTAAGTAGTAAGATCCGATGTCTAACCCTCTCTGTGTAGTGAGATTCGATGTCTAATTCTCTCTAAGTAGTGAGATCCGATGTCTAGCCCTCTCTGTGTAGTGAGATCCGATGTCAAGTTCTCTCTAAGTAGTAAGATCCGATGTCTAGCCGTCTCTGTGTAGTGAGATCCGATGTCAAGTTCTCTCTAAGTAGTGAGATCCGATGTCTAACCCTCTCTGTGTAGTAAGATCCGATGTCTAGTTCCCTCTGTGAAGTGAGATCCAATGTCAAGTTCTCTTTAAGTAGTGAGATTCGATGTCTAGCCCTCTCTGTGTAGTGAGATCCGATGTGAAGTTTTCTCTATGTAGTGAGATTCGATGTCTATTAGCTCTCTAAGTCCTGAGATCCGATGTCTATTTCTATGTAGTGAGATTCGATGTGTTGCCCTCTATGTGTAGTGATATCCGATGTCTAGTTCCCTCTGTCTAGTGAGATCCGATGTCTAGTTCTCTCTAAGTAGTAAGATCCGATGTCTAGCCCTCTTTGTGTAGTGAGATCCGATGTATAGCCCTCTTTGTGTAGTGAGATTCGATGTCTAGTTCCCTCTGTGTAGTGAGATCCAATGCCAAGTTCTCTTTAAGTAGCGAGATCCGATGTCTAACCCTCTCTGTGTAGTAAGATCCGATGTCTACTTCTCCCTGTGTAGTAAGATCCGATGTCTAGTTCTCCCTGTGTAGTGAGATCCGATGTCTAGTTCTCTCTGTGTATTGAGATCCGATGTCTAGTTCTCTCTAAGTAGTGAGATCCGATGTCTAGTTCTCTCTGTGTATTGAGATCCGATGTCTAGTTCTCTCTAAGTAGTGAGATCCGATGTCTAGCGAGATCCGATGTTTAGTTCTTTCTAAGTTATGAGATCCGATGTCTAGTTCTCTATAAGTAGTGAGATCCGATGTCTAGTTCTCTCTAAGTAGTGAGATCCGATGTCTAGTTCTCTCTAAGTAGTGAGATCCGATGTCTAGTTCTCTCTAAGTAGTGAGATCCGATGTCTAGCGAGATCCGATGTTTAGTTCTTTCTAAGTAGTGAGATCCGATGTCTAGCGAGATCCGATGTCTAGTTCTCTCTAAGTAGTGAGATCCGATGTCTAGCGAGATCCGATGTTTAGTTCTTTCTAAGTAGTGAGATCCGATGTCTAGTTCTCTCTAAGTAGTGAGATCCGATGTCTAGTTCTCTCTAAGTAGTGAGATCCGATGTTTAGTTCTCTCTAAGTAGTGAGATCCGATGTTTAGTTCTCTCTAAGTAGTGAGATCCGATGTTTAGTTCTCTCTAAGTAGTGAGATCCGATGTTTAGTTCTCTCTAAGTAGTGAGATCCGATGTCTAGTTCTCTCTAAGTAGTGTGATCCGATGTCTAGTGAGATCCGATGTCTAGTTCTCTCTAAGTAGTGTGATCCGATGTCTAGTGAGATCCGATGTCTAGTTCTCTCTAAGTAGTGTGATCCGATGTCTAGTTCTCTCTAAGTAGTGAGATCCGATGTTTAGTTCTTTCTAAGTAGTGAGATCCGATGTTTAGTTCTCTCTAAGTAGTGAGATCCGATGTTTAGTTCTCTCTAAGTAGTGAGATCCGATGTTTAGTTCTCTCTAAGTAGTGAGATCCGATGTCTAGTTCTCTCTAAGTAGTGAGATCCGATGTCTAGTTCTCTCTAAGTAGTGAGATCCGATGTTTAGTTCTCTCTAAGTAGTGAGATCCGATGTTTAGTTCTCTCTAAGTAGTGAGATCCGATGTCTAGTTCTCTCTAAGTAGTGAGATCCGATGTCTAGTTCTCTCTAAGTAGTGAGATCCGATGTCTAGTTCTCTCTAAGTAGTGAGATCCGATGTCTAGTTCTCTCTAAGTAGTGAGATCCGATGTCTAGTTCTCTCTAAGTAGCGAGATCCGATGTCTAGTTCTCTCTAAGTAGTGAGATCCGATGTCTAGTTCTCTCTAAGTAGTGAGATCCGATGTCTAGTTCTCTCTAAGTAGTGAGATCCGATGTCTAGTTCTCTCTAAGTAGTGAGATCCGATGTCTAGTTCTCTCTAAGTAGTGAGATCCGATGTCTAGTTCTCTCTAAGTAGTGAGATCCGATGTCTAGTTCTCTCTAAGTAGCGAGATCCGATGTCTAGTTCTCTCTAAGTAGTGTGATCCGATGTCTAGTTCTCTCAGGTAACGACGAAAAACAGTAGGTCTAGTGTGCACTCTGCGCACGTTAAAGAACTCTTGACATTGAAAAATATCAATGAGTAGTCAAGAATTTGTTGCTGCCAGGGTAAAAGAAAAAAGATCTAGTCAAGAACGAAAACTCTCGACGATAAAAATGAGACTACCTCTGAAGTCGGAGAGTATCTGCCCCTTATGGCATGAAAGAAAAGCAGAGGACTACCGGTGCGAACAATAGAAATAAAAATTGTATTCACAGAAAATTCCTTCTCACGAAATTTCGCTAGAGACATAAAGCTGGCGAAACCAAACAACAACAAACATTTGAAGATGATCAAATGTTTAACATAAGAAAGTGCAGATAAAATTTAGCACAGTTCACATGCATTTATTTTCATATCTTCACCTTTTATAGTTGACATCAATAGTCTAGTGCTAATGATCAATATGACTGTTCCGTGGAGCTCCTCTTTAGGTCTATACCACGTTGATTGTAGTGTGTTTAAGATAATGTGTTCTTCTTTGCTGAACAAATGCAGAGTAATCGTGTGGTACACATTCCTTAGTTTGATGATGTAACACACACCAGCTCAGAGCTATTATTTAGCGTGATTTATACCTTCTTTAGCGTTCACCTGTTAAGTGGGCGTGGATGTGTTGTGTCTCCAGTTTACGTCAAAGCCTCGATATATGCGCCTTTCAGCCCGATACATCCGTCTTCGGTATCGGTAAATTGGGTGAAAACTTGTCCCCTGGGCAGAGGCAATTTTCTGTTTCAGATTTTAAATTGTCAAGGGTTCTTTAACGTGCGCGAGTGCACTTGGGATTTCCTGGGTGTTTTTTTTCCTAGTTATCCGAGAGGCTAGACATTGGATCGCACTACCCAGGGAATAGGGAGGGTAAAGTCACGAGGAAATCACGAATTAAACCCGAGACCTTAGTCCAATGAAACTCTTACTGGTTTCACTTTTCGTCCATCATGTATTGGGCAATCAAGATATGTGTGTGTGTTTAGAGAGAGCGTGTGTGTTAGAGAGAGTAAGTAAGAGAGAGAGTAGAAGAGAGTGAGAGAGAATGAGAGAGAAAGAGTGAGCGACAGAGAGTGAGTGAGAGAAAAAATGAGAGAGACGATCTTCAACTTGTGATGAGCTATTCTAGCCTGAAGACAAATTGTTCAAGTTGGTTAAGTTCATGAGGTCATCGTTAAGACGATTCCTTTCTCTTTTGTTATACTGAAAAGCACTCTTCAAATTAATCTATATAGTTTGGGTACACTCAAACTTATAAAAGATATAACATGAAAATTGGTACGTTCAAGACATGTATTATTTGTAAAGGTAACCACGTTCATACGAGTATCTTTGGGCAAAATGAACATTCATGTGTAAAATAAATACAAAGTGGTATTAAGCAGCTAACTAGTAGAAAGAAAAGACAAACTACGACGTTTCCGCCGAAACCTTCATTAGGTGCACAACAACGAATATAGGGAAGTGCTATTCAAAAACAACAAATGCAAACGGCGGAACACTTATTTGAAAATGGTGAAATAGGAACAAAGGTCAGATTTACATTCCTCTTGGTCACGTAATAAAAAGTCAATAAGGCAGATAGGGCTGTAAGGGAGCCATTATAGTTGGCACGTAATATACTCATTGCTCCTAAACTATTTTCAGATCAGTGTTCTGCCGTGTACATTTGTTTTAGAATAGTAGTCGCCTTATATTTGTTGTTATTTATTAGTACTTGCCTTATATTTTTTGTTATATAATAGTACTTGCCTTATGTTTGTTGTTATATAATAGTACTTGCCTTATATTTGTTGCTATTTAATAGTTTAAAAAAAAGTAAAGTAGCCTGTCACGCCAAGTGGCGTATAGGGAATATGGTGTTAGTGACCATACATTTTACAGACCTTCAGCACATGATTTTTGGGATAATGTGGTCGGTATTACGCCCGTGCTGCTTTACTTTCCCAGAAAAAAATCAGGTTCCCATTAAAGGCTGGGTGAACCGGAAGCCATCGGTTGGGATCGAACCCTACCTCTTGTCCTTTGTAGTCCAGTTCACTTACCACTGAGCTATCGCGGCTTCCTTATTTAATAGTACTTGCCTTATAATTGTTGTTTTATGAGAGTCTCTTCTTCTACCTTTCAGCTCCCTGTGGAGCATACTGTTTCTTGCCATTCTTTTAAGATCGTTCCATGTTTTCCCCATCATCTTCATCTCTGCTTCTATCCCTCTTCTCCAAGAATATCTCGGTCATCTTTGTTTTTTTCCTTGGGGATTCAAAAAATGGTCTGTTGTATAATATTCTGATTTGGCGTCCGTAGTGTGTGTCCTATCCAGCGCCATCGTCTTCGTTGTATCTCTTTATCCACTGGTATTTAACTGATACTTTTCCATAATTCTATGTTAGTGACCTTGTCCTGCCATTTTCATCCTTTCATTCTGCACAAGCATCCGTTAATAAAGGTCTGTGCTTCATGATTGTCATTTTTTTTGTTCTCCACGTTTCACAGCAATATAATAAGACTGACTTAACATTGGATCTGAACATTTTTATTTTTTTTATTTAACCTAATGATATCAAAAGCAAGAGGAGCTTTCATTGCACTGGGAAACATATGGAAATCCAAAGAAATTAGGTTAAATACAAAAATAAAAATGTTCAACTGTAATGTTAAGTCGATCCTATTATATGGCTGTGAAACATGGAGAACAACAAAATTCACAATCACGAAGATACAGACTTTCATTAATGGATGCTTACACAGAATAAAAGGATGGAAATGGCAGGACAAAATCACTAACATAGAGTTATGGAAATGTACCCGTCAAATACCAGTGGATAAAGAGATACAGCAATGACGATGGCGCTGGATAGGACACACACTACGGAAGCCAACTGAGAGTATTACACAATAGGCCCTTTTTGGATCTCCAGGGGAAAAGACAAAGAGGAAGACCAAGGAATTCTTGGAGAAGACCGATAGAAACAGAGATGAAGATGATGGGGAAGACATGGAATGATCTTAAAAGAATGGCAAAAACAGAATGACTTGGAAAATATTTGTTGAAGACCTATGCTCCACTGGGAGCTAAAAAAGTAGAACATTTTTATGGATTTCCACATGTTTCCCAGTGCAACTAATTCTTCACTTTTGCTTTTGATATCCTTATTTTGGTGTCATTCTCTACTCCTCCCTCTTCGTCTATATTACAGCCCAGACTATTGTAAGATTGTACGCCTAGTAGAGGTATTTCTCCTATTGTTATTTGGTTACTGCCAACTGCGTTAATTCTCATAATTTTGGTCTTATCTCTTTTTTTTTTGAGTCCCAGCTGTTGTGATCTTTCATCAAGTATGCTCATTTTATCTTGCATCTGTTGATGGTTGTGTGATAGGAGATATATATCAACAGGAAAATCTAAGTCATCAAGTTGCTTGGTCAGTGACCACTGGTTTCCATTTCTGTTGTTCTAAATTATTTTCATAACCCAATCTATGGCTAGTGGAAAGAGAAATGGAGATAGAAGGCAACCCTGCCTTTCTCAAGTTCTTCTTTGAAATGCTTCTGTAAGCTACCCGTCATGCACAGCACACCACTTCATTCGTTCAAACATTGTTCTTATAAGATTAATACACTTTGTGGGGAATAACTAAGTAATTATTTGTTGTTTTAGAATAGAATTTCCCTATATTTGTTGTTTTGTACTTGATGAAGGTTTTGCGAAAGTTGTAGTTTATCTCGTCCCTCTACTATTTGGGCAGATAATACCATTTTGTGCTTATTTTGCACCTTCTCTGAAGCACTTATCGCGGCCCCGCATAGTATATAATATTTTCTATATTTTATATTTGTGCTTATAAACATTCATATCTTTGGTGTTAAATGTACGTCCATTAATGTATTATGTCGAACGTCTTCATAAGGAAATTGGAGAAAGAAATGGTTGCTTAAAGCGTCATTGGTGTAGTGATAAAAAGCTGCCTTCACAATAAAGTGAACGTGGATTTGATCGCAGCTTGATGTTGGACCAGCATTTATTACTGTACGGTAATAGATACCGGCCTCAATGAGTTTGGAAAGTAATTCATGACGGAGAAGATCCCCTCTGGTCCTCTATAAGAAATAGTCTAGTATGGTCAAATGTAATACTTCACTACCATCATCATCATCATCATCGTGTGTGTCATACCGGTTGGCGTAGACGATCATGTCCTTCCACAATCTCCTATCTACAATGCATCGTATCAGTTCTATTGTTGACTTTCCCATGCCATTACACCAAGCTATCCAGTATTTTCTCTCTTTGTCGTTCGCGATATCTTTTTTTCAGAATTCGTTCTATGTAGCACGATGAGCTCTCTTTCTCACTTCTATAGACATAGATTTGTTGCATAAGATATTTTTCATTTTTCTGAAATGCTATTTTGGCCTGAGCTATTCTGCTTTTAATTTCTGTGGTGCATCTTCCATCGATACGACCATACGACATTAAAGTATTTAAAGCAGACCCTTTTCTTTAGGCCAGCACAATATATCGCAACAACCAGCCCTGATACTCAAACACCGAAAGATAAATACAGTAACACAACTTGGAATTATCACTAGTATACTTCTGTCAACCTCTGGCATCAATGTCCTTTATGTTGGTCAGAAGAAAGAATGATCATAACAACGTGACATGAATAGATACACTTTCACGGCTGTTTGTTATTAATATTTTAATTATTTTGTTTATTTATCTCTTTTTAAGAAATATAACATGTTTGTCTCTTCTACGGTACATTGACATAGTAGGTGAAGAAAACTCGATATCTTGAGTTTGTCGAACATTTGTAGTTAAACAATGAGATAATGCAAGTCAGAAAGTGTCCACATTGACAGTTTATTATTTTTTTCCTTTTCGTATAAGTGCTATTGTAGTAAAGTATAATTCTTCCTCTTCTTCTTCTACTACATTGTCTTCTTTTTTCTTGTCTTCCTTATTTGCATAATAGCGTCGAGGGGAGATACGGTTTTCTGATTTTCCGACTCTCCTTTTGCTGTTTCCTATTTTCTTCTTGTATTTCATTCATCTTTTTCGTGGTCGGCCCTTGGCAGTGTGTTCTCGTATCGTTTGTGAAGGCTCGTCGTGTTGTGTATCTTTTTTTCTGTTTTATTGCGAGACCAAACTGTCTCCGAAAGGAGTACTCACTCGATCCCGCCTACCCTGAGGTGAAGGGTCACTGAAAAATAAAATGTCATCGAACCTTTATCTTCTGATACTCACTAATCAACGGGCAGCCTTATCTCAACACTACAGGGACCCATACAAAAACAATAAGAGACTGTTACTTCAAGGTTTGAGTACAAGCTAGAGTCAGACGGAAAGATCAAGTTACAGTAACAATGCAGCAAAATGGATTCAAAACTTCAAGTGCAATACTTTTTGACCTGGAAAACAAAATTGCAGCTCCCTGCCACGCATACGTCAACAAGCTATGTAATTAAGTATAGATTCGAGTTAGTCAATACTCTTCCATGGTGTTGAAACGAAATTAAAAAAAAAGAGAAAGGTAAATTAAAGACATTGAAATGTGGATTTACATGAGAATGGATATAATTGTATATCATTGAAAAAAAATGAGTTCTGAAACAGATAGAAATAAAAACAAATTTATTTAACATAATTCAAACGCGACAAATGCTTTACAAAAACATAAACAGGTACAGTAACTTCGTCATAGTCACCTTGGTTGCTAGACTATATTGATTGAGACAAAGACAGAACTAATGTGGCAGTCATGCAGAGGCTGAGAGGAGAACTCATGAAAGTGAAGTGTACCTACCACCAAGGCAAGTACAGCTAGGGAAACTTGAAAGTACACGTTTTAAGCATATGGGGAATATGGTGTTAGCGACCATATTTTTACATGATACAGCACATTTTTGGGTGATGTGGTCAGTATTACGCCAAGCCACTTTTACTCCCAAGAAAAATCTCTGGTGCCTGTTTGTAAAAGCACAGGTTGTGTGAATCCTGGAGGCTTGACGGCCCGAAAAAAATCCGCCACTTTTGGGAATAGAACTCGCACCTTTCTGATCGAAAACCGAGCACACTAACCACTCAGCCACCGTTGGCTCGATCAGGGTAAGAGAGAGAGAACAAAATAGCGCTATACGGTAGCTAACCATCGACGCAGAGACGACACAAGATGATGATAATGATATTATTTTCGACGGAAATGACACATTTATGAACAAAAAAATGTTTGAATAAATCTATTACTTATTAATTAAATTTGTTTTCTTACTCTCTAAATGAAACCTCATGTTACACGAAAACAGACAAATAATATCATATTTACATTCATAGAACTAGAGATTAAATAAGAATATAATCACATGAAATACGAAGAAATAAAATAGATTGATGCTGTAGTGGACATGAAATGATGTGTTATCGTCTCATAAGATATTTGAGCACCCATCGAAGATATTTCTGTCCTTCTAATGATGCATGGCGGGCCATAAAGAATACTTGTGATGAAATAACGCGAAGACAATGAGCCGTTGAATGTTGGCGCGCAATATCTGATCTTTATTGAAAGGAAAAACAAAATGCTTGAACTGTTAGCCTAAAATAATGCATTTCTTTAAAGTAACACACAAGCTTCACCGGATGTTTGATGTTGACGTTTTAGTTGCTGTGTTTCATCATTTGGTTATAAAGTAGTAATTGCAGATAGCATTATATTCTTCTTCGCTTTCTAATATAAGAAGTTAGTGACGACATATTTCATGTAGTTGTTTTTGGAGATTTTGTGAATTCCTCGAACGTAAGTGACAAATTGTATTATATTTTATCTAGTGTTCTCATTGACCATTATACATCACAATGTAACTAAATGATCCTTTCACATTCTTTTGTGTTATCACAAATTTCAAAACTATACGTGTGTGTGTGTGTGTTATAATTGTAAAATGTATAACAAGAGGATTGGATGCAGCAATACAGGTACAGTAAAGTTTGACTTCCTTTAGTGAACGATCGTTCCAGAATTAAACCAAACCATGATTCTAAAGGACATTATTTAAACAGACTCGGCTGAAAGTCTATATTTGTTTATAAATAATATAATAAAATGATGGAAATAATTCTGAGAGGATGACGTTTTAAAAATGGTCATTTATGAAATTAGTGTTTATTTAATGCATATTATTAGCTTAAAATATTGCTATTTCATCTATTTTGGGGGTTAGATTATAAACATCAGTTTTTGATACAGTTCATATATTAGTTTACTTTATTTAAAATTTGATTCTTGCATTTGAACTGTTTGTAATTAACTTGATATGTACACTGCCAGCACAACACTCTCTGTACTTTTCTTCAAGTGATTGCTTTGAAATGGTGGAACATTGAACAGCGTTTGTTCATTTCTTTTGGATCCTAATTACAAAGATGACTTATTGATACACTCCCCTCCCCCCCCCCCCCACCCCCTCAACACTCCTCACTCTCCGCCAGCCAGGTAGCGAAATACACGCGTGTGTATGAGTGTGTGTGTGGGGGGGGGGGGGAGAGATGTGGCCTTTATGAAGAAGTGAGAGGGACCGGTGTGGAAAGAAAAGAAAAGACCACAAACCGATTCAAAAGCTTACAACGACACAAGATGAGACTGATGCTTCTATATTTTGCCTTCATCTTTCTATAAGACTGGAACAAGGCGTTGATATCACCATTAAATTTACCGAGAGAAAGAAGTACAGGCTATGGAAACGAGATGGTGACTGCGTGGTTAGTGCGGTCGCTCCTGATAGAAAGAGTACGGTTTTTATCCCCGGATAATGATGTCTTTTTTTGTTCTCTGGTCAACTCGATTCCTGGGTTCACCCGGCCATAAACGTGTACCAGATGTTTGTTGTGCCAATGGGCAGCTTGGCGTGATTACGACCATATCGTTCATAAAATACGCCGTTAATCATTTTAATATGGGCCAAACATTGCATCCCCCCTTTCTAGGAAGGAAGTCATTTACATAAATGAGTTTCTGTAGATTTGTCCCAACTTTTCCTGGGTCATCTTACAACGCAGTTTCAAAATAGGGACTTATAGAAAATCGATTCCTAAGAAAACCTTACAAAATAAAAACAGGAAAAAAGTGAACGAAAAAAAAACAGTATTTCTATATATTAACCTTGTTTAGACCTTGGAAGAAATCATTTTGCAGAGTAGAGACCTTAGGCATTGAAAACTTTAAATACAGAAGACATTATGAGAAAATAATATCCACAAATGACCTCTGTCATCTTACAAGGAGCAACTGGAAAAGGAAAAACGGCGGAACTAATAATTAGAGCCACCAATCAACATAGTGAGTATTAAAATAGGACATAAGGTAGAATACTCAAAATATGGAGACTAATTGTGAAACACATATGTGCACAGACTTTCAGGCTAAATTTGCAAGTGAGATTGTTTCTCGTTTGTTTTACTGTATTCCCTGGCAGTGAGGATATTTCTCTTTACATTATTGTATTCCCTGACAAAAACAATGTTTCTTTTTACATTATTGTTATTATTGGTTATTGGTTATGGAAGGCATCGGCATCACAGCAAACGAATTAAAATCCATAATTGCTCAACCGCCCGTGCCAGTGGAATCATCCGAATTACCAACTCACCTCCCAAACAAAGAAAGGTAACTGTAGTCCCCATCGTAGCAGTCTCAGCACACGCCAAAAGACATAAGGCGAAACCGCGCAGAAAGTGAACACAGCCAACTGTTCCCTGTCATACGATATCATCATTCATCGTAAACAAGCGGGATATCGAAGCAGGATCAAAACGGATGAGACACACAGCTCACGGTGTGCACAGAGCACTCAACTCAGTAGCTCCTGCAACAAGCCGGACTTGGAATATGAGGAAACTGCAAGAAGGAACACTTTTCAGACATAGCCTTCAATGGTTCCTGCCGCCTATCCACCATATACCATGGGAGTTCACGTCCTCCCGAAAATGATGATCGTCATAGCACTTGATGATGTTAGGCCGTCATTGATGACTCCAATTCCAAACATATAGACACACAGTGGTGGTAATTTGTCATTTTCAATCCAACAGAAGCCACATGACCTGTAGTTAGTAAAACCACAGAGAGAATATGATTTTGTGACCTTCACTGATTCACTCTTAGATGTGAATGTGTAGTTTACACAAGAGGAGAAGTTTTCAACTACAGTGATTCCATTTAAGGCAATTCTGGGATAGCAAGGCAAGTCTCCTTTATAGCAGCAGAACTTGATGTTCTCCGCTCCCTTCTTGTAGCTGCTGCCACACGATTCTGATGTCTCATTAACTTGGACATCATTCAAGAACAATGTCAGATTAACATTCCATAGATATGGCTCTGCTGATGAAGTGCTTGGTGCAACAGTTGTATCAATCATACTGGAGGCTCCTGGTCTGTGGTCATTAATATCACAGACGGCACATGGTGTTGTTATATTCAGTATTTCTTTCTGGGGTGTAAATATGTGGCACACACATGGAGAGTGGTTTGTGGTCACAGTAATCCCATTAAAGGCAATTCTAGGGTAGCATGGCAATGCTGTTTCAGAACAGCACAATCCTGTGATGTTATCTGTGTTCGCTATAAAGCTGCTGCTGCTACACAATCCTGACCAATTATAGGTGTGGACATTATTCACTTGCAATGACAAAACTGCTTATGATGACGTCATGGGACGCACCAAAATGGCAGCTTATTTATATTCGAGCTATGGACCAAGCAATGTTTACATTGAACAACACGATAAATGTTATTGCTGCGAGTTGGCAGATTTTTGAAAATGTTTTCAAGGGTTTGAACATAAATGTTTGTTCACACTTCGTTAACCTTCGCTAAAGATAAAGTCGTTAATTCGATGGCTTCGTTTCATACATTTTTGACGTTGGTAGCTAAGGACCTAACTTGTGCAAACCGATGACATTGGCAAGGATCATTTTGAATCTATGAAGTGGGCTCATTGTGTGTTTAACTCAAACGCATATGTGCTTTTTAACCAAAGACCTTTTTTTTGGGGACTCAATGCAGATATCCCCGATGGAAGAATAAATTGTACTATTAGTCCCATAAATGATTCGCTTCCAGAGGTTTACATTATTGTGTTCCCAGGAAATAACAATATTTCTCTTTACATTATTGTGTTCCCAGGAAATAACAATATTTCTCTTTACATTATTGTGTTCCCAGGAAATAACAATGTTTCTCTTTACATTATTTTGTTCCCTGACAATAACAATATTTCTCTTTACATTATTGTATTCCCTGACAATAACAATATTTCTCTTTACATTATTTTGTTCCCAGGAAATAACAATATTTCTCTTTACCTTACTGTATTCCCTGGCAATAACAATATTTCTCTTTAAATTATTTTGTTCTCAGGAAATAACAATATTTCTCTTTACATTATTTTGTTCCCAGGAAATCTCTCTCTCTCTCTCTGCGATCAGGAATCAGTCAGAGTAGGATACGTTGCACTGTGTTCTGCGCCAGTGGCCCAGTGCATCCGATTTCAGCCAGCATTTTTTCAGGTTTGCTTTCCTTAGCCTTTGATTGTCCCCAATCTTCCTGCAAGGCAGCAGATTGTCTTTTCTGTAGGGGTTTTCTGCCCTTAGATGGTCGGCCCTCCCAGGTTTACGAGCACCATCTGCCCAAGTCACAAGGGTGACTAACACAGACATGCACACAGGAAATAACAATGTTTCTCTTTACATTATTTTGTTCCCAGGAAATAACAATGTTTCTCTTTACATTATTATGTTCCCTGGCAGTAAAAATGTTTCTCTTTACCTGACTGTGTTCCCTGACTTTGAAAGTGCAGTCTGGAAGAAAGACAGAAAGAAATTGGAAGAAAACCAATCCATGTATATTATTATTAAGGTCAATAAAACTATGATTAAAACGAATTACCCTCCAACCATTAATAAAGAAAGAACGCTAATAGAATTCACATATTAGTCCAAATACCACAAAGTTGTATCAATAATCTGAAAAAAAAACTAGATTATCTAACATAAGATTCTTCTTTTTCATTCCTTCTTCATCTGCCTTTGAGCATCGACGAGATATATAGTGTGAGGTATGTTCCTATTCCTTTAGGCTCTCCTGCTGTGCTTGCTTGCGTTTGCTCGATGACTAACGGAGTGTGGAGAGGGAACAGACAAATAATTGCAATGCTACGGTAAAGCTGGTAGCAAGGAGCCAGTAGTGGGGTGTGATAAACACTCCAAGGTCTAAAGGAGTGTATCTCTTCATCATCCGCCCTTAAAGGGACATTAAGTATTAGCGTCTGCATTGTTTTGTGGTTAGCAGTATAACTGTGATATTTGCGCCTTTCGGCCCAAAACATCAGACTTCAGCAGGACATTTTTGAGTACCTAGTTGTCTTCCAAAGTTGTCTCTCCTGCTGTTATGTTTCCTAGTATTCTTAATATTCCGTCAATCCAACGTGGTCGACTCTTGGGTTCTGGCGTTCTCGTACCATTTGTTGAAGTTTCGTTGCGTTTGTATTTTGAGGTTCCTGTTTTATCACGTAAGAGTGTGCAATTATACATTTCCTATTCACTTGCAAAACATGGACCTTAACAGAGGAATTAATGTGAACAAAATTAAAGGAAATGTGATGAGATGTTTTCATAACTGCCGGATGTTAAAAACCATAGAAACACTAACAAAATATAGCTCTTAACATTTAAGCGTGGAGAAAACCCATTACTCTGTTTTTACCTTACCAAACAAGTGCAGAATCCGAGAATATGTTGGTAGAGTCAATAAATCCTTGCCATCATCATCATCATCTCTCTCTCTCTCTCTCTCTCTCTCTCTCTCTCTGCGATCAGGACTCAATCACAGTAGGATTCCAGACTCCCACATGAAGTCAGCTGTCAGGTTAAGTGTGTTGATCGCCCCCACAGACAGAACAACACATTTAGAGTCTGCCAGATCCACTCTGATTGAACACCCGTTAAAACGTTGCACTGTGTTCTGCGCCAGTGGCCCAGTGCATCCGATTTCAGCCAGCATTTTATTCAGGTTTGCTTTCCTTAGACTTTGATTGTCCCCAATCGTCCTGCAAGGTAGCAGATTGTCTTTTCTGTAGGAGGATTCTGCCCTTAGATGGTCTGCCTTCCCAGGTTTACGAGCACCATCTGCCCGAGTCACTTGAGGTGACTAACACAGACATGCACACACAAAGATATGAGATGTGAATAACACAGACATGTACATAGCGATACGAGACATGACTAACACCGACACACATCAAGATATAGGACACATGACTAACATAGACATGCACATTAAGATATGAGATATGACTAACATAGACATGCACATACAAAGATATGACACATACCTAACATAGACATACACATAAAGATATGAGATGTGACTAACATAGCCAGGCACACACACGGATATGAGAAGTGACAAACACAGACATGCACACACAAAGATATGAGATATGTCGAACATAAACATGCACACAACGATATGAGATATCCCTAACCCAGACATGCACACACAAAGATATGACGCATGCCTATCACAGAAACACATTAAGATATGAGATATTACTAAACTCAGACGCACATAAAGATATGAGACATGATTAACACAAACACACCAAGATATGAGATATGACTAACATGACACACACCTAGATATGAACCATGGCTAGCACACACACACACACACACACACACACACAAGCTAAGATCATCATCTTATTTATCGTCTAACGTTTTCCTATTGAAACTAGACTTTCATTATATCAAAACAACTGTCGACGTGTTTCCAATCCGGCGCAAGATTGTTCATTGTTCATCTGTGATTTCTTGTACCCAGCTTCTTCTAGATCTCTCTCTCTCTCTCTCTCTCTCTCTCTCTCTCTCTCTTTCTCGTTTACCTATAACCATACTCTACTTAATTTTCTTTTTTTTTTCTAGACCATTATATCTTTTAACATGATCAAACATTTTTATTTTCCTTGCTTTTAAGTTCTTTATTACTAGTATTGTACAATTCACGAGCAGCAGAAATAGACTCAAGACGCAACAAAGCGTGTCAAATATCGGACAATTACCACCACTATTGTCGAACAACGAAATAACACTAGAAACAAAGCGGGCACTCTACAACACAATCTTCATCCCAACGCCACCAATGCCAGACCTGGATTCTTAGCCAATAAGAAAAGTAACCACTATCGAAATGAAATGCGTTAGACGAATGACAGGAAACAGCCTGACAGAGAAGATCACAACTGAGAAAAAAAGCTAGGAATAATTCCATTCGTAGAATACATAAAGAAACAACAAATAAAATGGACTGATCACGTAATAAAACAGAAAGACCAGAACACAAAAAGAGCGAAACTTTAATATTGCGAGAACAAAGGTCGACCACGAAAAGACTGGTTGATGAAATATTAGAAACATTAGGAAACATAACAGCAGCAGCGGCCAACGGAAGAGCAAAAAAATAACAAACTATATATCCCCTCGACATTGAAAGGCAAATGAGAAAGGGAAGAATATAAAATGAACTAATTTTCTGGAAAGTTCTTGCAATATTGACATATTTATTGTTTACCCAGCTTCTACATTATATGTTCTCTTCTGTAACGCTTGCATTCGTAAGCAGTTAATGTATTTTTTCAGCAGATCTGTAATTGTCCACGTTTCACAGCCATGTTGCTATAGGAAAAAAAACTACAAACTTATAAAATCTTACGTTTTATTATTATACCAGCTCCTTGCCATATGTTGTGCTGCTATTTTTATCTAATTACGTTCTCGTTTGAGCTCTTGTGTAGTCTTTCTTCGTTTGCTATTAAAAAAAAGTAAAGTACCCCCGTCACACCAAGTGGCGTATAGGGAATATAGTGTTAAGGAACATAAATTTTACAGACCCTCGGCACATGATTTTTGGGGTAATGTGGTCGGTATTACGCCCGTGCCGCTTCACTTTCCCTAAAAAAAAATCCGGTACCCATTTAAGGCTGGGTGAACCCGGAAGCCGTCGGTTGGGATCGAACCCTATCCCTTGTCCTTTGTAGTCCAGTTCACTAATCACTGAGCTATCGCGGCTCTTTGTTATCAATGAACCAACATATTAAACACTCTATTATTTTCAATTTTTGTTTATTAATACATTTTAAAGTTTTTATACCTGTTTCATATGTTTTAATTTTTGGGGGGTTTCTGCTGGCAAGTGTAGTTCTTTATTGCTAAATTAAAATAAAGTTATTAGTTTAACAAAGCTTTAGTCTTTAGTTCGGACTGACGTACCTGCAGTCGTAGTATTCCCTTCCTCGCTTTGACGCCCGTTCCAGCAATCATGGAAGTGTTCATCTACTGGTTGTTCCTGGCCTGTATTGACTGACCGTGTTGCGTTAATTTCCGATGAGGATGCTTTTCATGCTTTCATCTTTGGTGGAGACGAGTTCCACCATTCGTTTGACATCTGGGTTATCCTCCACATCGTTGTCACCTTCTTGGAATTGGTGGCCTCTAAAGGTCCTCAATAATAAACAAAAATATTGAATAGTACAACAGCGGATATATACCAGAGGACCTGCTAAAATCAATATTCATAGCCCTGCCAAAGGAATCTGGTGCCATTGAATCCGATGATCATCGCACAATAAGCCTTTTCAGTTACATAACTAAGATATTTCTAAGAATCATCATGCAACAAGTGTTAACAAAATCAGTGCAGAAATTAATGATGAATAGTGTTGGTTTATTGGAGGTAAAGGAACGAACAACGTCGTATACATCATAAGATCTTTAATAAAAAGAGCCATAGAGGTGAAAATAGATCTATGCCTACCTATGTTTCTTAGATTACACCGAAGTATTTGATAAAGTAAACCACTAAGAAATAATCAAAACTGTAGAAGGCATAAACGTAGAAAGCAAAAATCTAAGAATAATAAAGAACATATACTAACAACAAACATCGGTCATAAGAGATGGAAATCAATTGGGAATATTTCAATAAATAAAACGGGGTGTTAAACAAGGTTGTGTGCTGTCACCAGATTTGTATAGTGTAATTATTTTAAGATTCATAAGGGGCATGCCTGGAATAACAATTGGAGGTCATAATATAGATAATATAAGGTTTGCTGATGATACAGTCTTAAGCGCTAAGAATGAAAATGATTTACAGGAAATGTTAGGCATTATATTGAAGGAAAGCAAAAATAAAGGACTCCGTCTTAATAGTAAAAGACAGAAGTAATGGTAACAACAAAGAAGAAGACTTCACCGCAATGCATAATAAAGACAAGTGGAACAATGTTAAAACAGATAAATGAATTTATAATATCTGGGAACAATGTTCACCTCAAATGGTAGATGTACAACAGATGTGAGATGCAGAATAGCTCAGGCAAAAGCAGCTTTAAAAAATGAGGAAAATACTGTGCACTCCATTTTTGACAATAGAAACAAGAAAAAGAGCTATTAACTGTTATGTAGAGCCAGTTTTTATCATTTTATGCCATGTAATAAGAAAGGAATAGCTGGAATATATTGTAACAATTGGGAAAATTGAAGGACGAAAAGATAGAGGGAAGCAAAGAGAAAAGATACCAGACAGTTTAAGAGAATGGTTTGGCAGAAGGTCAACAATAGAAATAATAAATAGCTTTCAAGATCGAAAGTTGTTGAGAGCCATAATCAACTAAGCCAGCAGGTATAGTACTTGATGATGATGAAAGGCCCTAATAATGTCATTTATGTTAATTTTGAAGGTCCCTTGAGCAATGTCAGTCCCCACAAACCTGCCCGCCATCTCATTACTACGAGGTCCCGTGTGTCCGGGGCAATATACCCAAGTTAGGTTGTTAAGAGAGATCAAGTAGTTGCACCTACTCCCTGCGGAGTGTGCTCATTTTTGTCAGTCTGGTGCAGCTTGTTTTATGAGTCAGTCAATATTACTGCATGAGTTTCTGGTTTCATAATGAGCCATGTGATAGCTTCCGTCACAGTCTCCATATCACAAGCTACTTAGTGATACTATCTCTTTATCACAATTAATAAATTAGTTCAGTGAAACAACCATATAACAGGTCTCCAGGCCTGGGGAAATATATATCATAACGATGTAAATGTAAAGACAGAGCGGAAAAAGTGTAATGACTTCATGAAAGATCTGACGGGTCTCGGCATCACTCTCATTTAGCAGTTTAGAACACGGAAACATTGAAAAAGAATTGCTAACTTTGCTGTAGACTTTTAATGAGGTTTTATGTGATAGTCTACAGAATATTTTGTTAGCAATTTTGTTGTAATTGTTTTTTCTCTGTTCTAAGCTGCTATAGAAACCCGTCAGATCTTGAATATTGTCATTGCGTAATACCCCACTAAAGGTCTTCTTGGAAGGGATAGTACAAGGTAGGTGAGTCAGAGGCAGACCAAGGCTAAAGTGGACTGATTATTATAGTGTGAAAAATCCTAATAACAAATAAACAAGAGTGAGGATGAATAAACAAACATACTTTGACAAAGGGAGACCATCAGCCGAACTTTGAGTTGCTTGAACTTTGACCAACAGAAACATAGAATTATAATAATAACATGTAGCCGACCACTCGCAGGCTTCCCATGACCAGAGAGAGAAACCTCATTAATCTGTAATACTTCTGGTCACCAATGACGAACAGCGGAGAGATGAAACAGTAAAATCCAACAACAGACCTTTCCAGGACGGGAAAAGACTGTCATCCGTGGAGACGTGGAGATCGAACAGGGGTTTAAAGAGGACTTCCCTGATGTCTAGTGGTAGTAGACACGAAGATTTCTCTGATGTCCAGCGGTAGTAGACACGAAGATTTCTCTGATGTCCAGCGGTAGTAGACACGAAGATTTCTCTGATGTCCAGCGGTAGTAGACACGAAGATTTCTCTGATGTCCAGCGGTAGTAGACACGAAAATTTCTCTGATGTCTAGTGGTAGTAGACACGAAGATTTCTCTGATGTCCAGCGGTAGTAGACACGAAGATTTCTCTGATGTCCAGCGGTAGTAGACACGAAGATTTCTCTGATGTCCAGCGGTAGTAGACACGAAGATTTCTCTGATGTCTAGCGGTAGTAGACACCAAGATTTCTCTGATGTCCAGCGGTAGTAGACACGAAGATTTCTCTGATGTCCAGCGGTAGTAGACACGAAGATTTCTCTGATGTCCAGCGGTAGTAGACACGAAGATTTCTCTGATGTCCAGCGGTAGTAGACATGAAGATTTCTCTGATGTCCAGCGGTAGTAGACATGAAGATTTCTCTGATGTTCAGCGGTAGTAGACACGAAGATTTCTCTGATGTCCAGCGGTAGTAGACACGAAGATTTCTCTGATGTCCAACGGTAGTAGACGGGAAGATTTCTTTGATGTCCAACGGTAGTAGACGGGAAGATTGCTCTGATGTCCAATGGTAGTAGACGGGAAGATTTCTCTGATGTACAACGGTAGTAGACGGGAAGATTTCTCTAATGTCCAACGGTAGTAGACAGGAAGATTTCTCTTATGTCAAGCGGTAGTAAATGCGAAGATTTCTCTGATGTCCAGCGGTGTAAATGCGAAGATTTCTCTGATATCCAGCGGTAGTAGACACGAAGATTTCTCTGATGTTCAGCGGTAGTAGAGACGAAGAATTCTCTGATGTCCAGCGATGTAAATGCGAAGATTTCTCTGATATCCATGGGTAGTAGACGCGAAGATTTCTTTGATGTCCAGCGGTAGTAGACGCGAAGATGTCTCTGATATCCAGCGGTAGTAGACACAAAGATTTCTCTGATTTTTCAGCGGTAGTAGACGCGAAGATTTCTCTGATGTCCAGCGGTGTAAATGCGAAAATTTCTCTGATATCTAGCGGTAGTAGACGCGAAGATTTATCTGATGTCCAGCGGTGTAAATGCGAAGATTTCTCTGATATCCAGCGGTAGTAGACACGAAGATTTCTCTGATATCCAGCGGTATTAGACACGAAGATTTCTCTGATGTCCAGCGGTGTAAATGCGAAGATTTCTCTGATATCCAGCGGTAGTAGACGCGAAGATTTATCTGATGTCCAGCGGTGTAAATGCGAAGATTTCTCTGATATCCAGCGGTAGTAGACACGAAGATTTCTCTGATATCCAGCGGTAGTAGACACGAAGATTTCTCTTATGTCCAGTGGTAGTAAACTATAGGAATTTGCTGGTGTCCAGTGAAAGAGAACGAGATCAAAATATTTTTAGGAGAGAAATTCGGTAGTCAGGGACTATCAAGGACAGCTTTGTTTTAAGGAATCACCTGATAGCAGAGATTGACAGATGATGGTCAAGACTCCGCATTAAATATTAAGCGATCCACAAGCAATCAGTAAATGAGACGGTAGTCCTAGGATCGTAAGGCAGAGTTCCAAGGATTGACCACGCCAGGTACCCAGGATGCCCAAGAAATAGGCGTAGCCTAGCTAGCAACAAATACGCCAAGCAGAGACTTTCTAGGACACTTTCTGGGACTCTTTCGAAGCCTGTAGGAGAGTAAGAATTAGACGGATTTGGCCACATAAACACCGTCAACTGACTAAGCGGAATCGCACAATTCTAGTCTAGAATAGCAGAGATATGTTTACATTGCTGTGTGATTTGGTATGTTCAGGCTTGTAGACATAAGAATAAAGACTAGTGTCGCTCTTGTTCCAAACATTATGAGTTATTAATTCCATTGAACGTGCTAATGGTAAAGTTATGCATTATAAGAGTAATCCTCTCATGTGATCGCTCACAGACAAACAACTAAGTTAGCATTCAGGAATCATAGGCAAGACAGAACAAATTAACAAAAATACTGCTATATGATAACATCAAAAGATGGACAGGTGAATCTATGACAATGTACACAATCAAGACAGGAGACAGAGTAAAATGGCGCTCTATGGTAGCCAGCATGTGGATAAGGCAGCCAATGAAAATAGCTGTAGACCACCACGTTATAAAGCAGGTGACAGATTTCAAATATCTATAAACATTCTCAAAAGGTAGCAAAATGGATAAAGAAATAGACATATGATGTAACACGTAAATCAAATATTGGACATCACACAAACTTGTACAGGGGCTAGCTGTCCCACACAAAGAGATAACTTATACAGAGTATATTCATTTCTACCTTGTGCTGCTAGTGTCAATCGCTCACGAATAAACATGAAAGGAAGATAGTGGACTTAGAGATAAGATGTTTGAGGAAAGCGCTGCGAGTGACCAGATGATACAGAATCAGAAATTGTAGCTAAAGAGAGATTGGACATTGAATCAATTGTGAACTACATACAGAGACAAGAATTGAACAAGTTTCCTCATCTAAAACTAATGCCAAGAGATTCTATAGCAAACAAAGTTTATAGTTAAAGTGGTGAAGGAAGAGTGTTAGATCCAGGGTAAGCTGGACTGACAACATCCGAGATACAATGGGACATCCTGCTTGCTGCCGGAGCTACCGAGTTAGTGCTCTGTGCACACGGTGAGCTGTGTTTTTCATCCGGATCGTGTTTCGATATTCCGATTGCTTACGATGAATGATGACATCGTATGACGAAGGACAGTTCAGCTACGTTTACTTTAGATGCCGCTTGGCCTTATGTATTTTGGTGTGTGCTGTAGCACTATGATGGGGACTGCAGCTACCTTTCTTTGTTTTGATCCTTCAATGAGATGAGATGTTAATTCGGATGATTCTACTGGCACGGGCAGTTGAGCAATTATGGATTTTAATTCTTGTGCAGGGATACCGGGGCCCTCGACTAACTATAACTATAACCATCACTTGACAATGTGTGATAGTCACAACACCAAATTAAATGTATGATGTGTCAGGGTTGCATAGTTTGCTTCTAATTTATATCTCTTCATATGACTACTTCTAACTGTTTTGATCAGACACAGATCACACATATAAAACAGCACATCGTTTTAAAACAATGTCTTATAGTAGTCAGCGATCACAGACGCTGAATCATTTATTTTAAAATGTATTAATAATTTATTTGTTTAGGCATACCATGAATAGTGCAATACGTACATTCTAAATACTGTTCTTCATTTTAGATGAACTCGTTAGATTACCACCGATAGTGATGGAACCATCTCTTTTATTTAGTGTCTGTGACAATTAACATTTTATCCTACTTTCACAACTGTCTTGCGTTCCAATTCCTTTATATTTAATTTACTTACAGTTATTCTCTGGAGCACAAAACTTTTAAATCTCACAAGAAAACACTTCTACTGAATTATGTCATTGCTGTCTATAGCTAATCTATTTTGGACTGTTCTCAAGGTTTCTAATTCTACCTGTTTCTTTGCTTCTTCTCTGGTTTTAATTGTTTGCTCTGTCTGTACTTTAACTGTAACGTATTTACTTCTGCTCTTGTCTTTAACTCTAGATCTTGCTCTAACACTAGATCTTGCCTCTAACTCTAGATCTTGTCTCTAACCGAAGATCTTGCCTCTAACTCTAGTTCTTGTTTCTAACTCTAGATCTTGTCTCTAACTCTAGATCTTGCCTCTAACCCTAGATCTTGCCTCTAACTCTAGATCATGCCTCTAACTCTAGATCTTGCCTCTAACTCTAGATCTGGTCTGTAACTCTAGATCTTGTCTCTAACTCTAGATCTTGTCTCTAACTCTAGATCTTGTCTCTAACCAAGATCTTGCCTCTAACTCTAGATCTTGCCTCTAACTATAGATCTTGCCTCTAACTCTAGATCTTGTTTCTACCCTAGATCTTGTCTCTAACTCTAGATCTTGTCTCTAACCTAAGATCTTGTCTCTAAATCTAAATCTTGCCTCTATCCCTATATCTTGCCTCTAACTCTAGATCTTGTCTCTAACTCTAGATCTTGCCTTAACTCTAGATCTGGTCTGTAACTCTAGATCTTGTCTACAACTGTAGATCTTGTCTCTAACTCTAGATCTTGCCTTTATCCCTATATCTTGCCTCTAACTCTTGATCTTGCCTCTAACTCTAGATCTTGCCTCTAACCCTAGATCTGGTCTGTAACTCTAGATCTTGTCTATAACTCTTGATCTTGCCTCTAACTCTAGATCTGGTCTGTAACTCTAGATCTTGCCTCTAACTCTACTAGATCGTGTCTGTAACTCTAGATCTTGTCTCTAACTCTAGATCTTGTCTCTAATTATAGATCTTGTCTCTAACTCTAGATCTTGCATCTAACTCTAGATCTTGCATCTAACTCTAGATCTTGCCTCTAACTCTAGATCTTGTCTCTAACTTATGGAAGTCCACACTTATGGAAGCCAAACTAATATCGTCTAGTTTACATTTCTCACCCTACTTCTCGATCCCTCAATTTAACTGTAAAATCTTCTTTTTGAAAAAATAAAGTAAAGTACCCCCGTCACGCCAAGTGGCGGCGTATAGGGAATATGGTGTTAGTGACCATACATTTTACAGACCTTCGGCACATGATTTTTTTGGGGTAATGTGGTCGGTATTACGCCCGTGCCGCTTTACTTTCCAGAAAAAATCCGGTACCCATTTAAGGCTGGGTGAACCCGGAAGCCGTCGGTTGGGATCGAACCCTACCCCTTGTCCTTTGTAGTCCAGTTCACTAACCACTGAGCTATCGCGGCTCCAAAATCTTCTTATGCATAAGTCTGAATACTCCAGTCTCATTTGCACAAGCTCTTTGCTTAGTCCTCGTGCGGTTATATTTGACCAATTTGTCAAAAAGGCTAAAACAAAGCGCAATCTTGACACCTATTTAACCTGTAGTCTAAAAAAAAACAACACTACCTCTCTCATAAACTTGACCTGCCCCTGAGTTGTTTATCAACCTTATTTCTGAACATATTGACGGGTAAAGCATGTATATTTATGCACACCTTTCTAATCAAGCTGGGAAATTTCCATCGCAAATGTTATTCTGTCTGCGTCTGAAAATGTACGGTTATTTTACATTTAACTATGAGTAAACAACTTTAGCTATCCTAACTTTGGTTATCCACCTATCTCGACTTTATAAACTGCTATGGTTGTTTCTACCAGAAGAGCAATAACTAAAATTTTGCAACTCCCTAGACACCAGAATGGGTATAAGAGGAAGTGATGAGAGAGAAAGATAGAGAAAGAAAGAAAGAAAGAAAGAAAGAGAAAGAGAGGAAGAGAGAACGAGAGAGAAAGAGAGAGAAAGAGAAAAAGAAAGAAAGAAAGAAAGAAAGAAATAGAGAGCAAGAAAGAAAGAAAGAAAAAAAGAAAGAAAGAAAGAAAGAAAGAAAGAAGAAAGAAAGAAAGAGAGAGAGAGAGAGAGAGAGAGAGAGAGAGAGAGAGAGAGAATTGCTAACATCTAAGCTCTTGGTACACAAACCTGGCCAGGGAAAGACTGTAGTTAATTACATGACATTTCCAAGCTTGAAAGTGACTATTTAGTCACGGAATTGATGAGGTGAATTAACATCTACTTTTAGTTTAGTTTTAGTGACACCACTTAACTACCCGTTGCTCTGTCCAATAATTGAATGTACTTTTCTATAGTCATTGCTGTTTTCACCACATTTTACAAAAATAATTATTTACCGCACTTATCCAGTTTTCTTGGTTATGATAAAGTGGTTTTTTTTTGGGAAGATTAAAAAAAAGAAAGGTCGCATGCACTGGTCTGGTCGCCATGATCATCATCCGTACAGTCTCCGCATCGAATGTTGGCTACCATGGAGCGCCACTCCCTCTGTCTCTTGCTTTGATGGTACAGATTGTCATAAGTTGACTTGTTCATCTTTTCATGTTATTCGTCCATGTTAGTATTGGTCTGCCTCTGCCTCTTTTACATTGTATTTTGCACTCCAAGATTACTTTTAGTAAGCTGTTGTGTCTTTTAACATGGCCCAAAAATCAATTCTGTCTTGTTTGAATTGCGTTTTGTAGTTCTCTTTTCATTTTCAGTTGTTTTAAAACTCCATCGTTTGTTTTCTTTTCTTTCCATCCAATTCGACCTATTCTTCTATAAATCCGCATTTCAAAGACTTCAATTTTCTGTTATGTTTTCTTGTCTAATATCCATGTTTCTGCACCATACAGGAATATTGAGAAGGTGTAACATTTTGCTATTCTTTGTTTTAGTCCTGGTGTTATTTGTTTTGATGTTAGTATATTCTTCACGGCATTACAATTACTTTTTGCCATACATATTCTTTTGTTCGAGCGACACCATTCTTCACACCAACGCCAGTAGGCCCGGTATTTGATGATGATGATTATTATTATTATTTTGTGTAGACTTACTTATTCTAATGGTGCAAACATTTGAGTTTTTATTTAAACTCCACAAAGAAATTGTATTATATAAAATTTTACTGAGAATCAAATCGCCTTTTTCATGATTGCAAATCGACAAGAACAGTCTACTCTACCACCCGCTCTCCTTTATAAACTTGATAATGTTATAAATCTGTTTAAACTGAAAACTATAAAACCAGCGTTATCAAAGCGTAATGCTTCAAAGTTTTCTTATATCAACCATAAAAAGCAGGAGTGTCAGTCGTAAATTTTGATATGAGTTTACAGACATTACAATTGGTTGAAAATGTGATTGATTGTGTGTTGATTTGAATAGTATTCTCACAGGAACAACCGTAAACTTTACAATCGCTAGTTTTTACCATTTGAAAGGGGTCAGCTATAAAGCTGGAACGCTTCTGTGACACCGGTTCAGCTCATAAACTACAGCAATAAACTTTACATCCGATCACTGTGGTCTCTCTCTTTGTGTATCTCTCTTCTTGTCCCCATCAACCCAGAGGCGTAGGTAACATTCTTTTTTTGAAAGGGGTTCCTGGGAAAATTTCGGTAAAATTGTCATCTTTCCTTTCTCGTACTTTTATTAGATACTTTGATGGTTGAGTGGTTAGTGTACTCTTTTCATGATTTGAAGTATTCGGATTCTATTCCTAGAGGTAGCGAATTTCTTTTTCAAACCGACAAGGCTTCGGGGTTCACTCAGCCTCTAAAGAAAGGGGGTCATAGATTGCCCTGGAAAATAAAGCCCCACAAAAGTGTACATGATCATAGAAATATATTATCATAAGCATCATGTTCCCCTGGCTAGGGGTTAAGGAAACTTTTACTTGACGTTTATTAGCTTTGGCATTGATCTATGTTTTGTAACTCGCGGTCTAATGCATCCATCTATAGCACTTATGTGTTGGGCACTGCTTCTAGTTTTTCTTAAATTTGTATTGCAACAGTTGCTTGTAATTAGTGTTAGATCTCCTAGAATAGCAGTATTCCCAGGCTAACAAGTCTTTCCATATCTGAGTAGAGACAAGCTTTCCCTCTCTTAAATTTGCACCCAGTTCTCTAATAAATGTTTACTCACAAACAGAAAACCAATCGATAGTTTTCAGCGCCGTAGGCGAGCAAGGAAATAACCCCCCTAGCACTCGAAAAATTATAGGTTCCCGGGCACTCGTGAAGACCTCGTGCTGACTGTTGCAAACATGTCTCTTTGTGAAATGGTGAACATCGGAAATCAAGCGCACAAGAAGAAGAAGATTCCCAGTAATGAGAAGGAGTTCTAGAAACTCTTCAGCAATCCAGTAGTGGAATCAACAACATTTTAAAAAACCACACTTGCAGCTGAATCAGTAGCAGACAAAAATGACATTTTAATTTTATTTCGTCCTGTAATTTCTTTTTCTTGTCGTTCAATCATAGTCAACAATTTCAAATATTTTTATTGGTCCTGCCAATTTGTTTGTCAAAACAAGGAGATGTGAAAGAGGGATTGAATAACAACCCCCAAAAATCATGTTAAAATAACATAGTTACAGCTTTGAAGGGATAAAGAACAGATCAAGACAGTATTCAACGTTGCGGCTCTACACCTTCTGCCTTTTATCCTCATTGTCGATAGCTTCACAGCAGTACCAAGAAGTTATGATCAATGATCAGGGTTGACTCGTATATCCTGTCCAATATTCAGATTACCTACGATGAATGATGATATCGTATGACGACAGTTCAGCTGCGTTCACTTTCGGTGCTGATACGCCTTATGTCTTTTGATGTGTGCTGTGTTTGCTATGATGGGGACTGCAGCTGCCTTTCTTAGTTTGGATATTCGATGAGATGTTAATTCGGATGATTCCACTGGCACGGGCGGTTGCGCAATTATGTATTTTCGTTCGTTTGCAGTGATACCGGGGCCTTCGACTAACTAGAACTATATAACTAACTATATATATATCTTGTCCTAAACACATTTCTGTGAAGCCAGGTAGGCAATCACGGTTTACTTTTCAGAGCCAAGATGTCATTCAGTTGTTTACCTCCACCACTGCACGTTATTTTTTGTGTTGTATTGTCTATCTTCAATCTGGTCTTCCTTGCGTCTTGATGCCAGACCGTCGAGTGTTGCATGAGGGTATATGTAGTTGGCTATTTTATATTCTCACGAGAAAACCAAACCACTTTCTATGTTCTATTTGTTAAATATATTTTTTCATTACTAAATAGAAACGACTTAGCGTATTCGACACATTAATTAATTTGCTATGTTTTATTTTTTTTTTTACAAAAATAAATGCTGCTTTATGGAAGTGAGTCTTGGACAATTGGCAATTCGCATAAAGCGCCGAGCATTCATGCTAATAGTTTCGGTAGCAGGTTAGTTGAAAGTACTTTCATCCCTTCTTCTCAATATTTATTCCATACTTCAATCATAATTCTTTATTGAAGATCTCATAATTATAGTTTAATCAAAATGCCCTCATTCAAATAAAAATTCAAATTTGTTTTTTTTAAACATTCATTCTGAGAGACATTTAAACCCACATAACATGCACACCACTGCACCTACTCAGCTCTCGTCGATCTACGCGAGATTGTGCGGGAGATACCCTAACATGCTCTTGTCCTCACAAAAATGGAAGTTCTCTTTCTTTCCAATCAACATCATGAACGCACAGTGCGATACCATTAGTGCTTGCAATCAGAACTTTATGAGCTGCTGCTTTATGAAGAACGAGTCTGTAAGCTGGAAATTCGCTAGTGTAGTTTTCATTATCCGGAAACATTCTCAAAGTAGTTGGTCTCAAATATTTATGTTCCTTAAATCATTGCCACTATTGAGATAAGTTCGTAAAACGAAAATTCGTTGGCTTATTTTTTTAAGCGAAAACATTCTTGGCATCAATAGTTTTCTGCATTTCTATATGTTAGATCACATTCAAGACTGCAAGTACTACATTAGGAATAAATTAAAAGTAATGTTTGCTGTCGATTATAAGTGGTAATGTATGTGCCACATAATAGGACGGTTGCAATTTTTCAAGAAAGTATCATTTTATTCTTATACCCTAACTTGTACTTGTGATTTTGACAAATAAGACCATCATCACTGCACTTGGACAGTGCGAAGAAGTAAAAAAACGAAGAGATAGAAGAAGGAGAAGATGAAGAAGAAAGAAGAAAAAGAAACAGAAAAGAAGAAAAAAGAAGATACCGCAACTGACATTTAACTATACAAAGACGTAAATAACATGTTTCAAGTGTAATACATTCTTTATATAAGTATAATTACTCTTACACAATTATTTTTCACTAGAAAGAAATTGAAATATCTGGGAACAATGTTAACCTCACATGGTAGATGTACAACAGAGATGAGATGCAGAATGGCTCAGGCTAAATCAGCTTCCCAAAAAACTGTGGAAGATATTGCGCAATCCATTTTTGACAAAAGAGACAAGAAAAAGAGTTCCTAAATCTTATGTAGAGCCAGTCTTAACATATGGATGTGAATCATGGACAATAGGAAAACATAAAATTGTCTCCAGTGATTTTCTTTAGAAATGTGGTTTTACAGAAAAATGTTGAGAATGCCATGGACAGCTAAGAAGAGAAATGATAACGTTTTGATAGAGCCCAAAGCAAAGAGAGAGCTAATTTCCAATAGTAGGAAGAAACAATCATCATTTTTGGCCATATTATGAGAAAGGAACAGCTGGAATATATTGTAACAACTGGGAAAATTAAGGATACGAAAAGATAGAGTGAAGGAAAGAGAAAAGATCCCAAACAGCTTAAGAGAATGGCTTGGCAGAAGGTCAACAACAAAAATAATAAATAACTGTTGAGATCGAAAGTTGTGGAGAGACATGATCACCTACGCCACATGCATGGTACTTGAAGATGATGAGAAGGCAATATTAATGATATTAAATTACCAATACCTGCAGACAATGTGAGGGTAATGAATGACAAGGGACAAAGAAGAAGCATAAAAAAAAAAAAACTACACTTGCAGTATTTATTCTGTTATTAGGGCCAATTAGGGGTTATTACGCAGGGGAGATAGGAGAGTGAGCGTTGTGGGGTCTGCAGACCGCATCTCTCAGAGCAGTCATTACGTGGTGTACACGTTAACGTTATTTCGTTCCCAATAAAGAAAAACTTACTTAGGACCGTACCGGAAATCGAAATGGGACCCACTCGGTTAGAAAATGGCAGGTCCAATCCATTCTGTCATCAACTATCCTTAATTCAATAAAAAGATTTTAAAATCCGGAATATAAAATGTTTGTTGAAAGGGTAAAAGTAATGTTCATTTTTTTCTAGGGCCGAAATCACAGCTCTCCGTGAGACCGTTCCCTGCTAGGTTTTGTTACCGTTCACTGCTGGTTCAGTTAGATTAAATATTGTGTTTGTTACGGTTCAATGCTAGGTTTTGTTAAATTAAATATAGTGTTTGTTACGGTTCACTGCTAGGTTTTGTTAGGTAAATATAATGTTTGTTACCGTTCACTGCTGGTTCAGTTAGGTTAAACATTGTGTTTGTTACGGTTCAATGCTAGGTTTCGTTAGATTAAATAATGTGTTTCTTACGGTTCACTGCTAGGTTTTGTTAGGTAAATATAATGTTTGTTACGGTTCAATGCTAGGTTTCGTTAGATTAAATATAGTGTTTGTTACGGTTAACTGCTAGGTTTTGTTAGGTAAATATAATGTTTGTTACGGTTCACTGCTAGGTTTTGTTAGGTAAATATAATGTTTGTTACGGTTCACTGCTAGGTTTTGTTAGGTAAATATAATGTGTGTTACGGTTCACTGCTAGGTTTTTTAGATTTAAATATAATGTTTGTTACGGTTCAATGCTAAGTTTTGTTAGATTAAATATAGTGTTTGTTACGGTTTACTGCTAGGTTTTGTTAGGTAAATATAATGTTTGTTACGGTTCACTGCTAGGTTTTGTTAGGTAAATATAATGTTTGTTACGGTTCACTGCTAGGTTTTGTTACGGTTCATTGCTAAGTTTTGTTAGATTAAATAATGTGTTTTTTACGGTTCACTGCTAGGTTTTGTTACGGTTCAGTGCTAGGTTTTGTTACGGTTCTCTGCTAGATTTTATTAGGTTAAATGTAAGGTTTTAACAGTTCACTTCCATGTTTGTTACGATTCACTGTTTTATTCTGTTACCTCTCGTTGACATATTTGTTACAGTTCGCTTCTAGGTCTTGTTACGATTCACTGTTTTATTCTGTTACCTCTCGTTGACATATTTGTTACAGTTCGCTTCTAGGTCTTGTAACGATTCACTGTTTTATTCTGTTACCGCTCGTTGACATATTTGTTACAGTTCGCTTCTAGGTCTTGTTACGATTCACTGTTTTATTCTGTTACCGCTCGTTGGCATAATTGTTACAGTTCGCTTCTAGGTCTTGTTACGATTCACTGTTTTATTCTGTTACCTCTCGTTGACATATTTGTTACAGTTCGCTTCTAGGTCTTGTAACGATTCACTGTTTTATTCTGTTACCGCTCGTTGACATATTTGTTACAGTTCGCTTCTAGGTCTTGTTACGATTCACTGTTTTATTCTGTTACCGCTCGTTGACATATTTGTTACAGTTCGCTTCTAGGTCTTGTTACGATTCACTGTTTTATTCTGTTACCGCTCGTTGACATATTTGTTACAGTTCGCTTCTAGGTCTTGTTACGATTCACTGTTCGATTGCATAGATATGGTTTAATCGATATGTGAGCCTTCTCTGTTAATTTTTCTACCTTGAATAGACCTGTTGGTCTTACTTACCCTGGCACTAGTGAACAAATGATAATTTATGTCTTTCATGAATACTAGAATAAACATGACTTTGTTACACTCTGTTTTACTTTTTCTATTTGTACTTTTTGTTTAATAATTGTTTTCTTCCATTGGTGTCTATTAGAATGTATTTGGATTAATCCCGGTTTCTTTGTGTACTATCATCCTTTACCGTATATGTTTTTTTTTTTAAGTAGCCTTATAATTTTAGTCTTACAGTTGTTTTCGTAAAGTTGGTAATGGGGGGGGGGGGGGGGGACTGGTTGGTCTCGAAGCCAGACGCCGGCCTCTAGACAGAGAGGTTGTGGGTTCAAATCTCGGTTGGTTGGGATTTTATTTATGATTTCTCTCTGCGGCAACCACCCCTGGTCTCAGCAGCGAGACCCGACTTGAAACGTCAATTACTCATCGACGGAAAAAAATATGAATACCTCCGAAGTCGGAGTTATCTGCCTGTGCGGCGAGGGACCCCTGTGCACACGGCTGCCAGGGAAAAATGGACTAACTAAAAATTCAGTTCATAATCTCTAGGGACTTCGTCAGAGGTAAAAGCTGGCGAACGAAAAAAAAAATAAAATAAATCTGGTAATACATTCTTGATGCGAGTCATGGACATTGAGCAACTTGGACTATCACTTTTGGCAACAGAAATTCTATTTTTCGGGAAGAACGCTTAAAAGTTAAGACAACTAAAAGATGAAAGAAGTAGACCCATAACACTGGAAAAATAATAAAGCAAGCAACGATAAAAAAAAATGTCGAAAGAAAAGGAGAAGTAATTGTATTTATACATAGTAGGGAAGGGCAAGAAGAACAAGTGATCAATGAAAAGGCGGAGCGTAAGAATGCCAAGGAAAACGGAAAAAAAGATCTGGGACGAATAGTACAAAAGTTGGGGGAAAGAAAGGTTAAATGTAAAATAACATCTTCTCAAGAGGTAAAGATTGTAATAAATAACTACATATTCTACATCACACAATGAACATTGTAGAATTAAAAACATGTTAGTAAACGTGTCCTTCGTTAGTCCACACTGCAATGTTATTTTACAACCTCTAGGAGACCGACTTTCAATTGTTGTTTTGTTGCCAGAGAGATGGCACAAGTTCATGGGCGACTAAGGTATATAGTTGTCAAATAGTTGAAAACTAAGTTATCAAGCTCATGATTATTGCATTCTAACATCTATTACTGTATTTTTCTTTTTTCTTTTTCTTCTTATTCTTCTTCTTCTACCTTCCAAATCTCTCTCTCTTTCTCTCTCTCTGCGATCAAAACTCAGTAGGATTCCAGACTCTCTCATGAAGTCAGCTGTTTGTTTATCATTATTATAGTCTGTTAGATCCATTCTGATTGAATACCTGTTAAAACGTTGCACGGTGTTCTGCGCCAGTGGCCCAGTGCATCCGATTTCAGCCATCATTTTATTCAGGTTTGCTTTCCTTAGCCTTTGATTGTCCCCAGTCTTCCTGCAAGGCAACAGATTGTCTTTTCTGTAGGGGGATTCTGCCCTTAGATGGTCAGCCTTCCCAGGTTTACGAGCACCATCTACTACCAACTACAACCAAGCTTGATGTAGCTATTAGTTGGTCATTAGACCATCACAATCACACATCGAACAAGAGACTATAAGTCTCTCCTAACTAACACAAACCTCCGGAAGTCTCACCGATGCGACAAGTCATGTACGCCCACTCCGTCTTTCATTGATTAGTGTACAACCCTCCTAGGGCTATGCAACTAACCCAACTCTATATGAATCATAGGTCTTCAAGAAATACTTTCAAAGCCGTCTTGCTTTTTACAATTGTCTTAAGATCGCAACATATCTTTCTCTTCCCTTCATCACATACTTTCTCCAAGTATATTTTGGCCTTCCCCTATGTTTCGTCCATGGGGACTTAGCAAAGAAAAAAAACGGCTTGTTTAATACTATCAGTGGCTTTCCTCAGTCTGTGTCTAGCTCCATTTGTCTTTTGTTGTAGCTCTTTTTGTCCACTAGTATTTCACTGATACTGTCCAATTGCTTTAAGTTTGAGTATTTTGTAACATTACCGACATAATGTTTCCGCAAGTGTTTTTATTTGTTTATATATCTATTATCACGATTATTCTATCCCTCCCTCCGTCAGCCTGTCAGTCCACGTACATATCTAAGATACTAAATACATACATACCTGACAATCTACCTACTCATCCATCATCCATCCATCTATCCACCTATCCGTACTTTCATCTGTCTATTTAAAGTTTAAAGGTCTATCTGTATTTCTTTCATTTCTTTCATCCTTCTATCTATCTATCTATCTATCTATCTATCTATCTATCTATCTATCTATCTATCTATCTATCTATCTATCTATCTATCTATCTATCTATCTATCTATCTATCTATCTATCTATCTATCTATCTATCTATCTATCTATCTATCTATCTATCTATCTATCTATCTATCTATCTATCTATCTATCTATCTATCTATCTATCTATCTATCTATCTATCTATCTATCTATCTATCTATCTATCTATCTATCTATCTATCTATCTATCTATCTATCTATCTATCTATCTATCTATCTATCTATCTATCTATCTATCTATCTATCTATCTATCTATCTATCTATCTATCTATCTATCTATCTATCTATCTATCTATCTATCTATCTATCTATCTATCTATCTATCTATCTATCTATCTATCTATCTATCTATCTATCTATCTATCTATCTATCTATCTATCTATCTATCTATCTATCTATCTATATATCTATCTATCTGTCTATCTATCTGTCTATCTATCTGTCTGCCTGTCTGTTTATCTGTCTGTCTGTTTGTCTATTTATCTGCAAGTCTGCTTGCATACATTCATTCAAACATAATTACAGATAATCAATACATACATGCACGCATACATACATAGGCACGTGCACACATGTACACAGAAACACACATACATACATACATACAATTCACGCATACATGTGAACATAATTGCGTCTAGCATACACATACGTACTGTGTTACCTTCTCCTGTGATATGCTGTGTCCTAGCATATTTGCTTGGCTGTCATTCTGTGTGTCTGCCTGTCTCGATCATAGCCTAACCGCCTGCATGTTAGCCTTCATATCTAATATCACGTGTCTACAAAATCTTCACTCTTACCCTACAACGCAATACCACACTCACTTATTTCCTTACAATACGATACCATCCAAACTTTGGCTTTCTCTAATCCCATTACAAGAAAAAGAGTTCTAAATGTTATGTAGAACCAGTTTTAGCATATGGATGTGAATCATGAACAGTGCGACAACAGACAAGAAAATCACTGGAGGCTGTAGGCATGTGGTTTAACAGAAGAGCGTTGCAAATACCATGAACGGCTAAGAGGAGTAATGAAAACGTTCTGAAAGAGTACACAGCAAAAAGAGAGCTAATTTCCAATATTAGGAAGAAACAATCATCAATTTTTGACCATGTATTGAGAAGAGAACGGGTGGAATATATTGTAACAACTGGGACAATTGAGGGACGAGGAGATGGGGAGGGGGGGGGAAGGGAAGTGGAGAGAAAAGATACCGGACAGCTTAAGACACTGGCTTGGCAGAAGGTCAACAACAGAAATGATAAATAACTGTCGTGATCGAAAGTTGTGGAGTGACATGATCACCTACGCCAGCAGGCTTGGTACTTGATGATGATGAATCCCATTATGTCTCTGTCCTCTGTTTTTGAAGTCAAACGATTTCCTAAAATATGTCTGTGATGTTCATAAAGCTGGCGGAGTATAGAACAAAATAAAGAATTAATTCAGTTGTTCAGGTGGCGCTGGCAAAATTAATCAGCCGTTTGTGATATTGATTAGTTAGATAACGCAATGATCAAGTAAATAATAAGGATGAAAGTAGAGAAGAAAGTCTATGTGATTACATGTACCCTAGGATAAATTCACCATCATGTGCCATACCGGTTGACGTAGGCGAGCATGTCCTTCCACAATCTTCTATCTACAGTAAGTAAAAAAAAAAGTAAAGTACCCCGTCACGCCAAGTGGCGTATAGGGAATATGGTGTTAGTGACCATCAATTTTACAGACCTTCGGCACATGATTTTCGGGGTAATGTGGTCGGTATTACGCCCGCGCCGCTTTACTTTCCCCAAAAAATCCGGTACCCATTTAAGGCTGGGTGAACCCGGAAGCCGTCGGTTGGGATCAAACCATACCTCATGTCCTTTCTATGTACAGTGCATCGTATCAATTTTGTTGTTGACTGTTTCCCATGCCATGACACCAGGTTATCCAGTATTTTCTCTCTTTGTCGTCCGCGATCTATTTTTCTTTCTATTTTGCCAGTTGTAGCCAAGCATTCCAACTTTCCTCTTCTCATGATGTGCCCGAAAAATATTTATTGTTTCTTTCTGAATTATTTTAGGAGTTCCCATTTTGTGTTGGCCTCTTTGAGAATTTCCTCATTGGTCTTTTTAGCTGTCCAGGGAACTTTCAACATTCTTCTGGGAAATTCCATCTCCATGGCCTCTAATCGTCTTTTCATTTACACACGTTAAATTACAAGGGATAAATAACATACCTTATTTTATTTGAAATGTTAAAATAATGCAAGGAAAAAGTCGTACGTAGACAATGTTACATGCGGGTTGAGAGGAGGTGTCGAGAGAAAGAAAACGAGAGAAATTAAAAGAGAGAATTCAATTTTGATTTTACCTGTTACAGGAAAACGTCAGTCTAATATCATAGTTTTATTAAATGTTGACACTGGCCAGGTTTATCTTCAAAGTTTTCAAACAGGAAATGCTAGAACAAATGGGGAACTAAGATGTCCAAGTTAAAAGCAAATAGGGAACTCACAAGCTGAGAACAAATGGGGAACTAAGGCTCACAAGCTGAGAACAAATGGGGAACTTAGACGATCATGCTGAGAACAAATGGGGAATTAAGACGACCATGCTAAGAACAAATGGGGAATTAAGACGACCATGCTGAGAACAATTGTGTGATTAAGACGACTAAGCTGAGGACAATTGGGGATTAAGACGACCAAGCTGAGAACAATTGGGGGATTAAGATGAAAAAAACGGCGAACAATTGGTGATTAAGACGACAAAGGTGAGAAAAAATGGGGGATTAACACAACCAGGCTGAGAACAAATAGGTGATTAACACAACCAAGCTGAGAATAAATGGATGATTAACACAACCAAGCTGAGAACAAATAGGAGATTAACACAACCAAGCTAAGAACAAATGGGTGATTAACACAACCAACCTGAGAACAAATGGGTGATTAACACAACCAAGCTGAGAATAAAAGGGTGATTAACACAACCAAGCTGAGAACAAATATGAGATTAACACAACCAGGCTGAGAACAAATGGGGGATTAAAACAACCAAGATGAGAACAAATGGGGATTAAGACAACCAAGCTGAGATTAAATGGGGGATTAAGACAACCAGGCTGAGAACAAATGGGGGATTAAGACAACCAAGCTAAGAACAAATGGGGGATTAACACAACCAGGCTGAGAACAAATGGGTGATTAAAACAACCAGGCTGAGAACAAATGGGGATTAAGACAACCAAGCTGAGAATAAATGGGGGATTAAGACAACCAGGCTGAGAACAAATGGGGGATTAAGACAACCAAGCTGAGAACAAATGGGGATTAAGACAACCAAGCTAAGAACAAATGGGGGATTAACACAACCAAGCTGAGAACAAATAGGAGATTAACACAACCAAGCTGAGAACAAATAGGAGATTAACACAACCAAGCTGAGAACAAATGGGTGATTAAAACAACCAAGATGAGAACAAATAGGAGATTAACACAACCAAGATGAGAACAAATGGGTGATTAAAACAACCAAGATGAGAACAAATGGGGATTAAGACAACCAAGCTGAGAATAAATGGGGGATTAAGACAACCAGGCTGAGAACAAATAGGAGATTAACACAACCAAGCTGAGAACAAATTGGTGATTAAAACAACCAAGCTGAGAACAAATAGGAGATTAACACAACCAAGCTGAGAACAAATGGGTGATTAAAACAACCAAGATGAGAACAAATGGGGATTAAGACAACCAGGCTGAGAACAAATGGGGGATTAAGACAACCAAGCTGAGAACAAATGGGGGATTAAGACAACCAAGCTAAGAACAAATGGGGGATTAACACAACTACGCTTAGAACAAATGGGGGATTAACACAACTAAGCTGAGAACAAATGGGGGATTAACACAACTAAGCTGAGAACAAATGGGGATTAACACAACTAAGCTGAGAACAAATGGAGGATTATCACAACTAAGCTGAGAACAAATGGGGGATTAACACAACTAAGCTGAGAACAAATGGGGGATTAACACAACCCGGCTGAGAACAAATGGGGATTAACACAACCAGGCTGAGAACAAATGGGGGATTAACACAACTAGGCTGAGAACAAATGGGGGATTAACACAACTAAGCTGAGAACAAATGGGGGATTAACACAACTAAGCTGAGAACAAATGGGGGATTAAGACAACCAAGCTTAGAACAAATGGGGATTAACACAACCAGGCTGAGAACAAATGGGGGATTAACACAACTAAGCTGAGAACAAATGAGGGATTAACACAACTAAGCTGAGAACAAATGGGGGATTAAGACAACCAAGCTGAGAACAAATGGGGATTAAGACAACCAAGCTGAGAATAAATGGGGGATTAAGACAACCAGGCTGAGAACAAATGTGGAAGTAAGTCGACCAAGCTGAGAACAAATGTGGAACTTAGACGATCATGCTGAGAACAAATGGGGAATTAAGACGACCATGCTAAGAACAAATGGGGAATTAAGACGACCATGCTGAGAACAATTGTGTGATTAAGACGACTAAGCTGAGGACAATTGGGGATTAAGACGACCAAGCTGAGAACAATTGGGGGATTAAGATGAAAAAAACGGCGAACAATTGGTGATTAAGACGACAAAGGTGAGAAAAAATGGGGGATTAACACAACCAGGCTGAGAACAAATAGGTGATTAACACAACCAAGCTGAGAATAAATGGATGATTAACACAACCAAGCTGAGAACAAATAGGAGATTAACACAACCAAGCTAAGAACAAATGGGTGATTAACACAACCAACCTGAGAACAAATGGGTGATTAACACAACCAAGCTGAGAATAAAAGGGTGATTAACACAACCAAGCTGAGAACAAATATGAGATTAACACAACCAGGCTGAGAACAAATGGGGGATTAAAACAACCAAGATGAGAACAAATGGGGATTAAGACAACCAAGCTGAGATTAAATGGGGGATTAAGACAACCAGGCTGAGAACAAATGGGGGATTAAGACAACCAAGCTAAGAACAAATGGGGGATTAACACAACCAGGCTGAGAACAAATGGGTGATTAAAACAACCAGGCTGAGAACAAATGGGGATTAAGACAACCAAGCTGAGAATAAATGGGGGATTAAGACAACCAGGCTGAGAACAAATGGGGGATTAAGACAACCAAGCTGAGAACAAATGGGGATTAAGACAACCAAGCTAAGAACAAATGGGGGATTAACACAACCAAGCTGAGAACAAATAGGAGATTAACACAACCAAGCTGAGAACAAATAGGAGATTAACACAACCAAGCTGAGAACAAATGGGTGATTAAAACAACCAAGATGAGAACAAATAGGAGATTAACACAACCAAGATGAGAACAAATGGGTGATTAAAACAACCAAGATGAGAACAAATGGGGATTAAGACAACCAAGCTGAGAATAAATGGGGGATTAAGACAACCAGGCTGAGAACAAATAGGAGATTAACACAACCAAGCTGAGAACAAATTGGTGATTAAAACAACCAAGCTGAGAACAAATAGGAGATTAACACAACCAAGCTGAGAACAAATGGGTGATTAAAACAACCAAGATGAGAACAAATGGGGATTAAGACAACCAGGCTGAGAACAAATGGGGGATTAAGACAACCAAGCTTAGAACAAATGGGGGATTAAGACAACCAAGCTAAGAACAAATGGGGGATTAACACAACTACGCTTAGAACAAATGGGGGATTAACACAACTAAGCTGAGAACAAATGGGGGATTAACACAACTAAGCTGAGAACAAATGGGGATTAACACAACTAAGCTGAGAACAAATGGAGGATTATCACAACTAAGCTGAGAACAAATGGGGGATTAACACAACTAAGCTGAGAACAAATGGGGGATTAACACAACCCGGCTGAGAACAAATGGGGATTAACACAACCAGGCTGAGAACAAATGGGGGATTAACACAACTAGGCTGAGAACAAATGGGGGATTAACACAACTAAGCTGAGAACAAATGGGGGATTAACACAACTAAGCTGAGAACAAATGGGGGATTAAGACAACCAAGCTTAGAACAAATGGGGATTAACACAACCAGGCTGAGAACAAATGGGGGATTAACACAACTAAGCTGAGAACAAATGAGGGATTAACACAACTAAGCTGAGAACAAATGGGGGATTAAGACAACCAAGCTGAGAACAAATGGGGGATTAAGACAACCAAGCTGAGAATAAATGGGGGATTAAGACAACCAGGCTGAGAACAAATGTGGAAGTAAGTCGACCAAGCTGAGAACAAATGTGGAAGTAAGTCGACCAAGCTAAGAACAATTGGGAAGTAAGTCGATCAAGCTGAGAACAAATGTGGAAGTAAGTCGACCAAGCTAAGAACAAATGTGGAAATAAGTCGACTAAGCTGAGAACAAATGGGGGATTAAGACAACCAAGCTGAGAATAAATGGGGGAATAAGACAACCAGGCTGAGAACAAATGTGTAAGTAAGTCGACCAAGCTAAGAACAAATGTGGAAATAAGTCGACCAAGCTGAGAACAAATGTGGAAGTAAGTCGACCAAGCTAAGAACAATTGGGAAGTAAGTCGACCCAGCTGATAACAAATCGGGAAGTAAGTCGACCAAGCTGAGAACAAATGTGGAAGTAAGTCGACTAAGCTGAGAACAAATGGGGAAGCAAGTCGACCAAGCTGAGAACAAATGGGGAAGCAAGTCGACCAAGCTGAGAACAAATGGGGAAGCAAGTCGACCAAGCTGAGAACAAATGTGGAAGTAAGTCGACCAAGCTGAGAAGAAATGGGGAAGTAAGTCGACCAAGCTGAGAACAAATGGGGAAGCAAGTCGACCAAGCTGAGAACAAATGGGGAAGTAAGTCGACCAAGCTGAGAACAAATGGGGAAGTAAGTGTCGACCAAGCTGAGAACAAATGGGGAAGCAAGTCGACCAAGCTGAGAACAAATGGGGAAGCAAGTCGACCAAGCTGATAACAAATGGGGAAGTAAGTCGACCAAGCTGAGAACAAATGGGGAAGTAAGTCGACCAAGCTGAGAACAAATGGGGAAGCAAGTCGACCAAGCTGAGAACAAATGGGGAAGCAAGTCGACCAAGCTAATAACAAATGTGGAAGTAAGTCGACCAAGCTAATAACAAATGTGGATGTAAGTCGACCAAGCTAATAACAAATGTGGAAGCAAGTCGACCAAGCTGAGAACAAATGGGGAAGTAAGTCGACCAAGCTGAGAACAAATGGGGAAGTAAGTCGACCAAGCTGAGAACAAATGTGGAAGTAAGTCGACCAAGCTGAGAACAAATGGGGAAGTAAGTGTCGACCAAGCTGAGAACAAATGGGGAAGTAAGTCGACCAAGCTGAGAACAAATGGGGAAGTAAGTCGACCAAGCTGAGAACAAATGTGGAAGTAAGTCGACCAAGCTGAGAACAAATGGGGAAGTAAGTGTCGACCAAGCTGAGAACAAATGGGGAAGTAAGTGTCGACCAAGCTGAGAACAAATGGGGAAGTAAGTGTCGACCAAGCTGAGAACAAATGGGGAAGTAAGTCGACCAAGCTGAGAACAAATGGGGAAGTAAGTCGACCAAGCTGAGAACAAATGGGTAACTTAGACGACCAAGCTGAGAACGGCGAGAGACTCACAGCTGACTGCATTCGTCTGGATAGGCGAACATCAGAGCTGGTCAAGTTCATTGTCCAAACACCAGTGGTGCTTTTGGAAACAAACGAAGCAGTCTAACCATGTTATTCATGATCAAAGAGAGAAGGCAGCACGGTATAACAAAATGCCACGTCAAAGAATGATGTGGCGGGCTTAAATGGCAGACATTAGGACTTGCCGTGAACTAGCGACACAATACATCTTTGACTATTTAAGGCATAGACTGCGATGAAGAGTTGTAGTGGCAGAGGTGAACGAAGCAGAGACGGTAATGCTAGAGATGTTTGAGATTCTGGTTCATTCTGCCTCATAAACACAGCATGTATTTCATAATGCATTTATTTCGGCTGATGTTTCTAATTGTATAATTTAATTGTTCTGTTTTGTCCTTATAGACTGAAGAGAGTTAGTGTTGGACTATGTGGCATGATTGTTAAAGTTAAAACATTTGTTTACCATTGCTAATTCTTGATTTTAGGACACACTGTCATGACGATTCGATTGTAAAACGCCTATACCAGAATGTGTTATCATGCCTCACTATCACTATGATCACTTTATGTAATTTCATTCTTTATATTACATTCTATAACAAAGAGAACTTTACACCCACTGATATAAAAAGAGGAGTAAGACAGGGATGCATCCTATCACAAAACTTGTTCAATCTATCCTCTTCTGCCTCTTCTTCTTTTCTCAATTCACTGATACCTAAAAGGTGTGGTTTATATATCATTTGTCGTTCTTGAGCTGTCCGAACTGTCTGAATTAGTGATTTTCCTTTGTTGTTACATGTCATATTTGTGATTTATTCTTACAGTTCAATCTATACATTGCGTAAATCTTTACACACATCACAAAGATGCCAGTCTTAAATATTCATGGAAAGATAATCAATAACCTAAGATATGCTGATGATACTGTTCTACTAGCAGAAAATCCTAAAGATCTACAACAATTACTTAATGAAATAAAAATGACAAGCAAAAAAAATATGGATTAGATATGAATATCACAAAGACTAAAACTATGAACATAAACAATGATAATACACAAAAACTACAAGTAGATATCAAAGTTGAAGAAATACACCTGGAGACAGTTCAAAAGTACAACTACCTTGGACATACTATAACCAGTGATGGAAAATGTACAACTGAAATAAACAAAAGAATAGAAATGGCAAGAAGTAATTTGATTGTCATGAAGAACATACTAACATATAAACAAATAACACCAGGGCTAGAACTAAGAATAGCAAAATGTTATATTGGATGGAAAGAAAAGAAAACAAATTATGAATTCTTAAAACAATTAACAATGAAAAGAGAACTACAAAATGCAATTCAAGCAAGACAGAATATATTTTTGGGGCATGTTAAAAGGCACAACAGCTTACTAAAAGTAATCTTGGAGGGGAAAATATAAGGTAAAACAGACAGAGGCAACCCAGATTAACATGCACGAGTAACATCAAAAGATGGCCAAGTCAGTCTATGACAACCTTCATCACCAAAGCAAGAGACAGAGCGGAATGACGCTCCATGGTAGCCAGCCTTCGATGTGGAGACGGCACTCAATGATGATGATGTTACATTCGGAACACAGTTTTAACTTTACAAAAAAATAGAACCAGCAGTCAAATGTGAACATTGAAAGTACTTTACAGTTTCCCTCAGGTAATTCTCTTGAAATCGGAAAATAATAACGGAGCTTGTGAGTTTAAGATGTACAGAGCTTACCTATTTGAAACGAGATGAGCACAGATGGAAATATAACAGAAACAAATTATTAAATCCTATGTGGGGCCACGAGAATAGCTGCATAAAACACATAAAATGAACAAAAAAAAATATTTTTATGTATTTTAAATGTTACATATTTAAAACATGGTAATTGCTTCCATCACAATAATTTATGTATCATTTTTGTCTCATAGTTCTGTTTTTTTTTTGTGTGTGCACTTCTTCTTTCGGTTGGTTTACCACGGCAACAGCCGGGGTTCGTACCCTGGCGAGGACACCTGGGTTTTACTAATTCCCTAAAAATTAGTAGGAGCCGCGATAGCTCAGTGGTTAGTGAACTGGACTACTACGGACAAGGGGTAGGGTTCGATCCCAACCGACGGCTCCGGGTTCACCCAGCCTTAAATTGGTACCGGATTTTTTCTGGGAAAGTAAAAGCAGCACGGGCGTAATACCGACCACATTACCCCAAAAAGTCATGTGCTGAAGGTCTGTAAAATATAGGGTCACTAACACCATATTTCCCTATACGCCACTCGGCGTGACGGGGGGTACTTTACTTTTACTTACTTCTTCTTTCCCATTTCTGCTGTAGGGTCAAGAGGTTATTCCTAAGATAATGCTATTACACCGGTCTTGTGCTGATATATTCTGGGCGCCGTTGGATTGATTTGAAAAGGAAAATTCTCCAGCTTTATAAATCTTTGTCAATGGGAGCAAGAAAACAAATTACACAGAGGTAATCTTGCTGTATGAATGCGAACCGTGGACATTATAAAAGAACAAGACGATCGCAGGAGGCAATGAAGATGAACGTTTGCTTTGCCAAGAGAATGTAGAGAACACAAAAGACGGCTAAAGAGGCCAGTAATTGCAGTAATTGTGATTTGAAACTAATCAATGGGCGTAAGATACTTTACTCAAACATAAAAAATAAACAGTAATTTATTTTGGACGCGTTAGGCCTTGTGAGATTGAGACAGGTTATTTTGAAAAGCAAAATCCTTGGCTCGGGAGATAGAAAACAGCATGAATAATTATGTGTACGGGTTTTTTTATGATAAGCATTATAGATCTAAACAGAAGAGAAGATTGAATCGTTTCTTTTCTAGGAGAATACTAACTTATTATTAAAAAATCAATTTGTTGTTGATGTTTGTGTTGTATTGTTCTGTCTAGACAGGAAAAACGAGTTCTTGAACGTTATGTGGAGCCGGTCTCTACATTGGATGTGAATCTTGGACAGTCGGACAAAAGAGAAGAAAATTACTGGAGGTCAAAGAAAGGTGGATTTACAAGCCACAGCAAAAAGAAAACGTGTAGCCAATATCTGGAGGAGACAAGCTTTATTTTCTTAGCGATGTGATCAAGGAAAATAGCTAGAATATATTGTGACAACTTAAATAAAAATGAGGAAATAAGAGATAGAAGGAAACAATGGGAAGAGATATCACACATTTAAGGAGAATGATTTGGTAGAAAGTTAACAAGAGAAGGTAAGCCACTAGATAGATGGTTGTGGAGAGACATACGCCAGCAGGCAATGTACTTGATTAAAATTATTCTACCACGTTTTAAACAAAAAATGCGTACATAATCGTTGTGAATAATAAGAGATTCAGGCACAGAAAAAGTCCAGGGAAGGAAAGAAATCTGCTGGCTGTTCTTGAGTCCGCCTGTTTTTAGGATAGACAGTAACAAGAAAGCTCTCGACGATTGTATTAGAAATTCTACATTAGTAGGAATTGTATCGTCAGACTGCAATAATGAAAAGCAAAACCATAGATACATGAGGAACAACATCCTGCAAACATGAGGTGCGCATAGGCATAGCCAGCAATCTACCTGGACCTTTATCATGCACACAATTCGTCACCTTTTGAAGGTAGGATTACCAGGTGAAAAAAAACAAAAAAACAAGAAAAGCAGGACATAAATCTGAAAAATACATTTCTTTCTATTATTGAGAAATAATACATAAGTACAGTACAGAGAATAAAACACAACATGATAATGTGGCACTTAAATGTTTTCTAAAATCTTGAATTAATAATATAAATGCCTTGCCGGATGTAGCATGCAATCTGTACAAGCAGGACATGTCCGGGGAAATTCCAACTTCTGGTAACTCTCCTTGAAGGCAACTGAATACCTCTAGGTTTGCCGGAATGTTGTGATGTCTACTCTAACAACAATGAAATGAAACAAATGTCAGTTCTTAAATTATACGGATGTTCCTGAAACAAAATCGATATAACTAGATTTATAATGGACACCATTAAACAGGTCTTGCTGTGTATGTTCTCATGGGCATTAATCTGCCCAGACGCAATCCAGTTAAAGTGAATCACTCATATCTTCTTATTGCCACACAAATAAACGTATATGGAAAATACTACTTTTGGTAGGAAACTTTAGAAACAAGAAACAATATAATGACAAACAACAGGATTTACAGTTAAGGCAGGATTACAAATTTTTAAAGGGAGACAAATACAAACTAAGTAGAATACAAATCCTAAAGGGTCTAGAAAAGTTAACACTATCTATCTTTCGTTCGCCTGAAGAATTGTCTATATCTGCAATGACGTTTTCTTTATACATTTTGCTGTTTTTGTTTTAATTCTTGCAGTGGCTTATATAGTTTTGTCTGTTGTGTTGCATCTCTGGGACAGGGTTATCCCATGTCTACTATATTCCGTACAGCTTTGAAGAATGTGTTCAGCTGTCTTGCGTGCCGGTCCACATATATATGTAGTTGAGGTAGTAAAATAAAGAGCCCCGTCACGCCAAGTGGTGTATAGGGAATATGGTGTTATTGGCCATAAATTTTAAAGACCTTCAGCATATGATTTTCGGGGTAATGTGGTCGGTATTACGCCTGCGCCGCTTTACTTTCTCCAAAAAAATCCGGTTCCCATTTAAGGCTGGGAGAATCCTGAAGTCGTCGGTTAGGATCGAACCCTACCCCTTGTCCTTTGTAGCCTAGTTCACTAACCACTGAGCTATCGCGGCTCCCACGTAGTTGAGGTGCTGATCTTGAATGTTGTATACATGTGACTGTGGAGTCGATTGTGCCCTGTTCTGAGGAGGTTGTTCACATCTGTTCATATTATATTTGGGGCTTGTGGTCCTCTGATTGATTTGATTATCTGTTTCTTATGATGGTATGTAACAGATGCATCTGGTTGTGTGCCTGTTGCGTCTTCCTTGACCAAATTATCCGCTTTCTCGTTTCCTGGTATTCCACAGTGAGATGGGATCCACTGCGAGGGGACCTTGTGGTGCTTGCAGAGATCAGTCAATAAAGTCTGCAGATGTGGCAATTTTCTAGATTGTAGTGCCTGGAGTACTGATCTTGCATCTGTCAAAAACACTACTGGCTGTGGGCTAAGATTATTGTTCAGCAGATTTTATATTGCCAACTTTATTAGTTGCAATTCTGCATAGAAATTGTGACAATATTTCCCTGTTACTATTTTATTCATATCCCTAGTGTTATTTGGGTGCTCTATGTACGCACCTTATCCCCCATTCTTTACTGCCTTCTATTTCTGATCCATATGTGTACATGTGAACCCATAGATCTTGTGAGTATTCTTCATCCAAGAAACTGAGAGTAATTGGTTTGGAATCGGGTCTTCACTGGATATCTCGGCATGCATGCTAATTTTTGTTCTGCCTGTATCAGCACCTTTCTGTTCCTCCGTCTCTCATTGCTGGTATCCTCCACAATTTCTCCATCCAATTGGTGTGATTTCATTGCTCCCGTGATGACCCTAATTGCCTGGTTTTGTACTTTATCTTGCAGTGTGGTGTTTGATGCTGAACACCATGCAGATGATCCATATTCTAGATGTGGGCGTATAATCTGTTGGTGAACTTTATTAAGTATTTTCTCACTCGCATCCCACGTGGTTCCACGCAGCTTTCTTAGAATACCTAACTACCTTCTAGCTTTTTGGGTTGCTTTATTTATCTACTGTTTCCAAGACAGTTTATTGTAAAAAAAAAACAACTCAAAATAAAGGTAACAACTGAATAGAGAGTACTGTGAAGTCAATGTACAGAAAAGTGTCTAGATCAAGTCAGTCAAGCCAGACAATCTTAGATAGTGCTTTTGAGGATTGATGATTACTGGTAACTTTTAATAGCACCCCATGCCTTCTATCTGTATCTTCGATATAGTCTTAAAAGAATGCATTTGCTATGTTCTGATACCGATAGCAATATCGAACTGCAAGCAATATGCAAGTGCTTTAGTTCAAAGGCACCTATCTTATTTCGATACTGCAGCTTTGTCACACTATATATATATATATATATATATATTAATGCTTATAGATTTCCGCATTTCAAAATCCAACAAAAGTATCTTTTTGCCAACATAAGAAGACATAAATTAAAGTATGTATACAGTGTTAGAAAATGACATAATAACACGATAAACAAATTGTGATTATTATGATTGTTGTGATTGTTTACAGTACTTCACTGGGTTGCGTGCCCTTTGCAGAAAGTTGCACCTATCACAGCCCGTCTGAAAGAATCTCTGTCTCTAGCCAGATCTCTCACAGAACGTTGCACCTATCACAGCCCGTCTGAAAGAATCTCTGTGTCTAGCCAGATCTTCCACAGATCGTTGCACCTATCACAGCCCGTCTGAAAGAATCTCTGTCTCTAGCCAGATCTCCCACAGATCGTTGCACCTATCACAGCCCGTCTGAAAGAATCTCTGTCTCTAGCCAGATCTCCCACTTCTTCTGTTGCCATGTTCTAGGTCTCTTGCTGTCTAGAAACTACTTTTTTTCTTGGTCTGCCCCCGTCTCGTCCCCCTGGTACCATGTCTTCCATTATTGTTCTTTCCATCCCGCTGTGTATTTTGGCGTGGTCGCGGTATATTAATGTCCTCAGCAGAATGTTTAAAGTCATTTGTTTTCAATGTTTAAGTCCCTTAATATGTCTTCATTATCATTATCCAGGATATCTGAAGGATTTTTCTGTAGAGTTGTGTTTCGAATAAACCAGTTTTCTTAATTGTTGTTTGCAATATTATATGTGATTCACAGCCATATATTGCTATCGCAAAAATACATATCCTCGGTAGTTTTAAGTATACTATCATTTTGGCAATGTCTGTCTGTTCTTAATGGAATTTAATTTTGTTTGATAGCATTGTTATCTTTGGATCTGCTTGTAGCAGTCTATACATAGTTAACAATTACAAATCTCGTATTGTCATAGTTTGTTACAATTTCAAGTTCTTCACTGTTGATGGCGGGTTGGCTGTTTACTCTCTCAATGGACAATCTTTTTCCCGTTTATTTAGATGAAGATTTTGTTTCTCTTTGTGTTTTTAATGCATTCAGTTGTCTCTTTAAATTCATTTTCTCTGTTTGAGAGGAGTGCAATATCTTCAGCGTGTCTGAGTTTTATGCTTCCATTTATTGTGAAAAACGTGGATCTTCACAAGATTGTAATAGTTTCTGAAATACCTCATGATATTCACACCATAGATGAGGGTATGGAGTGAGGTTACACTAATGCCTCACACCATTTTGATCTTTGAACCAATTTGATGTTTCGTCCTCTATTCTGATTGACTTTCGGTCAATATGACGGATAGGCAACAGGGATCCTTTAAGATACTGTCTGAAAAGTGTTCCTTGTTGCAGTTTCCTCATATTCCAAGTCCGGTTTGCTGCCGGAGTTACTGAGTAGTGCTCTGTGCACACCGTGAGCTGTGCTTTTCATCCGGATGGTGTTTCTAAATTCAGATTGCTTACGATGAATGATGATATCGTATGACGAAGGACAGTTCATATGCGTTCACTGTCAGTGCTGTAATATGCCTTAAGTATTTTGACGTGTGTTGGTGTTTGCTACAATGGGGACTGCAGCTTCCTTTCTTTGTTTGGGTGAGACGTTGATTCGGATGATTCCACTGGCACGGGCGGTTTAGCAATTATTGATTTTCATTCGTTTGCAGCGGTATCGGGGCCTTCCAATAACCATAACTATAATCTGATTGCTACTAGCTGTTCGTGATAGACTGATTCAGTAAGGTGTTTTTGATGTCGCGGAAAGCCCATGTTTTTTCAAGATGCCCTATAGTTTAAATGTCGTACATGGTGGAAAGCTTTGCTGGAATCTATGAAGTATGTATACAGTTCTACACGGTATCCCCTACACTTCTCCAAGAAGTTTCTCCCGTTAAAGATGCGATCGCAGATTCCTCTACTGGGCCTGAAGCCAACCTGAACTACATGGAATGCATTCCTATAATAATTTCCGTCCTATACTCGTTATGATGACCTGTAAGAGTATTTTACTGACAGGACTTTTTATATCTACTGTTTAGTAGTTAATAGTCACTGATCTTCTGCTGGGCTTTGGGTGAGACGGTACTTTTCCAAATCTGCACACACAAACACTGGCGCTGCATAAAGTCTCAATAAATTTTGCTGAAATATTGCCATGTCCTGCTGATTTCCCTTTCTTCAGAGTTTTAATTGTGCAGCAAACAACATCTGTGAGAGGCTCTGTTTCTTCTCTTCACTTCCTATTATTATATCAGTGTGCTTTGAAATATCTTCATATATTGCTCATCTGTATTCGTTCCAGCTTTGCAGTATATCTTTATGTTTCGTTAGTGTGTTGCTACTGCGATCGTCAGTTACTAGAATTGATAGTCGAAAATCGCCTAATTTTGTTCTGGTTTTTTGCAAGTTATTTCTCCATCTATTCCTTGATGATATTGTTCCTCTGTTGTAGAACAGGCATTTATTAATACACTTGCTTTTGTATAATTTATGTATTCATCGCTGTTTCGTTCCCATTTGCTTGAATGTTCTTCTTTCTTCTGTGAGAGTCAATGTTTTTTTTTGCCTGAAATGCAGTTCTGCTTCTTCTACGCTTCTCTGCTGATGATGTTTTGAGTTGACGAGATGAGAATGTTTCTTGCATGTGTGGCTATCTCGTCTGATGATGTTTTGAGTTGACGAGATGAGAATATTTCTTGCATTGTGTGGCTATCTCGTCTGATGATGTTTTGAGTTGACGAGATGAGAATATTTCTTGCATTGTGTGGCTATCTCGTCTGATGATGTTTTGAGTTGACGAGATGAGAATATTTCTTGCATGTGTGGCTATCTCATCTGATGATGTTTTGAGTTGACGAGATGAGAATATTTCTTGCATATGTGGCTATCTCGTCTGATGACATGTCTTGTTGTACTGCCATCACCAAGTTAAATTTGTTGTATACATCGATGTTGTATTTTAATGCTATAGCATTTGTTGTATACACCGATGTTGTATTTTAATGCTATAGCATTTGTTGTATACATCGATGTTGTATTTTAATGCTATAGCATTTGTTGTATACATCGATGTTGTATTTTAATGCTATAGCATTTGTTGTATACACCGATGTTGTATTTTAATGCTATAGCATTTGTTGTATACACCGATGTTGTATTTTAATGCTATAGCATTTGTTGTATATATCGATGTTGTATTTTAATGGTATAGCATTTGTTTCTAAACGTACTGGACAGGCCCTCCTCACAACGTTTTAAAGCTTTATTTTGAAATCTATCATTAGCAAGTCATGGTCTGATTCTGCGCCAGATAGTGTTTTAGATGATGTCACCCTTGATCTCCATCTTTGCTGGACCAGGATGAAATCTATTTGATTTCTTGTGTTGCCATCTATGGAGGTCCAAGTTATAATCTTCTTGAGTGTTGTGTTGTTTAAAGAAAGTATTGACAATGGCAAGGTTACTGTCATTATAAGATGATGTTAGCTTTTCCCCTACGTCGTGTTTATGTCCTATTCTATGTGGCCACCAAACTCATTGCCTTCCTAATGGATGCGGTTGTTTCTCGCCGTAAGATACTATCCCTTGTGCGATTATAACCTAACATCTGAAAACGTCATGGAAACACAATTCCTGGATATTGCACGCACATCCACTACCTTTCGAGATATGTGTGCCCCCGAGGCTAGCTCAGCAGTGAAGTGTCAGATAAAACATTTCAGGAATTAGAAGTGTTGAATTAAGAACTCAAGCTTAAACTGTCCAGTGTAAATTGAGAATGACGATAATATAATTATTTACAAGTGTTTGAGACGTGCAATCTTCTCTCAGTCTACTTTTTAATAATGAAAACAGCTAGAAAGTGCTTTAAAATTCAATACCACTTAGAATACGGCTTCACATTAGCTCTAAAAAAATTGTAAGTGGTAAAATAAATAATTTATGTCTCTCTCTCTCTCTCACACACACACACACACACACACACACACACACACACACGCGCGCGCGCGCACACACACACACGCACGCACACACACACACACAAAGATGCCTTAACTATACATCATGCTTGCAGAAGTAGGTCTTCATGTCTATACTTTTCTTTCTCTGCACTCTTTTAAACTGTCTGTATCTTTTCTCCCTTCTTCTCTCAATCTTTTCAGTTTTTCCATACAGCAGATTTCAGTTGTTTCTACTCATTACAGAGTAATCTCTTAAATGCAATAGCAATTAATCTGACTTAATACAAATAGATATATCAACTATTGTATACGTGTATATATTGAACAATACAATTTGCCCCGGCACAGCAGACGGTTGGCGCACGGAACGTAAGGACCATAACAAGGACCTGACAAGTTAGACATGCCAACAGATGGGCACAGAAAAAAAAAGCCGATGAGGAAGATCAGCAACAACAACAAAAGTCACACCACAGCATCAAGCAGCTACTGCTGTAGACCAGCATCCGCCTGTTTTCAACCTTCTGTGAAAACATAGCAAGTCATTTTATATGTAAACCATAATACTCACAAACATCGAGTAGCAAACTAGGAAAATAGACATATAAATGCTGCAGCCGTGGTGGCGTTTTTTTTATATTAGAACTATCATTTTTCAAAGAGAGATCGCGGACGACAAAGAGAGAAAATACTGGATAGCTTGGTATGATGGTATGGAAAACGGCCAACAACAGAACTGATACGATGCACTGTGGATTAAAGTTTGTGGAAGGACATGATCGCCTACGCCAACCGGTATGGCACATAATGATGATGATCATTTTTCACCACAAAATACGAAGACTGACAGCCATTTACAATATCTGATATGACAATAATTATAACTTTGGAGGGAGAGAAGTCAGAGCGATGGATGAATGATGGTTGGAAAGAAATTATCAAAGGGGAAGTCTTGATATCGTTCACTCGCAAAATGGCGAGAAGAGAGAGAGAGACACAGAGAAAGAGAGAGAATGTAAGAGAGAGAAAGTGAGATGGAGATTGCTGGTTGCAGACATGCGTGCCACATCGATCCATAACGATTATATGACTAAAGATGGATGACAAAGCACATTCATTGATGTTGTAATCAGAGCAACCCCAGATAATGAACGAATTCTACAAATTACACTATCATTGAAATATCGATAAAACGACATTAATGTACTATAAATAGATGCCACAATATTAGATATACATTAACACAACATCACGTTACATACATTTTAAATCAAGAAACATAAAATATAATTGAGGGAACCATGTTTTATGGGGTCGCATATTAAAAATGTAATGCAGTCTTTATGTTTCTATATAAGTATAATAGAAATGGGTAAAGATTATCCAATAACATGCAGTGGCGTAGGGAAGTATTAAACTTCGCTGAACTAGACCTGTATATGCTTGCGTAAGTTTGAAGGGGTTGGGTGCTACAGTTTACACAGCACCCTTGAAGGGGTTGGGGTGCTACAGTTTGCATAGCACACTTGAAGGGATGGGGGCTACAGTTTACACAGCACATTTGAAGGGGTTGGGGTGCTACAGTTTACAGAACACCCTTAAAGGGGTGGGATGATACAGTCTACAGAACACCCTTGAAGGGGTTGGGGTGCTACAGTTTATCAGCACCCTTGAATGTGTTGGGGGTGCTACAGTTTATCAGCACCCTTGAAGGGGTTGGAGTGCTACAGTTTATCAGCACCCTTGAATGTGTTGGGGACTTCAGTTTATAAGCACTCTTGAAGGGGTTGGGGTGCTACAGTTTTTCATCACCTTTGAAGGGGTTGGGGTGCTACAGTTTATCAGCACCCTTGAAGGGGTTGGGGTGCTACAGTTTATCAGCACCCTTGAAGGGTTTAGGGTGCTACAGTTTATCAGCACCCTTGAAGGGGTTGGGGTGCTACAGATTATCAGCACCCTTGAATGGGTTGGAGTGCTACAGTTTATCAGCACCTTTTAATGTGTTGGGGTGCTACAGTTTATCAGCACCCTTGAAAGGGTTGGGGTGCTACAGTTTACACAGCACCATTGAAGGGGTTGGAGTGCTACATTTTACACAGCACCCTTGAAGGGATTGGGTGTTACAGTTTACACAGCACCCGTGAAGGAGTTTGGAGTGCTACATTTTACACAGCACTCTCGAAGGGGTTGGGGACAGAAATGCTACAGTTTACACAGCACACTTGAAGGTGTTGGGGTACTACAGTTTACACAGCACCCGTAAAGGGGGAAATGACCCCAACGAAGACCCCACCAACAGTTAAGTGAAAAGAGACCGACAAAGATCGATTAGTATTCCTGTAAATTGTATCATTTGATACCTGCAAGCTTTATCTCTCACTCACCCAGAATGTGATCGCAGAAGTTCTCAAGCGTGAAGCCTCACCCAAATATGTTAACGATGGCCTTTATGCGAGTCCCATAATAGATACTCCATGAGTTGTGGTTTGCCTTCCATTACGAACATCTTTCCTTGAACGATAGCTACTCAATCTTTGATAATACCGAAGGGGGCTGAGTCAACTCTTGTATAATAAATAAAGTCAATATGTGGACAGTCAAGATAAGAACCTCACTTCATGTCTTTATTGACATCATCATCAAGTACCATGCCTGCTGGCGTAGGTGATCATGTCTCTCCACAACTTTCGATCTCGACAGTTATTTACCATTTCTGTTGTTGACCTTCTGCCAAGCCATTCTCTTAAGTTGTCGGATATCTTTTCTCTTTGCTTCCCTCTATCTCTTCGTCCCGCAACTTTCCCAATTGTCACAATATATTGCAGCTGCTCCCTTCTCATAACGTGGCCCAAAAATATGATGATTTATTGGCAGAAAACATATAAATCATGACATTATAAATGAAACAGACCAGATGTCATCACAAGAATTAACAATTCTCACGAACGAATCCTAACACCTGTATTTTGTTAAATCCTAATACGATTGTCTAATTTTTTTTTAGAGGTCTGTGTGGACACAAATGTATATCTTTCTTATTATAATTCTATTGTTTTTTTCCATGGAACAAGTTTCATTGGAGTCAGAAATTCCCCGTATCCGTTCCATCACTTGTCACAGCATTTTCCAAATAGTATCGATCAATTCTGTTGAAAAGGTCGCTCCGTGCACGTTCTACCCGACTGCATAGGCGATGATTCCAAGCTTCCTTTGTTGCTTCTTACAACATGCGTGTAGGTAACAATAGCTCTATTCTTCTAATCATAGTAACTTGCTTTAGCCCTCTTGGGTTTTATAACTTAGACCGTTCTCTAATTGCTAAATCTAACACGCTAGATGATAGCATCTTGAACTAGGACACCAGTTTGCTCAACTAACAACCTTCATGAATGACACCTGCCGATCTTCTAATTGCTCTATCTAGTATACCCTCTCACTCGATAACAATTTTCCAACTCATTTGCTCATATATTTTCTTTTTTCAGCACATGGGTCAAACAAATGCTCGTGATATACGCCTAAACTTTGAACCTTGGTTCTCCCTAATGGACCATTCCTCTCTCTTGTTTCTATTATCAATTTTAGCATAGATATATCCCTATACCACAACACCCTTATAGCAGAGGAATAAAAGAAAACAATAGCTATGGAGATGTAATGTGGAGACGAAATGTGGAGACGAAATATGGGGACGAAATGTGGAGACGAAATGTGGAGACGAAATGTGGAGACGAAATGTGGAGACGAAATGTGGAGACGAAATATGGAGACGAAATGTTTTCATAAGCTTTTGGGCATCCATCTCTTAATTAAATCGTATCACGAATGACAACGTTCGCAACGAGATGCGAAAGCAAAACATAATAACATTTTGACTATCACAAAGAAACTCAAAATGAAATAGTTTGGCCAGGTATCTCAGTCATTGACTGCGCAAAAACCATTTTTTTTGCCAAGAACTGTGGAACCATGGAAAAGTAAAGGAGGACAGAGAAATGGATGAGAAATAATATCAAGAAATGAACAAATCTCCCCTTTGCAGAGACCAAAAGAATGATTGTAGATCAATGGAGAAGGTTGACAAAGTCTGACATTAGTGTCCCAGCGACCCTCTGCGCTTATGTGAGAAAGAAGAACTAGGTCACAATATTTAGAACTGATGGAGTCAGTGCTCTTCCATTTTCTTCCACAACTCAGCCAGACACCTGTTTCTGTCTCAACTGATCGACTAATCATTGAACCAATGTTCAACTTATTGCTCAACCAGTACTTTAATCCTAAATGTTTTAATTCTAAGTACTTTATTCCTAATCTACTGACCCTCTTAAGTGAAATTTTCATTCATAAATGTTGTTGAGTTCGCCCAGTGTGCAGTAACAGTAATCATAATATAACATTTATTCAATGATTTAAGTATCTATTGTGTGGGTAATCTTGCCAGTTCACAGCTTTCAACCTCTACTGCTGTGTATCCTCTCTGTTGGCGATACCTCACCAGACTCATCCTTTAAAGTATCTGATTATCTCTGATTCCTTCAATATCTTCTTTCCTAAATGTTTCCATTTCCCACAAAATATTCCCTTCTCATTCCTCTTTTTTCATCTTCCCTATCTCATTTACCTTTTCTCGTACAGGGAAGATATGGTTTGAGGTCCCTTGCTCTTATGTTGAGCTCTCTTGCTGTAATTCTTCCTAGTGTTTCTAATATTCATGCAACCCATCTTTTTTTTTTTTTGTTTGTTGCTGATCCTTGATTGAGAAGTTCCTTTTTTAAACTCTTTCTTATCATGTATTAAAACATGTTTATGTTTTTATTCCTCCCTGTTTTATAACGGCGGAAATTCTTCCTGCCGAAAAACTGTCCATAACTCATCACTTCTAATATTATCTTTCACGTTTCCAGTCTAACACTTTTCATGTCAGTGATGATGATTATTTTTCTCATTATTCTTGATTCTCGCGTCCAGGTCTGTAGGTCGTAGCCCAGCGTTGGGGTGAAGTATGTGTTGTCGAGTGCTCGTTTTGTCTCTAACGTTTTTTTCCTTGTTAGACCGTGGCGGTGACATCTATTCAATCACCTACAAGCTTTCTTCTATCTCGAGTACATGTCAGCTGTTGCGTCCTGTCGCATGCTACTAGACGTTTAGGTCTTGAAATCTCTTATCGTCGCATATTATTATTTTTTTTCTTCCTGATAAATAATACAACAATTATAACTGTTCCCTCCTGATGTTGGTTCTTACTGATTTGGCCTATTTCGGATGCCCTCAATGTTCTTTATAACTGTTCATAGTATTATGAAATGGTTATCCCAACGTTATGCTGCTGTTGTCGGACCTCGACTTTAGACCCAAGAACAACAAGACAAATAACCACTACCGTGATTAAAAATATTAGAGGAATGACAGGAAACAGCCTGAGAGATTAGTTCAGAAATAAAGAACTGAGAAAAAAAATCTAGGAACATTTCCGTATGACATAAAGAAACAATAGAGCAAATGGTTCGTTCTCGAGATAAGGCAGAAAGACCAAAAAACAATATAACCAGCCTTTAATAAGGTTTGCGAGAACACCAGACTCAAGGGCCGATCTAAAACAAAAGATGGATTTATTGAATTTAGGAACGCTAGGAAACATAACAGCGGCAGAGATCAACAAAGAGCACCGACCTCCTCGTTGATGAAAGGCAAATGAAGAAGGAAAGAAAAAAGATAATCGTATTCTGAACAGTCTCTGTATAACCCAATTTAAGTGGCTTTGGAAGGTAGTTATTGTGTTTTGTCCGATTATCCTCATTTCCATCCAAATGTCAAGACAGCTTCCACTATGAAGAGCTCTTTTTCTCTATCTCTCTTCATGTCATAATATACAATAACAAATTTTTATTTTGTAGAGGAACGAATGTTGAAATGCATAAAACATTTCATGCTTCAAACACATGAAGGTGATTCAATTTCAAGTAAAGTAGTCAAGAGCGTATGTCCTATAAGGCGTTCAATAAATCCTTGTCCCACTTCCCACCAGCTTCCAAAGCCTTGACTGTCGGTTACCTGTGGCATTGTTTAGATGAAGGAAGTGACGTATGCACCCTAGGAAAGTCTACATTCTTAAGAACTAGCTTGATGTTTCTGTCATCTTCAAAGTTATCGGGATAGGAATAGTTTTTGCAGCGCTTCCTTCTGTTATTGTAGCTCTGTGTTTAAATAGTTTTGTTGTGATTAGTGAGTAATACATTAAAGTGAGTGATATTATTCATGAACTACAGGAAACCTTTTGCTGATGAATAAAAACTGCAAACTAAGAGAAACTATAGACCATCCATTCCAGAGCTTAAAAGTGAACATAAAGAAAAGAACAGGCTGTGTACTGGATGTTGTAACAACAGTAACTATAAATAAATCTTTATTTCTTTCCTCATTTCCTCTTGTCTATGTCTGGGTTTCTCCCCTTTGGCGGCTTCAATCTTTGCCAATTGAAGTTGTTGTAGCATTTCTTTGATGTCTGTCCTCTTACCCTGGTCCTCTTTCTTAACGTTCTCCCTTCTCTTCTTGTCAAATATAATTTGTATGGTAAGGTATCACACATCATTCTGTATAGATGAACAAACCTGTTCATCTGTTGTTTCTGGATGTATCTTAGGTTTTGTTTAACGTCTACTATTTCTTCTATAATATTATTTCTGATTCTATCTTTTCTGGCCACTCATAGCGCTTGTCTAAGACTTAACAAAACTATCCGTGTCTAACTGGGTTGACTAAATATCAGAAATTGTAATCCTGTCTACATTTGACATTTTAAATGATTTATTAACTGCTTGTGAAAAAACATCAAAAGTAACTTAGTTATAAACGAGCGTTCAAACATTCGACTGTCAAAGAGTTGATCACGCCTTGAATTAACAAAATCACATCACTGATAGTCTCTACACCGAAAAGGTGAAGAAAAACAGAAATATAAATGTTTGTAAAAGACTGATCGATGTAGTAGCATTCCTAGGAAAACAAGATGATGCATTTAGGACCAACGTTCAACCTGGGGATTCAAGCTAGGCAGACATGTACAGGAGAGCTCTTGTGAGCTTTCAGCGACCTATAATCCAATAATCGACAGATATATTAATCAAGAATGGATTTTAGAGGAATCATCACCTGCAGGTTACATTGTTATAGTGTGACTCAGTCATGGGCGATAATGGAAGAATAGAAGAATATGACGATAGACAGAAGAATAAAAGAATGAGGCGATGACGATGTGAAGTAGGATAGTTTTAGGCGGCGTAGAAAAGACACTCTTCAGAGGATTAGGAAGGAGACGTTAAGTCTACCCAACTCAGTCGCTGAGTCGTAATCAACTTGAAGATTACCAGTGAAATGCGTACAGGTGGTCAGCCTAAAGCCAGACAGATGTTTGCTCTGGTCGACAAAGTTGCGTAACGCAACGACACGGCCGCTGGTTCCTAGGAAACTCTTATATCGGCAGACGCCTTGAAGTCCAGTGAAGACCTGAGATGAAAGCGGACAACTAAACTGCCCCGCGTAATCAAAAGACCAGGTTATCTTTACGTTCAACAGTGATTACTCTTTGAGTCTCTGAATTGGAAATCGCCTGGAGTTTTAGTTGTTAGGGGACGGACTTAGGAAGATGGACAGGTTCGACAGGACTCCTAAAGTAATAAGACTTTGGAGATAATTAAAAAAGGCGGAGCTAGAGAGATAGTGACGGTCAAGAGACGTAGGTTAGGCCGTATCAGTGGTCGGGGGGGTGTGGTCACCTGGGACTTAAACCCCGAGACCCTGGGAACTAGGGAGATTAGGAGAGGAGAGGGCAGAATGCTTTTGGGGCGAGGAGCAGTAGCTAGAGAGACATTTAGCTACACTCGGGCAGACTCAGCTACACTCAGCCAGACTCGAGACAATTCGGCCACACTCGGCCAGACTGAGCACATTCAGATACTAGTTCCTCAGCACTATCAGAAAGAGACATGCAGATGTACTTAAGAATACTATACGGAGTATACGGTCAACAAGATAGATAGATAACCACAGATAGAACTTTATGAATACGAAACGGACACACACAAACGTTATTTGACAATTCATCATCGCCGATAGGCTATGTCAAGTAACACCAATAAAGACCTTGTTTATACTTGTACTAAAAAAGATTGATGAGTTATATATGTGTGTCCAAAGAAAGAACAAGTAGTAAGGTCAGAAAGAAGCACGAAGAAACCCTGCAACAACATCACCTGCAGGTTACATCACCTGCAATACAGTAAAAGAAAGAGTAAAGTACCTCGTCACGCCAAGTGGCGTATAGGGAATATGGTGTTAGTAACCATAAATTTTACATACCTTCGGCACATGATTTTTGGAGTAATGTGGTCGGTATTACGCCCGTGCCGCTTTACATTCCCAGAAAAAAAAATCAGATACCCATTAAAGGCCTGCAATACAGTGGCCTGGCAATATATCTGTAAATCTTGAAGATTCAACAAAACGAGGCCACCCTTCCCCTTTTCCTATCTTCACTTCCAACGCTATGCTGGAATGAAACAGCTCAGATTTTCAAATCAGCACTTGACACTCATCTCACGCTGTCAGTACACGCGTGGTACAAATATTAACTAACATATCCGTAAATGTACCGTACAGTACATATATATATATATATATATATATATATATATATATATATATATATACATACATCACATGTTATTCACATGCAGAGTACAGACAATAACTCACCTATTGTTCACATATACACAGTGCATATACAATAGTGTACTGGTTATTGTGACGCACACCGTACTTACAATAGTTCACTGGTTATTGTGACACACACCATACATACAATAGTTCACTGGTTAATGTGACACACACCATACATACAATAGTTCACTGGTTATTGTGACACACACCATACATACAATAGTCCACTGGTTAATGTGACACACACCATACATACAATAGTTCACTGATTTTTGTAACAAACACCGCACATGAAACAGTTCACTGGTTATTCTAACACACACCGATCATGCAATAATTCATTGGTTATTGTGACACACAATGCACATACAGTAGATTACTGGTTATTCTGACACACATTGCACATAAAGTACATTAATGGTTACTTTGACACACACCGTACATACAGTAGATTACTGTTTACTTTGACACACATGCAATAGTTTACTAGTTATTCTGACACACACCACACATACACTAATTTACTGGTTATTCTGACACACCACCCATGCACTAGTTTACTGGTTATTCTGACACACACCACACATACACTAGTTTACTGGTTATTCTGACACACCACACATACACTAGTTTACTGTTTATTCTGACACACACGGCTCATGCAATATATTACTGGTTACTCTGACACACACCGCTCATACAATAGATTACTGGTTACTCTGACACACACCGCTCATACAATAGATTACTGGTTACTCTGACACACATCGCTCATGCAATAGATTACTGGTTACTCTGACACACACCGCTCATACAATAGATTACTGGTTACTCTGACACACACCGCTCATGCAATAGATTACTGGTTACTCTGACACACATCGCTCATGCAATAGATTACTGGTTACTCTGACACACCGCTCATACAATAGATTACTGGTTACTCTGACACACACCGCTCATGCAATAGATTACTGGTTACTCTGACACACACCGCTCATACAATAGATTACTGGTTACTCTGACACACACCGCTCATGCAATAGATTACTGGTTACTCTGACACACACCGCTCATACAATAGATTACTGGTTACTCTGACACACACCGCTCATGCAATAGATTACTGGTTACTCTGACACACACCGCTCATACAATAGATTACTGGTTACTCTGACACACACCGCTCATACAATAGATTACTGGTTACTCTGACACACACACCGCTCATACAATAGATTACTGGTTACTCTGGCCGTATATACAATAGCCGTGCTCTCGCTCTGTCAATATCAAGAGTGCCCTTGTTTAGTCCCCAAGTAGTGACTCTGTAACATGGACGAGTAACATTAAAAGATGGACAAATCAGCCTATGACAACCTGCACCATCAAAGCAAGAGACAGAGCAGAATGGCGCTCCATGGTAGCCAACCTTCGTTGCGGAGACGGCACTCGATGATGACGATGACTCTATCAGAACCTGCCGTTGCCTTCCCTGCCATCACTAGGAATAGGTAGCGTATCTCCGTTTGAATTCGTTTAATTCAGGTCAGCTCTTTGTTATTTGGCTATTGATTTCAAGATGTAAATGTTCATGGTATAGAAGTCTTCAAGCTGTGTTGATCTACTTTAAATTATTATTAATTAAGTCGTTGTTTTTCTCTCCTCCTAAAACAATCCATTTCTAATCACCGCAGTAGGAAAAAAAAGATTGGAAATGTGATTAAACGTTTCATGTATATAAAAACACAAAAGATTGTGATGAAGAAAACAAAATCTTATTAAAGTTTTGATATAATCCAAACACATGCATCCAAACTTTTTAATTAGCACTAGGAAATGTGTCTAGGGCGAACACTAGTGATCATTTGTTGGATCTAGTCATCCCCTACATGTCATCTTTCTCAGAAATAGAGAACTGACGTCATTGTTTCTAAGAAATTGCTTCATTTATGGTTTGTATTATGCCAAGTTATATTTTATAGTAACACCCATCAATAAAGTTACGCTTATTCCCCCTAAGGTTGTAAAACTCAGTTCCATTATGTAGAGTAGATACTGGTGTAGTTATCTTGCCTCCATGTCTTGCTTTATCGCGTTTTGTGGGAGAACACTCAATGAAAGATAGTGCTTTTAATGAGCGTTAAGTCGTAATCACGTGACTAGATTAGGTTGTTCACCGCTAGTTCTGATCTAACGCTCACTTCAAGACTGAGTTTAAAGATGTGTACTTACTGTGTTTTATTTCTAGAAGTTGTTCCCATGAGCAAATTGAACCGGACAGCGTTAACCTACAGGTCATACACTGGCAAATCAAGCATGTGAAACCTACCTAGGTTGACGCGAACTGGTTAGTTAGGTAGTTAGTTACAGTAAGTTAGTTAGGATGGATAGTAAGATAGTTAGTTAGTTGGTTGGTTAGTTAGTTAGTAAGTTAGTTAGTTAGAAAGTTAGTTAGTTGGTTGCAATTAGTTAGTTGGTTAGTTAGTAAGTTAGTTAGTTAGTTGGTTGCAATTAGTTAGTTGGTTAGTTAGTAAGTTAGTTAGTTAGAAAGTTAGTTAGTTGTTTAGTTAGTTAGAAAGTTAGTTAGTTGGTTGCAATTAGTTAGTTGGTTAGTTAGTAAGTTAGTTAGTTAGAAAGTTAGTTAGTTAGTTAGAAAGTTAGTTAGTTGGTTGCAATTAGTTAGTTGGTTAGTTAGTAAGTTAGTTAGTTAGTAATTTAGTTAGTTAGTAAGTTAGTTAGTTAGTTAGTTGGTTAGTTAGTTAGTTAGTTAGTTAGTTAGGATGGATAGTAAGTTAGTTAGTTAGTTGGTTAGTTAGTTAGTAAGTTCGTTAGTTAGTTGGTTAGTTAGTTAGTAAGTTAGTTGATTAGTTAGTTAGTTGGTTAGTTAGTTAGTAAGTTCGTTAGTTAGTTAGTTAGTTAGTTAGTTAGTTAGTTAGTTAGTTAGTTAGTTAGTTAGTTAGTTAGTTAGTTGGTTAGTTAGTTAGTAAGTTCGTTAGTTAGTTGGTTAGTTAGTTAGTAAGTTAGTTAGTTAGTTGGTTAGGATGGATAGTAAGTTAGTTAGTAAGTTCGTTAGTTAGTTGGTTAGTTAGTTAGTAAGTTCGTTAGTTAGTTGGTTAGTTAGTTAGTAAGTTAGTTAGTTAGTTACTATTAGTTAGTTGGTTAGGATGGATAGTATGTTAGATAGTTAGTTAGTTGGTTAGGATGGATAGTATGTTAGTTAGTTAGTTAGTTGGTTAGGATGGATAGTATGTTAGTTAGTTAGTTGGTTAGGATCGATAGTATGTTAGTTATTTAGTTAGTTGGTTAGTTAGTTAGTAAGTTCGTTAGTTAGTTGGTTAGTTAGTAAGTTAGTTAGTTAGTTACTATTAGTTAATTGGTTAGGATGGATAGTAAGTTAGTTAGTTAGTCGGTTAGTAAGTTAGTTACAATTAGTTAGTTTGTTAGGATGGATAGTAAGTTAGTCAATTGTTTACTTAATTAGTTAGTTATTTAGCTAGTTAGTTACAGTTAGTTGGTTAGGTAGTTAGTTACAGTTAGTTTGTTAGGATGGATAGTAAGTTAGTTAGTTAGTTGGTTTGTTAGTTAGTTAGTTAGTAAGTTAGTTAGTGAGTTACAATTAGTTAGTTGGTTAGGATGGATAGTAAGTTAGTCAATTACTTACTTAATTAGTTTGTTAGTTAGCTAGTAGCTAGTTGGCTAGTTAATTAGTTAGTTATTAGTTAGTAAGTTAGTTAGTTACAATTATTTAGTTAGTTAGGATGGATAGTAAGTTAGTCAATTATTTATTTAATTAGTTAGTTAGCTAGTTATCTAGGTAGTTAGATAGGTATTTAATTACAGTTGGTTGGTTAGGATGGATAGTAAATTAGTTAGATAGTTGGTTAGTTAATTAGTTAGTTAGTTTGTTACAATTAGTTGGTTAGGATTGATAGCAAGTTAGTCAATTACTTACTTAATAGTTAGTTAGCTAGTTAGCTAATTAGTTAGTTGTTAGTTAGTTAGTTTGTTACAATTAGTTGGTTGGGATGGATAGTAAGTTAGTCAATTACTTACTTAATAGTTAGTTAGTTAGTTAGTTGTTAGTTAGTTAGTTTGTTACAATTAGTTGGTTGGGATGGATATTAAGTTAGTCAATTACTTACTTTCTTAGTTAGACAGTTATTTAGTTAGCTAGCTAGTTAATTAATTTGATAATGTATTTATTAATTAGTTAATTGGTTCGAAGGTACTCTGTTTAGTTTAGATAGTTTGTTAGTGTGGTTAATTATCTAACTAGCTAACTAGTTGGTTGGTTGGTAGCTCGTTGTTTAGCTTAGTTTGGTTAGGTAGTTAGTTTGGCTAGTTAGTAAATGTAGTTAGCTAGTTAGTTGGTTAGTTTAGTTAGTTTAGTTAATTATATTAATTATATTAATTATATTAATTAGTTATATATTTTTGTTAGTTAATTTAGTTAGCTGGTTTGGTTAACTTAATGAGTTTAGTTAGTTAGTTTGGATAGTAAGTTTGTTTAGTTAGTTCCTTTGATTGTTTCCTTAAATTAGTTAGTTGGTTAGCTTAGTTTGATAGATTGTTGGTTGGTCAATTAATTACTTTAATTAGTTCGTTAGTTTAGTTAGTTCTTTAGTTAATCAAGTTAGATATTTTATTTAACTAATAAGTCGTGTAGTTAATTAGTTAGTTTGTTAATTAATAAGTTTAGTTGATTTAAATATAGCTGAATAGTATTTATATAAGTTAGTTATTTAGGTATTTAAATAGTTTATTAGTTAGCTTTTTATTTAATAGGAGCTGCGATGGCTCAGTGGTTAGTGAACTGGACTACAAAGGACAAGGGGTAGGGTTCGATCCAAACCAACGGCTTCCACGTTCACCCAGCCTTTAACGGGTACTGGATTTTTTTCTGGGAAAGTAAAGCGGCACGGGCGTAATACTGACCACATTACCCCAAAAATCATGTGCTGGAGGTCTGTAAAATGTATGGTCACTAACACCATATTCCCTATACGCCACTTGGCGTGACAGGGGTACATTACTTTTCCTTTTACTTTTTTATTTATTTAATTAATTAGCTAATTAGATTATTAGTAATTCGTTACTTAGTTAATTAGCTGGCTAGTTTGTTATTTAGTTAGCTACTGAGTTAGTTACTTGGTTAATTAGTTAATGGAATAATTATTTAGTTGGTTGGTTGGTTGGTTAGTCTTGCTGAGCCGAAGGCGACACATTGGGCCAATAACTGTTCGTGTCTGACGAACATCATTCTTCATAGTTTTTTTTGTGGACATTTTCTACCTGGTGTCCACATGAAGGTATAGCGCAAAAGTTTTCTCTCATTGCGTAAAAAATAATGCAAAAGTTTATGTAATATATAGCATAACGAGTAAAAAATACACCCAAAAAATCGTTTTAAAAAAAAGCAACAAGAAAAATATAGTCACAAAACAATTAATACATATTTAGTACTGCAGCTAATGCCAGAGCTGTTTCTTTTCACGTGGTGTAATGACACAGCGACTTGCCACTACGTTTATAAAGTGGTCAAGTATATTAATATAAGAAGGCCCTGATTAGACATTAGGTAACGAGCGGTTCTAAACTTGTAAAGATAAAGGGAGAGAAGTAGACCAATCTAGTAAAAGGAAAAGGATGAAGTAAGAAAGAAAGAAAGAGAGAGAGAGAGAGAGTGAGCGGGAGGGAAGTGAGGAAGAAAGGAAGGGGGAAAAGAAAGAGGAAAGAAAGAGGAAAGGACGAAAGATAGAAAGAATAAAGGAAAGAAAGAATGAAAGAAAGAAAGTAAAAAATGGGATATAGAGATCTTTTGAAAAAGAAATGTTTAGTTTGATTAACTTCGTGTTTAATGAACCTATACGGGCGATGAGCTGGTTTACTGTGGATGTCAGAGAAGAGTGAGTTCAAGCCATAGATTCGGATACCCCGGGGACCAACATAGTCGGAGTGAGTCGCCATTGGAGTGTGAGCACTTTGAGTGATGTAATAAAATTGTTCACGAAATGTATTACATAATCTATCACTTAATCTTTCACCTAATCTATCATCTAATCAAATTCATCAACTTTTATGTCGCCCAATATATCATGTAATCTATAATCTAATCTAATTCATCAACTTTTATGTCGCCCAATATATCACGTAATCTATCATCTAATCTAATTCATCAACTTTTATGTCGCCCAATATATCATGTAATTTATCATGTAATCTAATTCATCAAATTTTATGTCGCCCAATATATCACGTAATCTATCATCTAATCTAATTCATCAACTTTTATGTCGCCCAATATATCATCTAATCTAATTCATCAACTTTTATGTCGCCAATATATCACGTAATCTATCACCTAATCTAATTCATCAACTTTTATGTCGCCCAATATATCACCTAATCTATCATCTAATCTAATTCATCAACTTTTATCTCGTCCAATATATCACCTAATCTTTTTTTAAATCTAATTCATCAACTTTTATGTCGGTCAATATATCACCTAATCTATCATCAAATCTAATTCATCAACTTTTATGTCGCCCAATATATCATCTAATCTATCATCTAATCTAATTCATCAACTTTTATGTCGCCCAATATATCACGTGATCTATCATTTAATCTAATTCATCAACTTTTATGTCGCCCAATATATCATCTAATCTTTCATTTAATCTAATTCATCAACTTTTATGTCGCCCAATATATCATCTAATCTATCATTTAATCTAATTCATCAACTTTTATCTCGCCCAATATATCATCTAATCTATCATTTAATCTAATTCATCAACTTTTATGTCGCCCAATATATCACCTGATCTATCATCTAATCTAATTCATCAACTTTTATGTCGCCCAATATATCATCTAATCTATCATCTAATCTAATTCATCAACTTTTATGTCGCCCAATATATCATCTAATCTATCATTTAATCTAATTCATCAACTTTTATGTCGCCCAATATATCATCGAATCTATCATTTAATCTAATTCACAACTTTTATGTCGCCCAATATATCATCTAATCTATCATCTAATCTAATTCATCAACTTTTATGTCGCCCAATATATCATCTAATCTAATTCATCAACTTTTATGTCGCACAATATATCACCTAATCTATCATCTAATTCATCAACTTTTATGTCGCCCAATATATCACCTGGTCTATCACCTAATTTATCACCTAAACTAAAACTTGATAAATTATCTAAATTATCACCTAAACTATCACCTAAACTATCACCTAAACTCTCACCTAATCTATAATCTAATCTATTTCATCAACTATTATGTCGCCAAATATATCACCTGATCTATCATCTAAACTATCACCTAAACTAAAACCTAATAAATTATCTAAACTATTACCTAATCTATCAACTAAACTATCACCTAAACTAAAACCTAAAAAATTATCTAAACTATTACCTAATCTATCAACTAAACTATCACCTAAACTAAAACCTAATAAATTATCTAAACTATTACCTAATCTATCAACTAAACTATCACCTAAACTAAAACCTAATAAATTATCTAAACTATCACCTAATCTATCAACTAATATATCACCTGATCTATCACCTAATTTATCACATGATCTATCACCTAATCTACAAAGAGTTGTTATAGCTATGATACACTGCCCCAACCATTTTGTAAATCTTACAACGCCATCTACCGATCATCCAATTGATCCGACTTCTTGCCCTTTATTTTCCACCCCCCCCCCCCACCCCCCTCCTTTCTGGTTGCCTTTAAAAGTGACAGAAATCATATGGAGATGTCGGAATGTAGCCGCCTCCATATCTTCAGCCATAACCACAGAGGTTACAGTCCCATGTGGTCGTTCCGCTTGCAATACATGCCCGTTGGTGCTGGAAGCTAACCAGGGCACTTTCCGAAATGACGTGTTTGAGATCATGGGAGAGGTGACACGTGTTTCCAGGAATTTGATATATTTTGTCATCTGCAACATTGCCAGAAAAGTACATAGACAAGACAGGAAGAAGAGTATATTTAACAAATCAAATAAGCCTCCGTTCAGGTTCTTTTGATTATGTCAAGACCTGTGTCCATGCACGAAAGAATAAAGCTAACGTTGCGCAACTCTCCCACACTGAACTTATATTCATACACATGCATTATAATTAGTTAATCAGGAAATAAATCATCACGTTCTGTTTCATCTAAGCTTTTACAGATAATGTTTATTGCTCCCATTTGGTGACGCCACACCGATGTATAATTAATTGCGACACGCGATATTAAAGTCGAACGGCTTTGCAATAAACAAGAACGGTTGTGTTTCACGTGTTTTGCTTAATTCAAAGAATCAATGATTTACGTATATGGAGTAATGTCTTAGACATGAGGGAGTTCAAAGGGTCGAAAAGAAAAAAAATTGTTAGTATATCAAATATGACAGCTATTGTCGGATAATGAAATTGCTACAAATGAGGCTTACAGAATGCGTTGATATAAAGTAGTTTTTGTGTTGATAATAAGCAAGTGAATATAGAGATTAATCATCGTCATTATCATTAAGCTTATTCTTGCTGAAACTTGGCTCCCATGACAGCTACTTTGAAGTCGTCGCTGTCCTGCTCGAGATGTCCAACCTCTGCATCTTCTTCTTCTTCTACCTTTTTAGCTCCCTGTGGAGCATAGGTCTTCAACAAACACTTTCCAAGTCGTTCTGTTTTTTTGCCATTCTTTTAAGATCATTCCATGTCTTCCCCATCATCTGCATCTCTGCTTCTATCTGTCTTCTCCAAGAATTCCTTGGTCTTCCTCTTTGTCTTTTCCCCTGGGGATTCCAAAAAAGGGCCTGTTGTGTAATACTCTTAGTTGGCTTCCGTTTCCTTGTTCGTTTAGAGTACGAACATTCCAGGTGCCAATTCTGGAGGATTTCCTGATAGACAAAGGGTGAGTCGGCAACCCGGACTCCTTGCGGCTTTCTCTGGCTTGCGTCATATGTCTCTTAGACAGAGAGTCCTTCTCTTTCCTGGATGGCGGATTAACTTTTCCTTTCTTTGACTTGTCCATGTTTGTGAAGTTTTTTTCGGCTTATTTTTTTTACAGTATGGGATAGCCAGTCCCATGCCCAACCCTCCTTTCTCGTCTCTTACGAAACATGCCTGGTAGGGTACAGCGCCACTATTCTTTACTCCCCTTTCGGGCCCCGGTAGCGCACGGGAGAACCTCTACATCAGTAAGTCCCAATTCTTCTGTGACATCTGCCCCCATTATCTTCTTTTTTTCTTTCTCTGTTGATAACTCTGCTCTACATAATGTTCGTCTCCAGACAATTAGGCTGTTTTCTTTGACCAAATTATTTTTTCCTCATGTTTTTATGTTCTTCAACAGCTAGTTCTCTGGAATATTAATATGTTGCCAATTGAGGTGCTTTTTCTTGTATCCATTCATGATATTCTGAGAATTCTTATGTAGCTCTTGAATTGAATGAACTTGCAGCGGTTTCAACGGATCTGTCGATATCTTTAGTTCATATCTGGAAGCCACAAGTTACTATAAGAAAAAATGTCAATTATATATTGTTAATATATTATTTACTATTTAAATACACCAAAGACATTCAACATATCACTATTGATCATCCGTACATTAAACATCCGATATTAAAGACAACATATTTGTAACATACAGTATTTGTCAAATAGATATTTTCACGGCCATCTTATTACTTCCCTTTCTATTTTTCTTTTCTTCTCAAATTGACCTCAGCGTCGTGAGAAAATATAACTGTTGTTATTATCCTCTCTTTGATTGGCATCTCTGTTGTGACGTCTCCAATGGGTTCCATCTATCCATTTTATTTTGAGAACAAACTCTCGCCTGTTGTTTCTCTAGCGTTTATTGATTTCTATTTTGATAATGTTTTATTTTATGTTTTGTCAAATAACTAATTGATTTAATCTGTTGTTTCTTTTGATAGCAAAAATGTAACAATGTATCAGAATTACAGTACATTGATAAATAAATATAGCATTAGATATCACACTGGACAACATAAGTCCCAAACATGGACTGTTCCTGTCAGATCAATGTTGCCTGGATAAGATCACGAAGATTATGTTGTGTTTATGGAATCAGCTTCATTCTTCTTCTTCTTCTATCTTTTTTAGCTCCCTGTGGAGCATAGGTCTTCAACAAACACTTTCCAAGTCGTTCTGTTTTTTGCATTTTCTTTTAAGATCATTCCATGTCTTCCCCATCATCTTCATCTCTGCTTCTATCTGTTTTCTCCAAGAATTCATTGGTCTTCCTCTTTGTCTTTTTCCCTGGAGATTCCAAAAAAGGGCATGTTGTGTAATATTCTCAGTTGGCTTCCGTAGCGTGTGTCCTATCCAGGGCCATCGTCTTCGCTGCATCTCTTTATCCACTGGTATTTGGCTGGTACATTTCCATAATTCTATATTAGTGATTTTGTCCTGCCATTTCCATCCTTTTAAAATGCGTAAGCATCCATTAATGAAAGTCGGTATCTTCGTGATTGTCAATTTTGTCGTTCTCCATGTTTCACAGCCATATAATAGGACCGACTTAACATTTGAGTTGAAAATTTTTATTTTTGTATTTAACCTAATTTCTTTGAATTTCCAATATGTTTCCCAGTGCAATGAAAGCTCCTCTTGCTTTTGATATCCTTATTTTGGTATCATTTTCTGTTCCTCCCTCTTTATCAGTATCTATATAAATATTATCTGGGCAGTAATATAGATAAAGAGGGAGAAATCAGCTTCAGTGCAAGCAAGGTATACCCACTTCTGCTCCACTGACCGTCTCAGCATTTTTCAAGGCTTATGTAGACGGACTGTTCATGGAAAGTGTTTATTGAAGATAGCTCAGCGTTTCCCTCGAAAGTACACACGGCGTATGATTCGGTCTTGTGCAGGGGTAGTAACTCATGGTCGATCACTTATGTGGTGATTATCTCTGGGTCCAGTTTGATGGCAACATAAAGTATTTGACTCGTGATCATCTCTGGGTCCAGTTTGGTGGCAACATAAAGCATTTGACTCGTGATCATCTCTGTGTCCACTTTGATGGCAACATAAAGTATTTGACTCGTGATTATCTCTGGGTCCAGTTTGGTGGCAACATAAAGTATTTGACTCGTGATTATCTCTGTGTCCAGTTTGATGGCAACATTAAGTATTTGACTCGTGATCATCTCTCGATCCAGTTTATTGGCAACATAAAGTATTTGACTCGTGATTATCTCTGTGTCCAGTTTGATGGCAACATAAGGTATTTGACTCGTGATTATCTGTGTGTTCAGTTTGTTGGCAACATAAAGTATTTGATTCGTGATTATCTCTGGGTTCAGTTTGATGGCAACATAAAGTATTTGACTCGTGGTCATCTCTGGGTCCACTTTGATGGCAACATAAAGTATTTGACTCGTGATTATCTCTGGGTCCAATTTGATGGCAACATAAAGTATTTGAATCGTGATCATCTCTGGGTCCAGTTTGATGGCAACATAAAGTATTTGACTCGTGATTATCTCTGTGTCCAGTTTGATGGCAACATAAAGTAGTTGACTCGTGATCATCTCTGGGTCCAGTTTGATGGCAACATAAAGTATTTGACTCGTGATTATCTCTGTGTCCAGTTTGATGGCAACATAAAGTAATTGACTCGTGATCATATCTGGGTCCAGTTTGATGGCAACATAAAGTAGTTAACTCGTGATCATCTCCAATACTTCTTAAATTGCTATTCTCACAGGTCATTTCATTGCCGGAACATTTTCTGAAAAGCCACGTTGAATGAGCGATAGTGCGCTCACTTTTTACTAAAAGAACCCGGATTCAATTCCTAGATAAAGTCAAACTGTTTCCGATTAAAGCGACTTTAGTTTCATTAGATCTCTGGGCACTGGAGATTTTTGTCTGGGAAAGTAGGGCAGACGGGAGTAATACTGACCATATGACATATCAAATGTGCCGTTGACAAGCATGGACACATAATATGTTACAGATACGAGTTAAGGCAGGAGGTTGCGATAGCTCAATAGTTTGTGAATGGGCTAATTAGAACAAGAGTTCGTTCCTGAGCGACGGCTTCCAGGTCCACCCAGCCTTAAATGGTGCTGAATTGTTTTTTGTATGGAAAAAGAAATGCTGCGCAGTAGTAAAACCGACAACATTATCTTAAAATTCATGTGCCCAAGTCTATAAGAAAAATAGGAACTAACACCATGTTCCCTACAGGCCACGTAGCGTGTCGGGGCTCTTTGTTTTTATTTTATGTCTTTAAGCATGGAAATAATGATTTACTTTCTCCCCATTTATTGAACTGCGAGATAAAAGATAAACAAATAAACAATTAGACAACTTCGACGAATAAAATATGAAGAACGTTAGGAAAGAATAAGAGGGAAGAGAAAAAAGTAAGAATACAATTGTCAGCAACTCATAGCTGACTGTTAATGTTATGATCGGCGATGATCAGGTTGCGTCTAGATCCTTCTTTAGGTGGTGGCCACAGAAAGAGCCATTAGTTCTGACCATGTAACTTGGGATCAAAGAGGAAAGGCACACCTGTTTCCAAACATTTACAACGAAGAAGTCGGACATATCGGGTTAAAAAGCGTAAATGACGCTTGTTCATGTGGACTGCAACACCAATAAACAATATGTCATTTACAAAGAATGATATCAAAGAAAAACACATAAACGGCATAAATTGGGGTAGTTATGTCATTTTAAGTCGACACTGAAGCTATCATGAGGTCTATATAAATATAGACATATAAAGGTCAACATATAATATCAAAGAAAACACACAGCTCACAGGCGAAATCTGTTAGTTCAGATTAGAAATCTACTGTCCGAGTATTTTTATTACGTCACGTGATTAATGATACAGTGAAAGCAGCTATTAATTTCACGGTCATCATTAAGTACCATGCCTACTGGCGTAGGTGATCATGTCTCTCCACAACTTTCTATCTCGATAGTTATTTATCATTTACGTTGTTGACTTTTTGCCAATCCATTCTCTTAAGCTTTCTGGTATATTTTCTCTTTGCTTCCTTCTATCTCTTCGTCCCTCAATTTTCCCAGTTGCTACAATATACTCCATCTGTTCCCTTCTCATTACATGGTCCAAAAAAATGATGATTGTTTCTTCCTAATATGGGATATTAGCTCTCATTTTGCTTGGCCTCTTTCAGAACTTTACCATTACTCTTCTTAGTCGTCAATGGTATTCTCAACATCCTTCTGTAAAACTACATTTCTACAGCTTCCAGTGACTTTCTTGTCTGTTGTCCTATTGCCCATGATTCACATCCATATGTTAAGACTGGCTCTACAAAATATTTCAGAACTCTTTTTCTTGTTCCTATTGTCAAAAATGGATTGCACGGCAACTTCTTCATTTTTAAGAAAGCTGCTTTTGTCTGAGCCATTCTGTACCTCACCTCTGTTGTGTATATTTTATCTGGGGTTAACATTGTTCCAAGATATTTAAATGCATTTACCTTTTTTATTATTGTTCCACATGTCTTTATTATGCACTGCGGCGATGTCTTTTTCGTAGTTGCTACCGTTACTTCGGTCTTTTTGCTTTACGATAAGTGACTGATTAGTCAGCGAGAATGGACTATTAATTTTGCAAGAAGTGACTATTAACTCAGCGAGAAATGACTTAATTTTGCAAGAAGTGACTATTTACTCAGCGTGAAATGACTATTAATTTTGCAAGAAGTGACTATTTACACAGCGAGAAATGACTATTAATTTTGCAAGAAGAAACTATTTACTCAGCGAGAAATAACTATTAATTTTGCAAGAAGAAACTATTTACTCAGCGATAAATGACTATTAATTTTGCAAGGAGTGAATATTAACTCAGCGAGAAATGACTATTAATTTTATAAGTAATAGTATATATTATAGTGATATATATATATAAATATATATATACATTTTATTTTTTAATTATATATTTAATAAGTGACTATTTATTCGCGAGGAACGAATATTAATATCGTCAAAATTGATGATTAATTCATTGACTATATATTTGGCGAGAATTGGATAGTTTTTCCATTACAGTTTGCAATGAGTTAAAATACAGATCTTAACAACAAATATAAACATAAACATTTTCTATTTTGTTTTCTTATGTCTATTTTCAACACTAAATTGCAGCATGGCTAAGACAAAGAACTATGTTAACGACTTTGACTGAGATACTTATTTATCTTTATATTGTTTTTAGGATCTGCAGTCTAATGCTCAGTCTGAATAGTAAGAGAACAGAAGTAATGGTCATATCGAAGAAATAATCATCACCATCATGCAGCATAAAAGTTAACAGGACAAATCTGAAACAAGTGCCATACGTAAAATACTTGGACACAATAATAAGATCAGATGCACCACAGAAATAAAAAACAGAATAGCTCAGGTTAAAGTAGCATTTCAGAAAATGAAAAACGTCTTATGTAGCAAGTCTATGTCAAAAAAGTGAGAAATAAAGTTCATTGGTGCTAAATATATCCAATTCTGACCTATGGAAGAGAATCATGGACAGTAGAGAAAGAAATTAAAAGACGGTTAGAAGCCACATAGATGGTATTTCTCAGAAGAATTTTGAAAGTTCCCTGGACAGCTAAAAAGATCACGAGGACATTCTCAAATAGGCCAACACAAAAATGGAGCTCATAAAAACATCAGAAAGAAACAATCAACATTTTTCAAGCACATCATGAGAAGAGGAAAGTTGGAATACGTGGTTACAACTGGCAAAATGCAGGGAAAGAGAGATCGTGGACGACAAAGAGAGAAAATGCAAGCTAGCGTGGTGTCATGGCATGGAAAACAGTCAACAACAGAATTGATACGACGCACTGTGGATAGAAGATTGTGGAATGACATGTTCACCTACCCCCACCCCCTCCCCCCTCCCGGTATAGCACATGATGATGCTATTATTGTTATTAAGAATATCAAGCACGTAGCCATCGTGCTATATATAACACTGCGTGCTATCGATGACAACGTACAATCTGAAGTTTGAAAAATATGACAAATGTTTTCTTTATAATAAAAGGGACTAGAAAAGCGGGTTTTAATAGTGGTACCCATTTTTCTTGAGTTTCTATTGATTTACAATGGACCAGTGACACTGACTAATCCATCACTGACCTGGCCTCTTATTACTGGTGTGGTTGTTTATGTCTGATTGCTTTCTTGTGATTATCTTGGTGCGTGCTTGTTTGTGTTTGAAGGAGCTGGAATTTCCAAGCACATTACAACAGAGCTATAATAGTAGAAGATGGTATGAACTTCTTCATTTATTTCTCTGTCTCTCTCTCTCTCTCTCTGTGGAGAGAGAGAGAGAGAGAGCTAGGAAGGATGACGGAAGACGAGATCCACAAGAGAGGGAGACAGTGTAAGGGAGAGACAGATCAGGCAAAACAAATGACAAAGTAGAGAGGTTTAGAGTGAAGGAGACGACAGGGAGGGTAGAGAAAGAAAGAAAAATGTAGAGAATATAAAAAGGAATGGAGAAAGATTCGGAGTCTAGAGAGACACAAGTAAAAATAGGGAGGGTAGAGAAAGAAGAGTAAAAATATAGAAAGGGTAAAGAAAGAAGAATATAAATGTAGGAAAGGAAAAAGAAAGAAGAGTAAAATTGTAGGAAGGTTAGAGAAGGTGGAGCAAAAAAGGAAGGTAAAGAGAGAGAAGTAAAAATATATACAGGGCTAGAGAGATAAAGAGAGAGAGAGAATTACACCTATATGGAAGGTAAAGAGAGAGAGAGAAAGAAAAAAATATCAATAGTGGGAAAAGAAGAGAATGAGGTTTACAAAGAGAAAACAAAAGATACGGATAGTAGAGGCTGAAGAAAAAAACATGGACTAGAAAGAGATTGGATGGTGAGAAGAATGAGATAGATGGGACAAAAAGACAGAGAGAGGCTTGGACTTAGAAGGAGAGAGATGAGAAGATATTAATAGTTTGGAGAAAAGGGAAATGATAAAAAGGTTAAAGTGTGACAGGGATAGATAAAAACGTAAGGAAATGACAAAATAGCAGTGACGGAGAAAATAGCAGGATAAATTGAGAGAAATTACATAATCGAAAAAATAGGGATGGCAGAGTGGGGAGGGATAGAAATATAAAGCAAGAAAATGAAATATTAACAAAAATACACTCATGGAAATAAAGAAAAAGAGAATGCAAAAAGGCAGAAAGGTGTATATAAAGAAATAAACTGCTTAAGAGAAAGGTGTAAAACAAGACAAAAACAAGACGTTTAGATAGCTACAACAAAACTATACGAGTGGAAGGTAATGGTGCATCCACTCTCCATTCAAGTTCTACATTTATTGTGAGAACATCATGATAAATATCAGAAACGATGATAATCTTGTGAAGTGCAAGCCTTTCACAATAAATGGCAACAGAAACACTCAGATAAGCTGATAATACAATTCTCCTTTCAAACTGCGGTGTTATTGGATGAACTAATTGAGGTTTTTTTAACGTAAAGAGCAAAACGTGTATTTCAGTTTACAGAGATCAAAGATAATGTCCACCGACAAGGAAAAAGCCAAACTAGAATTATTGTCGTCAATGAAGAACATGTTAATGTCCAGCTGTGAATGTACGGGATCTGTAATGATCAACAACGGAGAGTAAAAAAAAAGTAAAGTACCCCCATCACGCCAAGTGGCGTATAGGGAAATATGGTGTTAGTGACCCTATATTTTACAGACCTTCAGCACACGATTTTTGGGGTAATGTGGTCAGTATTACGCCCGTGCTGCTTTACTTTCCCAGAAAAAAATCCGGTACCCATTTAAGGCTGGGTGAATCCGGAAGCCGTCGGTTGGGATCGAACCCTACCCCTTGTCCGTGGTAGTCCAGTTCACTAACCACTGAGCTATCGCGGCTCCCAACAACGGAGAGTGCCAGGAGAAAATTAAAAGAAGACTAAAAATAGCAATACAGACATATCATGCCATGAAGAATATTGGTACAGCGCCAATTAAATATTAAAAGTACAACTACCACGGACATGCATCTTTTCGATAGCACCATATGGCTGCAAATCATGGACAATCTCGCAAATAACCATAATGAAAATTGGTTCATTAAAAACAGAATGCTACAGAAACATGTGTAGAATCAATTGCAAAATAAAAAACATAAATGAAGACATTAAAAGACCTGAACATTGAAGATAACTGGCTTGTAAATAACAAATTACAGAGGAAATTTAAATTTGCTGCCATATCTAAAGACACAGTGGGCTGAAAATAACAATTATAGAATTAGTAGTTCCAGGAAGACGAGACAGACCAAACCAAGGAATTGTCATGAAAGCAACACTCTACAATGGACACGCAACTTAATTATATAAATATATAATGCGCGTCTACATCAAAACTAGCTGTAAATAAATATATAGTAGATTTCTCTCAAAATTATCAACCATATAGGTTGTTGTTTCTCTGTTTGGCAACCTAAAAAATCAATGTTATTTCAACTTTGGTGTTAAAACAATATTTCATAAATCAGCTTTTTAAATGTATATTTAACTATCCTAATTTGTCATTTTCCCTGTTATTGATTATTTTTTAAAATCCATTTTAACCATTTATCTCTATGCTTTATTCCGCTCATTAAAAATCTTTTTTTTTTTTTTTTTACTTCAATTCTAATTTGCCCTCTCTTTAATTTAATTTATATTTTTTTATTAAATTTAATCAGAACAATTTTTGGGTTTAACAATTTATTTTTAGGCAGAACTTTAATGTCTTTATGGGGCAAAAAACATTCATAGCTAAGTTTGATTGTTGCAGCTGCTTTGTGTAAAACTGAACAAACACAAATCATCAAAGAGGTTTGTCTGTTATCAGAGCGGACAGGTCCGTGGAGAGCGATCCACCAGGCTATTATAAGAAGTGCCCGGGGTCTCTTCTGGTTCTTTACCAAGGTTGTGAATGCTTTTTGTGAAGGGGCAAAAATAGAGTCATGTAGTTCTATCCCGAGCCGATATTTTTTTTATATTTGATGATCACGAGAGGCTAGTGGCTGAATTGATAGATCCATAGCGGTTCAAAGACAGGGAACAAGTTCGATCCTTGGTGGTGTTAAAAGATTCATCATCATTATTAAGTGTCATGCCTGCAGACGTAGGTGATCATGTCTCTCCACAACTTTCGATCTTGACAGTTAATCATTTCTGTTGTTGACCTTCTGCCAAGCCATTCTCTTAAACTGTCTGGTATCTTTTCTCTCTGTTTCCCTCTATCTCCTCGTCCCTCGATTTTTCTAGGTGCTACAATATATTACATCTGTACCCTTCTCATTACGTTGCCAAAAAATGATGATCGTTTCTTCCTAACTTTAGAAGTCTTTTTGTTTTGGCCTCTTTCAGAACGTTTTCATTCCTTTTCTTAGCTGTCCGTGACATTCTTAACATTCTTCTTTAAAACCACATTTCTACAGCCTCCAGTGATTTTTTGTCTTTTGTCCTATTGTCCATGATTTACATCCATATGTTAATACTAGCTCTGTATAACATTTAAGCACTCTTTTTCTTGATTCTATTGTCAAAAATGGATTGCACAGTATCTTCTTAATTTTTTTTTCATTTGCCTGTTTTAATATTGTTCCACTATTCTTTATTGTACATTGTAGTTATGTCTATTTCTTTGTTGTTGCCATTACTTCTGTATATTTGTTATTAAGGCTGAGTCCTTTATTTTTGCTTTCTTTCATTATAATGTCCAATATTTCTTGTAACCTATTTTCACTCTTAGCTACTGTATCATCAGCATACCTTAAATTATTTATATTATAACCTCCGATTATTACTTCCGGCATGGCCCTTATGGATCTTAAAATAATCTCACCAAACATATAAAGCAAATCTGGTGACAGCACACAACCTTGCCTAACACCCTATTTTAAATTGTATATATATATATATATATATATATATATATATATATATATATATTTGAGAGAGAGAGAGAGAGAGAGAGAGAGAGAGAACGAAAGAAAGAGAGAGAGCTAGTTTTGAGCTATAAAAACAAATCATGGACAGTGGATGAACAAATAAAAGGACGTTAAGAGGCCGCACAGATATTATTTCTCAGACGAATATAAATAGTTCTCTGGACAACCAAAAACGACAAACAAGGAAATTTTCAAGGCCAGTGCGATGAGAGAACTCAACAACATCAGGAATAAACAATTCCACAGTTTCAGGGCACATCATGAGAAGCGAAAACTTGAAATACTTGCTCACAACTGACGAAATGCAGGGAAAGAAATATCGGGGACGACAAAAAATAGATACTGGAAAGCTTGTTGTCGCGATACGGTAAACAGTCACCAATGTAATTGTTACGATGGAACACTGAGAACAGAGAGTTGTGGGAGGACATGTTCGCCTAGGTAACACTGATGATTGATTATATATATTTCTTTCTTTCTTTTCTTCTTTATTTCTTTCTTTCTTTCTACCTTACTTTCTTTCGTTATTTCCTTATTTGCCTTTCAGCGTCAAGGGGAGATATCATTTGCGGTCTTTTACTCTTGCATTACCCTCTCCTACTGTTTCTAATATATTCTGTCAATCCATCTCTTTCGTTGTCAGCCCTTAGGTGTGGTATTCTCGGCAACGTTTATTGAAGGCTCGTTGTGTAGTGTTTTATATCTTTCTGTCTTTTCTTTATGCACTCTACTCTGTGGCGGGAATTATACTTCCTAGCGTTTTTCTCAGCCCTTCATTCTTCATTTCTGATCTTATCTCTCTGGATGTTTCCTGTCATTCGTCTAGCACATTTCAACTCGGTATCGGTTGTTTAAAAAAAAAATGGTTCTGGCATCTTTGGTCCAGGTCTGGAATTGATAGCACAAAGTTGGGATAAAGATTGTATTATACAGTGCCCGTTTTCACCTCTACAGTTATTTCTTTGTTGGACAATAATGGTGATAGCTTTCCAAATATTTGACAAGCTTTATTGCATTTTAGTATATTTCTGCTGTGTGTGAATTGTTGTTTCTGACTAGACTTCCTGGATACTTCAATTCATCCACTTGTTTTAGTTATCTGCCGTCTATCCGACACTTTTATTTTGCTGATGTTGATTTTCATTTTGTATGTCTGTACTGTTAAGTTTATTTAAATGTTCTTGTTGGTCTTCTATTTTTCCGTCTATTAGTGCCTGATCGTCTGCAAATAGAATCTCATTGATCTCATCTGTCTCCGATAGGTTAGCTAACTTACGTATGTAGTCCACGTAAGTAATAAACAATTATTGCCTTCTATCTTTATGTTGATGCTCTGTCTCACTTTTGCGATATTCGTGACTTTTATTTTGATGAGGTTGATTTTCATGTTGTATTTAGTGCCTTTGCTGTTGAGTCTATTTTATTGTTCTTGTATGTCTTCTATTTTTCCATGTATCAGTGCCTGATCGTCTGCTAATAGGATCTCGTTGATCTCCTCTGTCTCCGATGGTTTGGCTAACTTACATATGTAGTCCATGAGAATAATAAACAATAGGGGAGATTGTATACACATCTGTCTTACTCCTGATCTAACTTCAAAGTGATCTGTGTAGCCTGCTGCTGTTTCGATTGTTTAGCCGCCGTTGATGTAGAGACTTTTAACTAGTACGGTTAGATGTTGGTTTACTCCGTATGTTGTTAGTATTCCCCCCCCCCCATAGTTGTTCCCCGTTTACTCGGTCGAATGCTTTTTCCTCGTCATTGAAAGCAAAGTACACATTTTGGCTGTGTTTTGTCGTCTTTTCCGCTGGGTATTTTAGGGTAAATAGACCGTCAGTACGTCAGAACATCCTCTGTTTTTTTTCGGATCTCCATTTGAGAATTGCTTAACTGTAGTTCTATTAATGGTCTAAGCATTTTTTTTCTATAATTTTAGCGTATAACTTTCCCACATGGCTGAGAAGGGAGATACCTCTATATTGATTGAAGTCTCTCTTGCTACCTTTATTTTTCCATATTGATGCGATAATTGCCTATTGCCAGTCTTCTGGGGCTTTCTGTTGGTGCCTTGTTGCATTGAATATTCTGTGCAGCCATGTAAGTCCTGTTTCTCCTGCTGCTTCTGCTATTATTTCTACCGGCATGGTGTCTATCCCTGGTGCTTTATTTCTTGATGGATATTTATTTCTTCTTTAATAATGTTGATTTCAGTGTTTGTTCATTCTTATGAGGTTTTTGTTGTGTGTTTGTTCATTCTTATGAGGTTTTTGTTGTGTTATTCATAGTTGGTGTCCTGTTCAATAGGTCTTCAAAATGTTCTTTCCGTCTCTGTTGCGTATGTTTGTTATTTGATATTGGCTCTTGGTTTTTGTCATTTACGAATTTAGTGGGACCGTGGTTCTCTTTTCGCGCTCTTTTTGCCTTTACTGCTTCGTAGATGTTTCTTGTGGTTGTCTTGAAGTCCCTGCTAATTTTTTGTCTGAATTCTGTCCAGGTATTTTGCTTGGTTTTTTTTAAAATCAAAATTGTATTTTTTTCCGGATTAAGGCATATTTTTCATATGCTTCTTGTTTTTTTTTCTCCCTCCAGTCTTTCAAAAGTTTCTTCTTTTCTACAACTGCTTCTCTGATTGCAAAGTTCCACCAATCCTTCTTTTGCCCTTAGTGTTATTCCACATGTTGTTTGCGATGTTGATTATTGTTTTCTTAAACTGCTTCCACTTTTCTTCTAGTGTATTTACTTCGTTAAGGAGTTTCTTGAATTCTTCTGTTAGTTTTTCTTCTTGGGAATTCCTTGATGATCTTTTAACTGATTTATTTATATTTTCTGTTCTTTTTGCATCTTTTGTTTGTTTGTGTATCAACTCTTTGTTTCTGGCTGTCTGAGTGTAATCATAACCATTTTGTTGTCTGTATCATTTATATATAGGGTCACTAACACCATATTTCCCTATACGCCACTTGGCGTGACGGGGGTACTTTACTTTATATATATATATATATATATATATATATATATATATGAGGAGACGGCACTCAATGGCGATGGTGACACACACACACACACATATATATATATATATATATATATATATATATATGAGGAGACGGTACTCAATGGCGATGGTGACACACACACACACACATATATATATATATATAATTTGTGTGTCCTTCGCAGATATTATAACTTGTGTCATCTTCGACTGGAAGACAAGCTACCATGGATTGCCATTTCACTCTGTCTCTTGCTTTAAATGCACGAGTAGTATCATGTCTTCTATCCATCTCTGGGTTTTATCTGTCTGTCCACTTTAGTCTATGTCTGCAATATCTCGTTTTTTTATGTATTTTCCTCCTCAAGATAACTAATGCATATATTGTTTGTGTCTTTATGTATCCAACAAATTTTCATTTTTTTTTTTTTTTTTTTTTTGGCTATTAAATTTATATTTGTTTTTGTCAGCAATGTAAGACTTCATTATTTTTTATTTTCTTCTCTGTCCATCTAGCGTGTCCCAATCTCCTATAAATTCACATTTCAAGATCCTCGGTTTTATTTTATGTTTCCCTTGTTAGTATCAATGTTTCTGCACCAAACAGGGATGTCTCAATTTTAGTCATGATGTTAGTTGCTTTGATTGAGAATACATTTCATGTTTAAAAATGTCACGTTTATCTTATTCTGTTAATTATTTCTATCTCACATTGTCCACCATTCGTTAAGACATCTCCAAGATAGCTCACAACTCAAGCTATTCCGCTATTCTAACCGATATTTTAAGTGTTGAGTCTTCATCACTGACAACTAATCCTAAGTAGTTACCTTTCTCTTGTGTATACTCTTTGTTATTTTGCCCTAATCCCTCCACTAATTCACCCTCATATTCCCTGGTCTCTATGGTAATCGATATTTGGCGTTAATTTGATTGTCAGTGCGGGTCTTTCATTCACCTTCCACAACATAATTTGTCTTTACCCTCACGTTGTTTTTCTCTAAATAAAATCTACTCTTCTTTACGTTATGTCGCAATATAACGACTGTCAGTTGAAATGCAGGACACCCTCCACCTCTTTTTAGTACACCACAGTCTGTCCTCCCATTTATTTCCTGCTTTCCTCCCAAATTATTCCCACGCAGCTACATCCTCTCTTCTCTATCCGCGTCATTTTTTTAAAAAGAGGGAAGTGGAGCCGAACATGTTTTTGTGGCGGAGACACTTGAAAATATAATTTCGGACGCAGCTTCCAGTTATGCTAGTTCGGGCTAAATTTGTTTTAATTTGGATTGCTTGTGTCGATCTGTAAAAGTCTGGGATTGTTGGATGATGTGGTGTGTCTTGGATAGATCCAAATGGTGTTGTTTCCAACAGAATATGTGTAATGTCCAATCGTGGACTTCGTAGTGAGCTAAGCTTGAACATGTTTTCATTTTTAACTAAATTTTTGTTGACTTCAACCATCAGCCATCATTTCTAACGAAAATGTATTTTTTTTCTTTAAAAATGTTTTCAGTACGATTTCTCTTAATTATAATTATGGCTCACATTTTCCCGACATGCCATATTTCTTCATGACATGTATTTTTGAAATCGAAGTTAATTTCAACATATTTCTTGCTTATTTAAACACTCTGGCACTGTTTTTTTGGGGGTAAAATAATGCATTTTGACCATAATTAAAATTAAAGATCACTTTTAGATGATTCACCGTATGGCTGGATACATCTATCTTCTACGATTCTAAAAATTAAAAATTTAACCTCATTTTAATAGCAAATGAGTCATTAATTATGTTATATTTCAGTCTATTTTACATTTTTAGGTCATACAAGTCTGAGCCCTGATTATAACAACGCATTCCGTACCACGTGAAAGATCTGTGATATATGTCATAAATATAATAGGCGATATACAAACATTCTATGATATATTATATATATCTTTATTACAATATTCGATTGGTGGAAATTCAAGGATATGTGTCATAAAAGCAATATGAAATATTTTGTGACATTTCTAAGTTGGCTATAATCAAATATAAAATTTAAAAAATATAATGTTTTCATCAAATAAGTAATAAACATTAAACATTTGTTAGAAATACTTCCCTGTTTTTGTTCATGCTCAATGTACTTACACTACGTCCATTGCTTTCATATTTGGTTCCTCATCACGTATCAAATGTTTTTCATGTTAGCATCAAAGTCTTATCTCGCAACCTCTATCCTCGTTTATCTTTCAACATGGACGGAAAATGGGGGTAGTGCACTTTGGTTGGCGTCACATACGGTTTTTTTATGTGGTTTCAGATATTTGGCTTGTCTCTCTTACTTTGGAGGTCAGCATATGAGTAATGTTAGAAATGTTAATATATAAATCTAATTCAAAATGTTGCTTCATTGGTAGGGACAGTGATACACAATAACGCATGTTTTTTTAATTGGCTGCTAAGATTTCTTTTACGCTGTCAACTTGAAAGCAATCTTATGTTTGATTCTCTGTCGCCAATAAGCCTAGGCAGTCCACTTCGTCTACCTTGAATGTAGAAATCGTTGGAAAGCACCAACGTGAGCTTCAATCATCTATTGTCCTTTTTAATAGTGAGACGAGTCTCTTACTTGACCCGCAGTAGCCCCTTTATACAATTGGTGATTTGTCATTTTACCTGCAACGCTAGGGAACATAGTATTGTATTATGATTATGCTATTGTCTATGGCCTTTGGCATCTTGACAGATTGTTAGTAGCAAGTAATTATGATTTGTCATAAGTTTGGTAATATATTAGTGTCTTAAGCTGGATGATGTTTTTACTGAGCGTCTTCTCCGTGACTATATCCGCCAATATTTCATAGACAGATCAGACCTCAGATACAACAGGATGCGTGTATGGTGTACCATACCTCATCTCCATTTTCCTTCGCCTTTTAACTTTTGTTTCTAATATCATCACTTCCTCGAATGTTGCTGCCCTGTTTTTTTTATATCTGGTCTCCATGTGCTACGATTTGATTCCAGACTTTCCCAGTTTCCTTCGCTGATGAAGAATTATCTCAAGAAAGTTCTATCCATGTATCCCAACAAAAGACATGCCCTTTAATTTAGTGACAAAACAATTAGTGAATTATCAGGATTGTGTCAATGTATTAATAACATGCGGAAGTAAGAGTTTTACTTAATCAGAATGGTTTCATATTAGTAATAATATATGAAATGTTAAGCACCTAAAGAAAAGGGTGCCATTGTATTAATAACAGGCGCGAGTACGCAGTGTTTTCTCAGGATAATGTTTGCTTTAGTAAAAGCAGTAGCAAATTCGTATAACATTTCAGGAATGTATTGCTATTAAAGTAGTTCTGGTATATAATATCTGCGTATTAATGTACCATTCGTACTTCTTTTTTGTCATATGCTAGTTATGTTGTTACAATATATATTAAAACAAATTCGAAAAGTAATAATAAATCCACATATTATTTTTAAATTCTGTAAAAAAATGACTTTTTCTTCGTTTGTGTGCTGGGTAGCTTTGTACTGTATTTTGCATTTTTCGGTTGAGTAATTTTGTTATTTTCTTATGTTTTGAATGTACTAATTATTACTTTACTCTAAATTACTTCCACATCTAAAATGAAATGTTAAACAGTTCTAAGTTATACTATAATACCTCTCCTCGATGCTTTTTGTCAGCATGGTTCAGTTATTCTTGTCTGTTGTGTCTCGTTTGGACCTTCCAACTTCAAGGAAAAACAGCGTTCTTTTAATAGATCTTTGCTGCTGCTTTTTAGCCTCTACTACTTGGTGCTTACCAACAGGAAAGAGGAGAGAAAAAAAACAGATAAACAAATTAAATTTTGAAATAGCATATTCATAATAATGTATAAAATATAACGTATTTATATTCATCATGATCATCATCATTGAGTGCTGTCTCCGCATCGAAGGTTGGCTAACATGGAGCGCCATTCCACTCTGTCTCTTGCTTTGATGGAGCAGATTGCCATAGGTTGACTTGTCCATCTTTTGATGTTACTCGCTCATGTTAGTCTTGGTCTGCCTCTGCCTCTTTTAAATTGTATTTTCCCTTCTAATATTACTTTTATTAGACTGTTGTGTCTTTTAACATGGCCAAAAAATTTCATTTGTCTTGCTTTAATTGTGTTTAGTAGTTCTTTCTTCATTTTTAGTTGTTTTAAAACTTCCACGTTTGTTTTCTTTTCTTTCCATCCAATTCTACCTATTCTTCTATAAATCCACATTTCAAAGGCCTCAATTTTCTGTTCTGTTTTCTGGTCTAATGTCCATGTTTCTGCACTATACAGGAATATTGAGAACATGTAACATTTTGCTATTCTTAGTTTTAGCCCTGGTGTTATTTGTTTTGATGTTAGTATATTTTTCATGGCATTGAAATGACTTTTTGCAATTCCTATTCTTTTATTTATTTCAGTTGTACATTTTCCATCACCAGTTATAGTATGTCACAGGTAGTTGTAGCTCTGGACTGTCTCTAGATGTATTCCTTCAACTTTGATATTTAATTGTAGGTCTTGTAAATTTTCTTTGTTTATGATCATAGTTTTAGTCTTAGTATTTGTATTAGTATATAAAATATAGCGTACTTGTATTAATATATAAAATATACCGTAATGGTATTAATATATAAAATATAGCGTATTCGTATTAATGTACACAATATTTCTTCAGTAATAAACATAGCTATCTATAATTCCCGTACGCATTGAAAGACATCACATGGAGGAAATCACTACAACTCTCCAGTTCATTTCATCTCAACATCGTAATCTTGGAATTAAAATCTAACATGTATTATCTGATATTTCATGTATTTTACTAGAGTTAAGTTTACAATGCCTGTTTTCTGACATGTTGTTGAAGTAATGAGCACATTCATTGCAAGGTTTTACATTTTCAAAATAAGTTTCTGACTTAAAATCAGTATCTGCTTAAAAGAGTAACGCAGATCAGCAACGTTGGATGGATTGTGTCGTCTTTTATCACCTTAAATTGTCACCATACGGACTTTTATTCTGTATATGTCTCTACTCACTCAAATGTAAACCTCACCATAGCCATATATGTATATACCACCCCCCGTCCCTATCTCTACCACAAGAAGCTAGAAGTGTTCTACAGACAACAGAAGTATCTACGCTGCCATCACACGCAAACTAAAATGAAACATTTCAATGTATTGTTTACAGCGGAAGTGATAATTCCTTTAACACGTGAATTAGTTCAACAACATTAGCTATAACTTATTCATGATCCATCGGATGTAAAAGCAAGACCAGAAAAACGTGCGCCTTGCTCATTATTCCAGATCGATTAGGACTTTTTATTCTTGCTAAACAATTTCAGTGCGCACCGCTCAGGAGACTTCAGCACCAGTGTTTTGACAGAAAGGAATTTTCTTGCTTCCTTTTATAATGTGGAAGTTTCAATGTTGTGTTTAGGCCAGTTCTTTTACTCTTATTTGCTAGCGTATTTATACAAGCGAATTGTTTTACTTTTACTTGATACATTACGGATAAAAGAGCTGGTGTTTTACTGTTACTTTTTACCCAAAAAAAAATAGATAAACTAGTACTGTGTTCATTTTACCTTTTTAAAAAAAAATAAAATAAAAATACTGCTGTTGTTTTATATTTTATAGAATAAAAAGTACTGTCTTACTGTTGATTTTCTAACCGTATATAAAGGAAGGATGTCTTACTGTAAATCTATATATATATATATAAATAATATTTGTATTTTTACTATTAATTATAGATTAGAAAGAAGTGTAATATAGTTACTTAATACAATTTAGAGACCTGATTGCTTCTGTGTTCTACAACAAAGGTAATTAAGAGTTGCTCTGGTTTTACTTTCTGTGACATGAGATGCAATTTTTTTTGTTATTGCTCTATAGATTGTCAGCACTAATGTACTCTATATTTTAGCAATACTCTAATATTGGAAGAACAGTGGTCTTCCTCGAGCCCTGTAGTCAGGTTGTCAACTAGTGTATGTGTGTACCAGGTTTAGACTCATTTTTTATGTTATTGCTCTATAGATTGTCAGCACTAATGTACTCTATATTTTAGCAATACTCTAATATTGGAAGAACAGTGGTCTTCCTCGAGCCCTGTAGTCAGGTTGTCAACTAGTGTATGTGTGTACCAGGTTTAGACTCATTTTTGTTAAAATGACCAAACTTCCTTATTTATATTTCTAATGTTTCTAATACAAAGTATTGTTTTTAAAGCCTTTTCTTATCTCATTAATTCTCTCTTTGTCTGATCTAGTGACATTACTGGTTATCTTAGAGCTTCTTATCTCCCTTATGATAATTTTTTCTTAAGCCGTTAAAGATAACAATCCAGCCATTGATAAAAATGAGTGGTGAGAATATGATGCTCATTGTTTATTGTTTCGTTGCTATTTCGAAATTTGGCTTGATTTTTCTGTAGTTATTGTCAAGAGTTTATTATCACTGATGTGATTTTCTTCAACTTTCTTTCATTTCTTTAACATATATATTCTTTCCCACATACTCCTTGGTACGTAGTTCAGCGAACAGTTTGTAGGTTGAATTATTCATGTTAACGTTAAGCGGGTCGTGCCATTTATTTCCGATCTTCATGCTATACCACTGACAAGCACAGCGAAATGAATTTGCATAATGTTGTAATTTATCTTCAATATTTAAATTTATTAAAATTATTACATTTGTTCTCACCTAGCATTCATTCAATGCCTCATTTTTTTGCTGATTTTGTTGCATCTTGCTCAGTTTACTACACATCATGACATTGCTTAATTATCATTGTTTCCTTCTGATGTTATTGCAGTTGTAAATATACATCTGTGTGTTAATGAACAGTGTTAATGGTAGATAATACTGTCTCGCTAACATTCTTATCCTTCTTCTACTTCTTTCCTTCATCATTTGCGTGGAGAGGAGATATAATTTGCGTTCTTTTGCTCCTCGTTTGGCTTCTACTTCTGTTATGTTTTCTAGTGTTTCTAATATTCCGTCAATCCATATTTTTCGTGGTCGGCTCTTGAGTCTGGTGTTCTCGCAACTTTCATTAAAGACTCGTTGTAATGTGTTTTTGTCTTTCTCTCTTATCACGTGACCAAACCATATCATTTGCTGTTGCTTTATGGATTCTGTGGCGGGAATTATTCCTAACATTTTTCTCTCAGTTCTTCATTTTTGATCTTATCACTCGGGCTGTTTCCTGTCATTCCTTGGATCTAGGGGCCAGGTCTGGCATTGGTAGCACATGGTTGGGATGAAGATTGTATTGTAGAATGCCCGTTTTGACTTTAATGTTATTTCCTTCTTGTTGGACAGTAATGGTAATAGCTTTGTGATGATTTGACAAGCTTTGTTGCATTTTTAATCTATTTCTGCTGTTTCTAAATTGTTGTTTGTGACCAGACTTCCTAGAAATTTAAATTCCTCCACTTGTTTTAGTTGTCTACCGTCTATAGTTCAGTTGATGTTTGATATTTCAAATGTTTCTGCTGTTCTTACCACACTTTGGCGTGTTGGCTACGTTCCTCTTATATCAGCCATCGATTGTATATATAATACACATTTTCTTTAAGGCTTCGCATTCATTTTCTATGAATACACCCCGAAAGCCTATTCCTAATCCATAAAAACATTTACAACAGGTCTTAGCTTAATTATGATTAAGCGTATATGGCATTAGTACACTCTTTCTCAATATAAATTCAAATGAGCCACAATCAGAGCTCATTACTCTGGTATTTTTGCATAAATCTTTCCAATATGAGTTAATTGCATTCAACTCCTGCGTGTGTCTCACTCCCTTTCTCTCTCGCATATCACCATTAGTATGCCTTTTTCCTGTGTAAAAGAAGTCGTCATTACAATGATACAAATGTAACTGTTTTATGTAGTTCCTTAACTCCTGTTTCACCATACTCTTTTATTGCAGCGTTAGCTATCTCGCCATGCAAGCGGTATTGTTGTGTCGGCCCTTTATAGCATCTTCCATCTCTTGAATTAATATTCCTGATTCTTCCAGCTCCTTTTGTCCCTACAGGTTTAAAAATCAAAATAACTATTGTTAAGGCATTTATATCACCGAGTGTGCCGAGAGTGATTATAGGAACGGATAATAAAGGACACATAAATGACACGTTCGCAGTGCAAGTTCCAACGACGTGTTCGGGTCTGAGTTTTAATTCCACACCCGATAGAATCAGTTTATATATGTATGTGTAGTATATCATTTTCTACGTACCTGAACGGTGGAGACATTCTTGGAATTGTCTTCTCTCTATTTCTGTTTGCTTCGGATATTGGTATTCCGTTACTGAAGTTAACAACATTGTACAACTGAAGACACTTTCTCACGTCGTTTCGCTTTGATATATTGAAAATTTCGTCGTTGTGGGCGTGTATATTCGTATCATAGGATTGTTAATTATTCTGTTTATTTACTTTATAAATATGATTTTACTTTCTTTATATTTTTTGTTAACTTTGTATGTGTTCTTGAAATTCGTTATATTATACAATGTGTATACGTTTTCAAATATTATCCAGGTAATGTATATTTTCTTCTTTTTTTTTTTTATTACCTCGTCGACTTGTAAAATATAATAATGGTAAGAATTGTCCGTTTGATTGTATATGTGTATTTCAGTGATTCTCAGCTGATACAATATGACACATCTGTCAACAGAACGGTTGGCGCACAAAAAGAAAGTAGTCTGAGCACTTTGGTTGTTGTAGTTATAGTTAATTGAAGGCTCCGATATCACTGCAAACGAATTAAAATCCATAATTTGTCAAGGCCCGTGCCAATGGAATCATCCGAATTAAAACTCATCTCATTGGAGTATCCAATGAAAGGCAGCTGCATTGTAGCTACAGCACACGCCACAAGGCCAAGCTGCACAGAAAAGTGAACGCAGCTGAACTCTCTTTAGTCATATGATATCATCAGCCATCGCAAGCAATCGCAATATCAAAACACGATTCGGATGAAATCACATTACTTTGTTACATTACATTACTTTGTTACATTACATTACTTTTTGCATGTTTACATTATTTTTTTTTTTACTTCACAACGTTGGTAGTTAGAGACGCTAAATATGTACACGAGATAATCGCTAATTGATTCGTTCTGCAGAAAAAAAAAAATTTGGGGGGGGGGGTGAGTTTTGAAAGGAGTAGCAGAAACAAACAGCAGAATGTATTCTTCAGGTTTGTCTGCACACTCTAGAGACGATGAGTGATGCCGAGGTCCTCTTGGTCTTAAAGGATGAAACATGGTGGCAGACAGCCGACTTAATGAGAGAAAATATGGAGGTTATAGTTGGCAAACCAACGGAAGATCAAATTCAAATCCTCTTCTTTCTTCGCACCGGGTCAAGTTCCTTTAATTTTTCTTGATCTTCTTTTTAGACAAAAGTTGCCTTTTTTATAAGTTGCATTTTTGTTTTAAAGAAATTATATGCGAGGTTAGTTTGGGTCTGTCAGGAGGTGTGGAGAACTACTGAACTGGGGACTAAAGTGTTCTCATGTCCAGTGTAGTCGTACGGGAAATTCGGGTCTGAGGTTATTTTTTTTTTCACACCCGGTCAAAAAGAAGTAAAAAAAAAAAAACCTTACATCATGATTCGAACCTGCGTTCTCGTGATTTAGAAAATGACAAGTTTTTTTTGGAGACCACTTTTAGGATGACGTCATACACCAATTGCAGAGACACCTCTACCGTCTCAAACTTGCCAACACAAACAAATGCCCATGTGGAGCTGATATCCAGGATCCAAAGCATATCCTCCATCTGTGGTCCAGCCTACTAGGAACCACAGTGTCAAATCTGGCCAGAGAGCGCCGAACTATGGCAGGAAATATGGGGCAGCCGTCACGACCTGGAGAGACCTGTCAGCTTCATCGTGAAAACGGGACTGCAGATTTGACCTCATGAACCAAAGACCAGATGGAAGACGTTTTCTAACCCGGCGGTGTTGGGGCAACAGGTGGAACTGTTGCATCCATTAAAAAACGCCCCTTATGTCCAACGACGGGACAGGCCATACGAGTAAGAGCCGCATCCAAAGCTCTACCCGCGGAGATGGACAACCCGGAAAACAAATCATTGTTGCTTGGCAGCTACCACCGGGGGAAGGAAAGGCGAGACAGAAATTAGGGCAAGATGGGCGGCAATCATCCTTCGCGAAGGAAAACTACATCAAACCTACATCAAACCTACATCAAACCTACATCAAACCTACATCAAACCTACATCAAAACTACATCAAACCTACATCAAACCTACATCAAACCTACATCAAACCTACATTAAACCTACATCGTCTGCAGAAGACAGAGTGTGTCAGCCACGGCGCAGGTTTAGGAAGAAAAATAATGTCACACACGCATATATAAGAGTACAGACCATGCGACCAGCTCATTGTGTGTCATGATGTTGTTCTTACCCCTCCATATGCGAGTAAAGACCATGCGACCAACTCATCGTGTGTCATGATGTTGTTCTTACCCCTCCATATGCGAGTAAAGACCATGCGACCAGCTCATTATGTGTCATTATGTTGTTCTTACCCCTCCATATGCGAGTAAAGACCATGCGACCAACTCATCGTGTGTCATTATGTTGTTCTTACCCCTCCATATGCGAGTAAAGACCATGCGACCAGCTCATTATGTGTCATTATGTTGTTCATACCCCTCCATATGCGAGTACAAACCATGCGACCAGCTCATCCTGTGTCATGATGTTGTTCATACCCCTCCATATGCGAGTACAGACCATGCGACCAGTTCATTGTGTGTCATTATGTTGTTCATACCCCTCCATATGCGAGTACAGACTATGCGACCAGCTCATCGTGTGTCATGATGTTGTTCATACCCCTCCATATGTGAGTACAGACTATGCGACCAGCTCATCGTGTGTCATGATGTTGTTCATACCCCTCCATATGTGAGTACAGACTATGCGACCAGCTTATTTTGTGTTTTGACGTTCTTACCCTTCCATCTTAAGACTATATCAAAGAGCCAAGCTTGAATGATTACAAGAATTGAATGCTGAAGAAGTTCAGTCACTGACTCTCCTAATGGAGTGAATCTTCTTCCTCTTTCCTTCCTCATTCACCTTTCAGTGTAGAGAAAAAATAAAGGTTGCCATCTTATGCTCTTCTGTTGACTACTACTGTTGTTATGATTTCTAGTGTTCCTAATGTTCAATCAATCCATCTTTTTAACGGTAGGAACAAGACATGGAATGGATTATTAATTTAAATTAATGTCCTCACCACAACTGGTAGTTTCGTATTTGAAAGTTAAAGCTCAAACATGATTAGCTTCAACAAAAAGATGTATTAGGATTGTGCATAGAATGACTTTAAAAACGCAAGGACGCATAAGAAGTTAGTAACAGACATTTTCGTAGTTAGTGTACTATTTTGTAATGGAATGGACGCAGGTACCCCGCTTATGAAAATACTGTAATCCCGTTCAAGAACCGTTTAGAAAACTAAAGGCCAAGTAAGGTGATTTCATGAAACAAAGTGGTTCAGCTTGAAAGGGTGAAAACCACGGATTGGTGTCTGGTGAAAGATAAAATAAAATGGTAGAAATTCTATTCTATTTGTGGAATCATTTTCACCGTAGTTGGTATTGTCTTGGAGGTTTTGCTTAATTGTGGGCAAGGAACGATCCGTCAAACTCAGATTAAATCTTCTAGAGTATATTAAACAGCAATTGCCATTCAACAATGATAGTTGAAAGATTAGATTACATAAGGCTGTTCGAGTGGAAACTACCAGATTCATGAAAACCAAAGCTGAGTTTGAAAATTGTGTGTCCCCCATACCAACTCCAGCGCCTGTCCCATTATTTCTCGCAGCATTTTTATGACATATATACTTATAAATACTATTGTTGACATCAGAACAAAATATTAGCATTTTAACGATGAGCACGATAATGAGGAAGATGATGATTCTTGTGATCGTAATGTCATGGCAGCGACGAATGCCGTTAGCTCATAGACCCAGAAATTTAATGTGACGGTGACTTTCTTTATTTCTTGGGTTTTCTAGAGATTTTGTAGCTTGTTCATCCTTGAAGCACTGTAATACTAGATCTTATGTAACGACAGTCACCACCACCGAGGAGATGGTCTTTTATATAAAGAGGCATTTATAACCGTAAGCATATTTTGTGTGTCTCTTATTTGTAAAAAAAATTGTGAGATTATCTTGTTCTATAATAGTTATAAAACAGGTAAATGAATTTTAAATATTTGGGAACTTTGTTAACCTCAGACGGAAGATGTACAAGAGAGGTGAGATGCAGAATGGCTCAAGCAAAAGCAGCTCTCCAAAAAATGAGGAAGAGACTATGCAATCTATTTTTGATAATCTAAACAAGAAAAAGAGTTCTTAAATGTTATGTAGAGCTAGTCTTAACATATGGATGTGAATCATGAACAATAGGACAACAGACAAGAAAATCACTGGAGTCTGTGGAAATGTGGTTTTACAGAAGAATGTTGAGAATACCATGGACAACTAAGAAGAGTAATGAAAATGTTCTGATAGAGGTCAAAACAAAAAAGATAGGTAATTTCCAATATTAGGAAGAAACAATCATCAAGAGACTTCCGTTGTAAAGATGGTGGATCTAGGTCACGTTCTCTCGATCGCTGCAGAAAATGCATTCGGGATCTGATTAATTTCGGTTCTCCATTGCACTTTTCTGCGTTAAAGTTAAAATAATGATCTACTTATTACATCTGAACCGCAAAAGCGAAGTCATATGCCGGCAACAGTCCCTTTTTGACAAATCAAGTGTTGTTAATGCGATCTTCCACCGTCTAGACTTGATCTGCGCTTTACGTCACATTGGTGCTGTTCATGACCGTTGTTGGAATTCCTTGACGCAAGTTATTTACATCTTACTCATTAATATAAACTACTTCGTCAGCCTCAGTTTCATCTCTTCAGGGAATTTGCACCGTGTTTTGTTCGTCGCAGGCTGCTTTCACTAGAGTAATCAGGATTCTAAAGGGAGCGAAATTGTTGTGTGTACGACATTGTTGTGTTTGCTACGTCATCGTAATGGCTCATCGTACATCCCTAGACCGGCCGTACGCTAATCTTACGGTCTGTTGTTTGATGTGCGACGGGGATAATCTGACGACTAACTATGTGTCTATATGTTCGGTGTTGGAGTCAACAACGATGGCCTAACATCATTATGCGCTATATATATATTTTTTTTTTTAATACGACGATCATAATTTTCAAGAGGTCATGAACTTCCGGTATATGGTAGATAGGCGGCGGGAACAATTGAAGGCTATGCATGAAAAGTGTTCCTTGTTGCAGTTTCCTCATATTCCACGTCCGGCTTGTTGCAGGAGCTGCTGAGTTAAGTGCTCTGTGCACACCGTGAGCTGTGTGTCTCATCCGTTTTGATCATGTTTTGATATTCCAATTGTTTACGATGAATGATGATGTCGTATGACAGGGAACAGTTGGCTGTGTTCACTTTCTGCGCGGTTTCGCCTTATGTCTTTTGGCGTGTGCTGAGACTGCTACGATGGGGACTACAGTTACCTTTCTTTGTTTGGGAGTTGAGATATTAATTCGGATGATTACGCTGGCACGAGCGGTTGAGCAATTATGGATTTTAATTTGTTTGCAGTGATACCGGAGCCTTCCATAACCAAATAACAAATCATCATTTCTTGGCCATGAGAAGAGAACAACTGGAATATATTGTAATTACTGGAAAAATTGAGGGACGAAGAGATAGAGGGAAGCAAAGAGAAAAAAAATACCATACAGCTTAAGAGAATGGCTTGGCAGAAGGCCAACAACAGAAATGATAAATAACTGTCGAGATCGAAAGTTGTGGAGAGACATGATCACCTACGCCAGCAAGTCCGGTGTTTGATGATGATGATAGTTGTAGTTTAGTCGACAGATCATCTTCATTGTACACAGAACATTGTTATTGTCCTCAGGGTCTCGACACAGCCCCACCTATAGTTTGCAGTTTGCGCTACACGGAAAATTAAAGCACTTATGATGACTCAGTTCGCACACTCCATATCACCCGCGAAGATCTAGACACTGGAATCTCAACTGGGAATTTATCGCACAATAATTTGTGACTGGACAGTGACCATATTTGTATGATTTAATTTGACTTTATGTATTTTACCTTTTACGAGTTAAATGCCAGGGGTTCTTTAAAGTGCGTAGAGTGCAAACGAGTTGTCGCCCCTTCTCTGAGTGTGCTAGACATCGGATCTCACTAGAGGTACCACGGATTCAAATAGAACAAATTCCGACTTCCTGTGGCGGGATTGGAGTCAGAAACTTTCCTGTCTAGAGGCCAGTTACCTAGCTCCTTCATCTTGTGTTATATATTGTGCTCTATTAGTGTGAATTCTGAGTCCTTCTTTCATTTTCATGCATGTGTTTTGCATTTTAACACGTTCCTGCTTTTTTATTATTTGTTAATACATAGTCATTATCAAAGTACGTAGGCAGCATGTTCGTTCTCTGTACCGAATTTCATTATTACACGGACAGACCCAGCCACAATGCATAAACTCCATGGCAAAGGCGTTGGTTCTTGAAGTAATACCATACTATCTGTCCCAAATATGGAAATAAATTGTGGACAATCAGACGGCAAGAAAAAATGTTGATGACTTTAGTAGTGCGATTGCATAGAAGAACATTAAAAATACAAAGGACAGGTTTAATAAGAAACGAGAACATTTTTAAAGAAAACAAGGCATATAAAACTATCAGGTTTGATAAAACCACCCGACTGGTCTACCGACGTTCGGACAACACGTGTTCGATTCCCGCTGGAAACAGTGTGAGTTGTACTCGTGGTTAGAAAAAAAAATACCTCCGCGGCCGACCCAGCCCCTGGCAGAAATGGGTACCATGGTAGTCATTTGGCAAGGTGAGGAATGCCGCCTCGCATCGTGAGTTTCGTTTGCTTGAAGCGACACTATCAAGAAGTCTTCGAACACTTCTGGATAGACGGCCGAGCACATATGGGTGTAAACTCGCGTGCTAAGACGCCTATTCAAGTCTCGTACTTTACCTTTTACCTGTACAAGGCAAAAAAGTGCTGATTACCAACATCATAAATAATACTTATCAAGTTGTTTGATTGTGTAATGAGAGAGGGTAATCGGAACATAGTTTAGTTTATCTGACAAATTAACTTCGCATCACAAATACATAAAGCTCAGATTCCGTCCCCAACTTTCAGCTACTGGCTTCAGCTACTCAATAATAACAATCATATCCCACAATATGAAGAAAGCAGGGACGATGGTTTCATGTCAGATACACGATCGTTGTAGTACCGACGGCGACCTTGAGAATGTAAAGAGGGAGATGTGTTAGTTGGGTAGATTTTATTCATAACAATTTGTGCCTGGACGGCGACCATATTAGGACTACTCTTTGCAATTCTTAAATATAAAGCGTTTTTGACATGTGCAGAGTGCCAAGAGAATCGCCTTTATTTTTTTTAATCTGTGAGGTTTATATTCCAGATCTCACTATCCATAGACCGGGAGAGTAGAGCCAAGAAGAAACCACGAATCAGAAGAAGACAAATGTCTATAGCCTGTGACGAGATTCAAACCTGTGATCTCTTAGTGTAGATGCCCACGCTTCACCTCTAGACCAACCCTTCCTACCCTTTTACCGCCCTCTCTCAGTTGAAACTTAATCTGACGACTGAAAAAAATTGAGTAGAAGTAAAGGGAAATAGAGAAAAAATATACCGGATAACTAGATGGCATGGTGGAGAGTCAACAGGTGAACTGATAGAGATACAATGTCGTGGAGAGACAAAACAAATCAACAAGTACGATGCTTTGTAATAATGATAATGTTAGATAACTGTACTATTTGTGTTTGAACTTAGCAAAGACATCAATATACGAGTACATCACAAGAGTTCATATTTTCAGCTTCAATTGTCTAGTTCATGTACTCAACATGAAAACGATACTTATGTTTTATCGTTTGTCATAGATAGATAAATATGACAAGTACTCGATCTCACATACTTTACGATCTTGGCATCACCAAAGGAGTGCATCTTCGCTTCTCGTGTGGTCATGAGACAAGCACTCTGTCATCACAGTTACATCGATCTTCAAGTACATGTTCTAATACTAGTTCATCTTTCTTCACTTCCTCTTGTACACGTTCGTGTCTCGAGGGAGATACACAGTTCTAGTTCTCGTCCTTTTGGGGGGCTTCACTCATTGTTAATTGATGCAGTAACTTTGTTATATTGTCTGTCCATCTTACTCTAGGTCTGTCTCTTCTCCCTTCTACTCTCCAAACATACGCTCTGTTTGGTAAGGAATCATATAGCGCTCTTCCTAGATAGGTTTCTTTATGTAGCTTAGTTCAATGTCTACATTTTATCTCTGGGGTGATAAGCTTCTTTTTATGCTTAGTTGCAAGTGACCATGTTTGGCATTAATAGCACAATGTGGGAATGAATATTATATATATATGTGTGGGTATGATATATTTATGGTAGTAATAGGTTTTGCTTTGTGTTGAAGTATAGTAGATAGCTGTCGCAATATTTGGTTTGCCTTGTTACATTTGATATCTATTTCTCTATAGATGTTATCACTATCAGATAATTTTGTTCCCAGATATTTGGGACATTTGTTACTCGTTGTGTAACTTTTTTTTTTTTCAGTGCTTATTTTCATGTTATTCATTTTAAATTTCTGTTTTCAATGACAGCGGATGTACTTGTTAATATACTGAACTGTTTGTTTACAAAGCGATAAAAAAAAGATTATTTTATAAACAGTTGAGATAATAGCAAGTGGCAAAGAGCTCGCACACAGTGCAGAAGTTTAATGAATGATCAGGCAAGCCATTTTAGTGCTTGTGGATAATATCCTATTGCATTGATCAAGGTTCTGGGAGTAAGACGTTTCAATGATTGTTGTTGATGAATGCCACGAGTTGATGCGGGCAATGTGCCATTTTTTAACTCATCGAATGTGGGGGATCATAATGGTTTTCTTGACATTCCCGGCTTTTACTGAGGAAATTGAAGTTTGTCTAGTCCCAGTTTGTGCTGGAGAATTACTAGTCCACCCTACATGTACTTCAGTTCTAGGTCTTCTATATCAATATTAATAAGGGCCACCATTACAGCGGCGATCGTAGTTTCTATTAGCCAGGCCTGTTTTGACACATAATATTACCGGGGGAGATCGGCGAGGAGGTAGAACTGCTAGGACTAACTCAGTTGATTGTCCGCCGACCCTGTTATTGCGACCAGACGCTTCAATGAGAAAAGTCGCTCTCATAATGTCTAAGTTTGAAAACCCTTCCTTTTTAACTTTCAAAGTTTGTTTCCAGTCCTGAACGTTATACAATGACTACTATGTCCATACTCTGTACAGAAACAGTAAACATTTAAACCTCGGCACATTTAAATCTCGGCACATTTAAACCTCGGCACATTTAAACTCATCATTTGGGAGGTAACACATGGAAAGTAATAACGTTTCTTCATTCCTTAATTTTATACTCTATTTTCGTAATAAAAACTTAAGCCAACAATGTTCATGAGAATGAGTTCTCGACAAACTGATATTCCTAACAACAGAGAACACTAACTTGGTACTGGAACCGGTGGTGAGTTAACAGTTTGCGAGGACACAGTTTTGTTCTTTGTGGACGGATAATTTCCTGAAGGGAAGAATTTCCAAAACTGGGAGTATTATTCTGTAGTGGCCCAAGAATTTCTGTCAAGACAAGTGTCGATACAGTTACCTGAGCAACCCACGATCAACAAATGGCTGCGTCTATCTATCCACCGGGTAGGTATCATATACTTATATACTTAATATAATGTTTACCTTTCTGATATAATTTACTTAAGTTTTGGATGTAGTGTTAGTAGCTTATGTATTTCTTTTACTCTTTATTTAGATATAATCTATCTACCGGATAGGAACAGTTTATATGCTTTGACTTTGTCTTGGTTTCATCATTGGTGTAGTCGTGCAATATCCATGATCTTTTCTCTCTCTCTCATGGTAACACAATACGTTCTCAACATAGTACATGAAGTTCGTGGCACCGGGGCTGTCCCTCTGAGTAATTTCAGATTACTGGTTGATTGCTGTTAAGTCGGTAAGATATTTATAATTTGTAAACAATTGTGTCTGAGAAGTTGCATACACCTTAGCATTTCTACTTATTTTCAATTACAAAAAGTGCATTTTTTGTGACAAATTTAAGCACGTGACCTTTTGCATTGCCAATCTCCGATAGGACTAGCTCTATGCAAATTTTTATAACTCTATGCAATTTTTCCAGGTTCACATGAAGAAAATGGATCCCAAATATGGTTTGAACCCTAAACTTCCTGTTTGGGAGGCGAGCCTGCTTTATCAACGCTATCCTATTCATATCTTACATTGTGGACTGCTCATTCCCCCTGCCTTGTGTGTTACGTCATAACGATGGAATAAAGTATATGCCTTTATGGCCGTACTCTTGAAAAGAAGGGCGAAATGATACAATGTCAATGCTGTTTGTGAATCTGTAGCCCTGATGCGACTCTCGGATCTTCATTTTTGTCAATAGAGATGTCTGAATTCAGGAGAGCTACGATAAGAACGGGCTCGTGAAACAGTCTATCGTTTCACACTGCAGGAGCTGCTTTGGAGGAGATCTGAGCACTTATGAACTATTGTTCTATGTGTGATCATGGAAATCTGACGACAAAAGTGGACAACTTAGATGCGTATTTATTGCCAAAACAACATGTTTCCCAGTGCCCTCAACTTTAAGACTAATCTTAGTAGCGTGTCCTTATTATAGCCTACACGGTGTGTAAAAGTGGTTGTGTACGCCAAAATAGGAAGAGACGGAATTAGTGCAGTGTAGTGCGAAAGGAGAGAAAAGTGACGTAAAAATAGGATGACGCGGGTTGTTAGGAAATTAGTTAGTGGCAGTTGGAAGGAGTTCGTTAGTTGGAGTGAGTTCGTTGAGAGTTCGTTAGTTAGAGTGAGTTCGTTGAGAGTTCGTTAGTTGGAGTGGAGCAGCTGAAGGGATTCGGTGCTCAGTGATGCAGCCAAGAAGGATGCACAGAAACCTGTTAGTTTGATGTCGTTTGATAGAAGTCCAACATGGAAGACTCTCACTGCTTCTAGTCCTGATGGTTTACCTAAGCAAACAGTACCGCCCAGCACCTGCCTTCGAAACTGCTGGGATGATTTGACCGTGTCACGTGTCTCAACGACACCTCAACCAGGCTGTGTGGCCTGGCCATGACTTCAGAACATCTTCCACAAATGGACAATTAAATGGACATTTCTGAAGAAGGTTTTTTTTAAGTAGAACTATATTGTTTATTGTTTATTTATTTGAACTTTGATATGTTGGCTGTTGTATGTGGCCAGCTTTGTTTCAGGGACAGTTATAAGAATTTGGTGATTTGATCATGTTATAGAATCCTGTTTTAGAAATCAACTTGTGTCGGCTGAAATGGTTTAATCGGTTCTACATACATAAAAAACTAGTATAGGTGCACTTTTGAGCATTTGAGAAACAGACTGGACATAAACTAAGAAAATGTCATGCCAGCGGAGCAAGACAGGCACTTTCGTGAAACACACAGGAAAAGAGAAAGCTGGGAATGCCCATAGGAATGCATATAGAAGAGAAGTTATGAAAACTATAAAAAGTAATGGCTGAGAGTGGAGAGAAGTAAAGAAAATCTCAAGAAATATATATGGCTGGAGAGAAGTAAAGAAAATGTAGAGAAATATATATGGCAAGAGAGAAGTGAAGAAAATGTAGAGAAATATATATGGCTGGAGAGAAGTGAAGAAAATGTAGAGAAATATATATGATTGGAGAGAAGTAAAGAAAATGTAGAGAAATATATATGGCTGGAGGGAAGTAAAGAAAATGTAGAGAAATATATATGGCTGGAGAGAAGTGAAGAAAATCTCGAAAAAAATGTATATGGCTGGAGAAACCTTTTCCGTGGTGTGTGCTAATAAGGGGTCTAAGGGCATTGTTTATGTAACTGTATCTTCCCTGCTCAGTACCAGTTTGTATTTACTCTCTCTCTCTCTCTATCTCTCTCTCTCTCTCTCTCTCTCTCTCTCTTGTATGTTTTCAATCTGAAAGCAATCCCATTACGTTATTTGTTATAATTTTGAATTTGTATGTGATGAAAGTCCTTTTTAAAACATTAAGAATATAGATTCGATTATTACAAGCAGTAGTAGCAATTTTATTTCTATACAACTGCGAAACATGAACACTCACTGCCTGCATAATGATCTTGAAGGACGAATATAGGCTGAAGTGATGAGATCGTATAGAGACAGATACGAGTAAAAGTAAAGAGCCCCCGTCATGCCAAGTGGCGTTTAGGGAATATGGTGTTAGTGACTATAAATTTTACATACCTTCAGCACATGATTTGTTTGGTAATGTAATCGGTATTACGCCTGTGCCGCTTTACTTTCCCAGAAAAAAAATCCGATACCCATTTAAGGCTGGGTGAACCCGGAAACCGTCTGTTGGGATCGAACCCTACCCCTTGTCCTTTGTAGTCCAGTTCACTAACCACTGAACTATCGCGGCTCTATAAAGACAAATCCTACGCATAAATAGACCATATCGCCACGTGCACAATAACATGTTCGATACAACACATGAATAATTAAATACCTACTCTACAGCAAAAGAACAGAAACTAAAATGATACGAAAATGTAACAAAATCTTGCTATAGGGCACAATATCAGACAAAAGAAGACACGGTAGACAAAGAAAACGGTGGGAAGGCAACATTAGAGGGGTCTAGCATTCGTCACATCTCAGAGAGCAGCTCGTGGTTGTGAAGGTGGAAAACAAGTAATGAAGACGTCATCAGAAGTGTTGCGTCGATCGTGAAGGTGACGAGACTTGCCATAATACAGGAGGAGAATGTTAGTCCTGACTGGCTTTACAATTAAGTGGTTAGGTAATGGTTGGTTAGTCCTGACTGGCTTTCCAATTATATTGTTAGGAAATTGTTGGATAGTCCTGACTGGCTTTCCAATTATATTGTTAGGAAATGGTTGGATAGTCCTGACTGGCTTTCCAATTATATTGTTAGGAAATGGTTGGTTAGTCCTGACTGGCTTTCCAATTATATTGTTAGGAAATGGTTGGATAGTCCTGACTGGCTTTCCAATTATATTGTTAGGAAATGGTTGGTTAGTCCTGACTGGCTTTCCAATTATATTGTTAGGAAATGGTTGGATAGTCCTGACTGGCTTTCCAATTATATTGTTAGGAAATGGCTGGATAGTCCTGACTGGCTTTCCAATTATATTGTTAGGAAATGGTTGGATAGTCCTGACTGGCTTTCCAATTATATTGTTAGGAAATGGTTGGATAGTCCTGACTGGCTTTCCAATTATATTGTTAGGAAATGGTTGGATAGTCCTGACTGGCTTTCCAATTAAGTGGTTAGGAAATGGTTGGATAGTCCTGACTGGCTTTCCAATTAAGTGGTTAGGAAATGGTTGGATAGTCCCGACTGGCTTTCCAATTATATGGTTAGGAAATGGATGTAGAGAGAGTAGAAAGGGAACGTCTCAATGAACGTCAGAGAGAGAGAGAGAGAGTAGGTAGGTAGAAAACCTCTTAATGAACTTCAGAAAGAGAGAGAGAGAGAGAGAGAGAGAGTAGGTAGGTAGAAAACCTCTTAATGAACTTCAGAAAGAGAGAGAGAGAGAGAGAGAGAGTAGGTAGGTAGAAAACCTCTTAATGAACTTCAGAAAGAGAGAGAGAGTAGTTAGGTAGGGAACCTCTCAATGAACTTCAGAGAGAGAGAGAGAGAGAGAGAGAGAGTAGGTAGGTAGGGAACCTCTCAATGAACTTCAGAGAGAGAGAGTAGTTAGTTAGGGAACCTCTCAATGAACTTCAGAGAGAGAGAGAGAGAGAGAGTAGGTAGGTAGGGAACCTCTCAATGAACTTCAGTGAGAGAGAGAGAGAGATAGAGAGTAGTTAAGTAGGGAACCTCTTAATGAACTTCAGAGAGAGAGAGAGAGAGAGAGAGTAGTTAGGTAGGGGACCTCTCAATGAACTTCTGAGAGAGAGAGAGTAGTTAGGTAGGGAACCTCTCAATGAACTTCAGAGAGAGAGAGAGAGAGAGAGAGAGAGTAGTTAGGTAGGGAACCTCTTAATGAACTTCAGAGAGAGAGAGAGAGAGAGAAAGTAGGTAGGTAGAAAACCTCTCAATGAACTTCAGAAAGAGAGAGAGAGAGAGAGAGAGAGAGTAGGTAGGTAGAAAACCTCTTGATGAACTTCAGAGAGTGAGAGAGAGTAGATAGGGAGGGAACCTCTCAATGAACTTCAAAAAGAGAGAGAGAGGGATAGAGTAGTTAGGTAGGAAACCTCTCAATGAACTTCAGAGAGAGAGAGAGAGAGTAGTTAGGGAGGGAACCTCTCAATGAACTTCAGAGAGAGAGAGAGATAGAGTAGTTAGGTAGGGAACCTCTCAATGAACGTCAGAGAGAGAGAGAGTAGTTAGGTAGGGAACTTCTCAATGAACTTCAGAGAGAGAGAGAGAGAGAGTAGTTAGGTAGGGAACCTTTCAATGAACTTCAGAGAGAGAAAGAGAGTAGTTAGGTAGGGAACCTCTCAATGAACTTCAGAGAGAGAGAGAGAGAGAGTAGTTCGGTAGGGAACCTCTCAATGAACTTCAGAGAGAGAGAGAGAGAGAGAGAGTAGTTAGGTAGGGAACCTCTCAATGAACTTCAAAGAGAGAGAGAGAGAGAGAGTAGTTAGGAAGAGAACCTCTCAATGAATTTCAGAGAGAGAGAGAGAGAGAGTAGATAGGTAGGGAACCTCTCAATGAACTTCAGAGAGAGAGAGAGAGAGAGAGTAGTCAGGTAGGGAACCTCTCAATAAACTTCAGAGAGAGAGAGAGAGAGAGAGAGAGAGAGAGAGAGTAGTTAGGTAGGGAACCTCTCAATGAATTTCAGAGAGAGAGAAAGAGAGAGTAGGTCGGTACGGAACCTCTCAATGAACTTCAGAAAGGGAGAGATAATAGTTGCTTTCCTAAGAGAGACAACTCTTGCAACAAATAATTTGCTGCATCCTCGAGGAAAGTTAGGATACAACGAAAGTTAGGGTAAAACAAAAGTTAGGTTACAACGAAAGTTAGGTTACAACAAAAGTTAGGTTACAACGAAAGTTAGGTTACAACAAAAGTTAAGTTACAACGAAAGTTAGGTTACAACAAAAGTTAAGTTACAACGAAAGTTAGGTTACAACAAAAGTTAAGTTACAACGAAGGTTAGGTTACAACAAAAGTTAGGTTACAACGAAAGTTAGGTTACAGCGAAAGTTAAGGTAAAACAAAAGTTAGGTTTCAACGAAAATTTGGTTACAACGAAAGTTAGGTTACAGCGAAAGTTAGGTTACAACGAAAGTTAAGGTACAACAAAAGTTAGGATTCAACGAAAATTAGGTGACAACGATATCTGTGTAGACGTGGATTCATTGAGATAGTCTATTAGTTGTTGTCTATTATCTTTATGGTCAGGATTTTCATCTCACGTGGAGATGTGGTTTGCTTGTTACTTCTGAAGGGACATAGATGTTGTATGGGGAGGCTATGCGCCACGTAGGGTAGGAACGGTTCAGTTTCTCTTGGTCAATGAGAACGAGATCTTTGAGCTGATGTTGCAGTTTTAGTACCTTATGAGTTAAGGTACCTAAATGATTTCTGCTAAACAAGTGATCTCCCTTGATTGACCGCATCATCATCATCATCATCATCATCATCATCATCATCATCATCATTGAGAGCCCTGTCCGCATCGAAGGTTGACTACCATGGAGCGCCATTCCACTCCGTCTCTTGCTTTGATGGTGCAGATTGCTATAGGCTGACTTGTCCATCTTTTGATGTTACTCGTCCATGTTTGGTAGTAGTGTAGTTTTAAGAGGTCAATGTGTTCTCTTGTGCATATGGTGGGTCATCATGAGCATGATATTTTTACTGTCTACGTATACGTGTCTGGAGAAATGGTTGAGATCATCTACGTGTAGGCTTCTGGAGATATGACTGTGATTATCTGCATGTAGGTATCTGGAGATATGGTTGTGATCATCTACGTGTAGGTATCTGGAGATATGGTTGTGATCATCTACGTGTAGGTATCTGGAGATATGGCTGTGATTATCTGCATGTAGGTATTTGGAGATATGGTTGTGATCATCTACATGTAGGTATCTGGAGATATGGCTGTGATTATCTGCATGTAGGTATCTGGAGAAATGGTTGAGATCATCTACGTGTAGGCTTATGGAGATATGGCTGTGATTATCTGCATGTAGATATCTGGAGATATGGTTGAGATCATCTACGTGAGAGTATCTGGAGATATAGTTGGGATCATCTACGTTTAGGTATCTGGAGATATAGTTGGGATCATCTACATGTAGGTATCTGGAAATAAGGTTGAGATCATCTACATGTAGGTATCTGGAAATATGGTTGAGATCATCTACGTGTAGGTATCTGGAAATATGGTTGAGATCATCTATGTGTAGGTATCTGGAGACATGGTTGGGATCATCTACGTGTAGGTATCTGGAGATATAGTTGGGATCATCAACGTGAGAGTATCTGGAGATATGATTGAGATCATCTACATGTAGGTATCTGGAGATATAGTTGAGATCATCTACGTGTAGGTATCTGGAGATATGGTTGAGATCATCTACGTGTTGGTATCTGGAGATATGGTTGGGATCATCTACGTGTAGATATCTGTAGATATGGTTGAGATCATCTACGTGAGAGTATCTGGAGATATGATTGAGATCATCTACGTGTAGGTATCTGGAGATATAGTTGAGATCATCTACGTGAGAGTATCTGGAGATATGATTGAGATCATCTACGTGTAGGTATCTGGAGATATAGTTGAGATCATCTACGTGAGAGTATCTGGAGATATGGTTGAGTTCATCTACGTGTAGGTATCTGGAGATATAGTTGAGATCATCTACGTGAGAGTATCTGGAGATATGATTGAGATCATCTACGTGTAGATATCTGGAGATATGGTCGAGATCATCTACGTGTAGGTATCTGGAGATATAGTTGAGATCATCTACGTGTAGATATCTGGAGATATGGTCGAGATCATCTACGTGTAGGTATCTGGAGATATGGTTGAGATCATCTACGTGTAGGTATCTGGAGATATGGTTGAGATCATCTACGTGTAGATATCTGGAGATATGGTTGAGATCATCTACGTGTAGGTATCTGGAGATATGGTTGAGATCATCTACGTTTAGGTATCTGGAGATATGGCTGTGATTATCTGCATGTAGGTATCTGGAGAAATGGTTGAGATCATCTACGTGTAGGTATCTGGAGATATAGTTGAGATCATCTACGTGAGAGTATCTGGAGATATAGTTGGGATCATCTACGTTTACGTATCTGGAGATATAGTTGGGATCATCTACATGTAGGTATCTGGAAATATGGTTGAGATCATCTACATGTAGGTATCTGGAAATATGGTTGAGATCATCTACGTTTAGGTATCTGGAGATATAGTTGGTATCATCTACATGTAGGTATCTGGAAATATGGTTGAGATCATCTACATGTAGTTTTCTGGAAATATGGTTGAGATCATCTACGTGTAGCTATCTGGAAATATGGTTGAGATCATCTACGTGTAGGTATCTGGAGACATGGTTGGGATCATCTACGTGTAGGTATCTGGAGATATAGTTGTGATCATCTACGTGAGAGTATCTGGGGATATGATTGAGATCATCTACGTGAGAGTATCTGAATATATGATTGAGATCATCTACGTGTAGGTATCTGGAGATATGGTCGAGGTCATCTATGTGTAGATATCTGGAAATATAGTTGAGATCATCTACGTGTAGGTATCTGGAGATATAGTTGGGATTATCTACGTGAGAGTATCTGGAGATATGGTTGAGATCATCTACGTGAGAGTATCTGAAGATATGATTGAGATCATCTACGTGTAGGTATCTGGAGATATAGTTGAGATCATCTACGTGAGAGTATCTGGAGATATGATTGAGATCATCTACGTGTAGGTATCTGGAGATATAGTTGAGATCATCTACGTGAGAGTATCTGGAGATATGGTTGAGTTCATCTACGTGTAGGTATCTGGAGATATAGTTGAGATCATCTACGTGAGAGTATCTGGAGATATGATTGAGATCATCTATGTGTAGATATCTGGAGATATGGTCGAGGTCATCTATGTGTAGGTATCTGGAGATATAGTTGAGATCATCTACGTGTAGATATCTGGAGATATGGTCGAGATCATCTACGTGTAGGTATCTGGAGATATAGTTGAGATCATCTACGTGCAGATATCTGGAGATATGGTCGAGATCATCTACGTGTAGGTATCTGGAGATATAGTTGAGATCATCTACGTGAGAGTATCTGGAGATATGGTTGAGATCATCTACGTGTAGATATCTGGAGATATGGTTGAGATCATCTACATGAGAGCATCTGGAAATATGGTTGAGATTATCTACGTGTAGGTATCTGGAGATATGGTTGAGCTCATCTACGTGTAGGTATCTGGAGATATGATTGAGATCATCTACGTGTAGGTATCTGGAGATATAGTTGAGATCATCTACGTGAGAGTATCTGGAGATATGGTTGAGATCATCTACGTGTAGATATCTGGAGATATGGTTGAGATCATCTACATGAGAGCATCTGGAAATATGGTTGAGATTATCTACGTGTAGGTATCTGGAGATATGGTTGAGCTCATCTACGTGTAGGTATCTGGAGATATGATTGAGATCATCTACGTGAGAGTATCTGGAGATATGGTTGAGATCATCTACGTGAGAGTACCTGGAGATATAGTTGTGATCATCTACGTGTAGGTATCTGGAGATGTGGTTGAGATCATCTACGTGAGAGTACCTGGAGATATGGTTGAGATCGTCTACGTAGAGTATCTGGGGATATGGTTGAGATCATCTACGTGAGAGTACCTGGAGATATGGTTGAGATCATCTACGTGTAGGTATCTGGAGATATGGTTGAGCAGGTCTTCTATGGTCTCATTTGTGTATTTCAGAAGGAAGGTACGAGAGATGAATCGTCATGGAGAACGCTGCTCTGACTGATGTGGATTCCGTAACTTGTGATTCCATCTATTTTTACTCTTGTTCTGAAACTGATGTAGTCTCGAATCAAATGAAATCTTTCTCTCTGATCTACTTCTCAGTATCTTCAGAAAGAGACCCTATTATTTCACATTTTGTCGATGGCTTTAGTTGGATCTACAGATATTGGTACTGCCCTTTCTATTTCTGGAAACCGTTGTCTGTCTCTTAGGCTGAGTAGACAGTTAGTCTTCTGTGTTGTAGTTGTTTGCTGAACGTCGACCGTAGGTTTACTATAAGATCATTTGTTGCTAGGTGTTTCATCAGTCTGATGTTTACCATTCTTTCTGTCGCCTTCACCAGACAGTCATTAGGCTGATTGGTCTATAGTGTTGTTTGTCGGGTTTGAATTTTCCCTTGTTTATGATGGGTAGGGTAATTCCCTTATCCATCTATCTGGGAATTTTCTAAAGCTCCATGACTTCTTGATCGGTCATAGATTTGGTATAATTTCGTTTTATAATCCAGTTTAACTTGCTGATGTTAAGCTCTTGGATTGCTCTCTAGATTTCTTCTATGGCGTCGTCATACTTGGTGTGGTTAGAATTTGGTGGTTTAGTTTCCTAATGAGATCTCTGTTAACTTTCTGCGAACGTGGTTTTGGGTACCAGGTTTTACTTTCATCTTAGTAGTAGTCAGCAAAGTCGTCTTAATGGTACAGTGCTTTTCTGTTTCTTCCAGAACATTCCTGAGTTTCTGTTTTGTGTATACCGTTATATGTAATCACGACGCCACGAACACAATCTCACGGATTAGAGCACAGTGATAAGCGTGCCATTGAGAGAATAATAATGTAAAGAAATCTGCTCAACACAAATGGTAAAGTCATATTTGAGAGGCCTAGCTGGTCAGGTTATTCATCAGGTTTATCGATCAAAAAACGCATTGCGTGATCAGAAGTTTAAACATTATATTTAAAATGACGCAAGAGAAAAGAGGTGCTACTTTGTACATTGAGATGTCCGCTCTTTCATTTCAATGTTGATAAACTGTTCGTTAAATAAATTTTTCGCAAAGTAACGCCAGATCGACATCAGCCTGCTTCAACTGTCTATGAAGATACAAAACAGCGTGTGCCGCCGGTAACACATGAATAGTATGTAGTGGACATGCATGAAGATTCAATCATTTTCACACTCGCTGTCTCCACAGACTATTTAAAGTTGTATTATTAGAACACAACGTGGCGGTATATGGAACGATATAAGGAGGTTCTACTTCTGTGGAAGCAATGTATTCAGCAGGATAATTCTGATTCGGAACGGTATGAAAGCAACCCTTAATAACAAAGAATGTCATTTCATTAGTTTATTAATATCTCTGTAAATGATTTCTTCCTCATGATAAGTATCAGCTCATCACTTTCAAACTGAAGCAATAGCTGACCATTGTCCTAGTTCTACAATATCAAGCTTATCAATCTATCAAATCTTAACACGCTCCTTATGTGTTCTATATCAATACGTTATTAGAGGGCACTGCTCACATTCGAGGTAACTACCAAATGGATATAAATGTGGCACATTGATCGTTATGGATATCTTCTTCACTCCTATCTTTAAATTGTGGCGGTTGTCAAGTCTCGTTTGGAGAGATAGCCTACATGAAGTTACCAATTCTCTGCTCACTAATTCACTCAGTCCTGTCATTTAGAATTACAAAATACGTCACCGACTAAGTCTTATCGTTAGTTGTCCATAGGTCTTTCTTCTATCGTCTAACGAATTTGGTATAATTTGACTGTACTCTGGCGAATCTCGGAGAAGATTGCTTAATCTTCTTGATTTCTGCTTTTATATTTTCTAATTGTTGCTTTGAGAGTTTGATCTAATCGCGCATTGTGGCTCGATCTAGAAGGTTCTCGAGCCAATTTGCTTGCGCTCGCCCAATGACTAAAGGAATACACCTCTTCATCATCCGCCCTTAAAAGGACGTTAAGTGGCGTGTATACGTTGTGTTGTGGTTTGCAGTAAAACTTTGATATTTACGCCTTTCGGCCCAACACATCCGACGTCAGCATGATAGCCAATTTAAGACCAAGGTGGTGTGGGTTGGGGTGTTTGTCCGCAAGCTTGACCAAAGGATTTTAAATAAATTGCCTGTACAATATGCTCAAATAAAAAATGTCAGTCTCTGGACAAATGAACGCTTCAAAGACTATCATCTCGATGTGTTTTTATAGACTAAACAGTGATGCCACTTCCTGGAGCAGAAATAGCCACCGTAGCAATAAACTGGAGTAACCCCACAGGAACAAAGAACCGACACAGCACGCAGAAAACAGGTTACTAGAAATGAGCGAATTAATTCAGAGGAAACAATGACAAATAATCAACAACAGAAAGAAAACAAAGAACAATATATGGCCCGAAGCAGGATCAAACCCGTACTCCTTGCCACGAAAAGCCAAACACTAGAGAACACTGCCAGCTCAGTTAACTAAAAAATTAGCCATCATGGGCGATGTCTTTCACGCAGGTGTTCTCATGACTATAGCATAGGGCTGGGATCACAGCTCGGAAATAAATTGCCTATCTGTATTTTTTCCTATTAAGAAAAGTATTTAATGGAAAGGGTAGGGCTGAATACTTGAGTTGCAGACAAACATTTAGGACGATACAGCACGAATAGTAGTTTCCAGTGGTTTAGCCTGGAGACAAATAATAATAAATGAATATTATTATAGAAGGAAACTTAAGAGGCGATAATCAGCGAATTACTGTTACTGTAAACATACGTCTTCATCTGAATTGATTACATCATTATTTTTTTTACTATTAATATAAGTACGTACTTAATATCATCTTAAAGTTTATGCATAGTTCGCTTGAGCCAAACTTTTAAAAGTAAAGAAAATAATGGTACAACTTGATGTGTGGTGTCAAGATTTTACAAATAGAAAAATAAATGAAAAGAAACCCACATCTATTTTTTAATACGCGCTCCAAAAAGAAGGATAAATCACTCGAGACACACAAGAGGCTCATCACATGATAAAAGTCAAACACAGAAAGTCAGACCAGTAATAAGTCGTCCAGAAACAAGATTTGAAGATTTAATTTTAACACGAATTCTGCCCGGAAACTAGAGACAAATCTCACTTGTTGCTCAGAAACATCAAGGATAAGAATATATTCAAATATAGAGATAACTTTATCATTTCTTGACACGAAAACAACTTTGTACACACGCAACTGGCTTGTTGTTATAGTATCATATTCTTATGCTACCTTCTCCATGCTAATCCAAGTAAGTGATCATGTCTTTCATAAATTCCTAATCACTTTCTTGTCATATAACTAAAAGTAACTTCCAGTATTTTCTTCTGCTGTTGTCCCTGTTCGTTTTTGTCCAGGTCTATAAAAAAAAAAATCATATGAATTAAATCCAAACATTAATACTAGGAGAAATAAAAAGCCAAAAAAAGTTGTCTTAAGCCAAACGGTACTTTAGAAATGCCCGAGAAATAAAGGCCAAACATATTTGACTCATTCGGAATGCTGTTGATTCAGATCAGCATTATTACTATCACTGAAGAAACTGGTGGTTGAAACTTTATCATGTGTAAATAATGTAACGTTTTTGAGGTAGAGGGTGTCGCGAAAGCTCAGTGGTTAGTGAACTGGACTACAAAGGACAAGAGATGGCTTCCGGGTTCACCCAGCCTTAAATGAGTACTGGATTTTATCTGGGAAAGTATAGCGGCACGGGAGTAATACCGACCACATTACCCCAAAAAACATGTGTCGAAGGTCTGTAAAAATTATGGTCACTAACACCATATTCCTTATACTTGGTATAACGGGGCTCTTTAATTTTTTTTAACTCTTTTTTTTTACGTTGCGTCTGTTCTTTGGCAAGGATTCTGCTTTGGTTCCAACAATAGTATAAGAAGGTTAATTTATTTTATTTATCGTTTTTTAGCCGCGCTTGCAATAGATAGCCTCTCACCTACTATATTGCAGATATAAGTAAGTTAGAGCTGACCATATCTTTGGATGACTAACGTTGAAGCACGCCAATAAAAAACAGGTCACTATCTGTTTGGAGTCTTAATTGAAACTTCTATCCAATCAACAAGACTCATTTTTCATTTCTCTCGATGCTGCTCATTCTTGATGGAATATTGAAATGGTAAAGTTTACAAATACTTTCAGAAGTTGTCTGAGTCTTTGTCGTCGTTAAAATGATTAGTTTTCTCCTGATTACTTTCATAAGAAGCTTTCCCTTTCTCTGTTATGCTTTTGTGTGAACAAAAATATATCATCATCATCATCGAGTTGCGTGTCTTTTACAAAACGTTGCACTCATCAGAGCCCGTCTGAAAAAAATATCTGCTTCTAGCCATGTTTCTCACTTGTTTCCGTTGTCAAGATCAAGGTAACTCTGATCTTTTTAAACCACCTTCGTCTTGGTCTTCCAGGAACTATGCCTTCCATTATTATTCTTTCCAACCTACTGTGTCTTTTGACGTGGTCATAGTATTTTAAATTTATTCTGTTGATGGTGTCTATTAACCAGCTTCTTTCAATGTTTAGTCTTTTAGTGTGTTTTCATTTGTTCGTGTCGTTATACAAGGCGTCCTAATGGCTTTTTCTCTATATAACTTTCTAATTATACTTTTTAAGTACTTCCTCCGCATTTTTTAACCTTCGCATTTTTTAACCTCCGCATGTTTTAACCTCCTCATTCTTTAACCTCCGCATTTTTTAACCTCCGCATGTTTTAACCTTCGCATATTTTAACCTCCGCATATTTTAACCTCCGCATGTTACTACCTCCGCATGTTACTACATCTGCATGTTACTACATCTGCATGTTACTACCTGCGCATGTTACTACCTCCGCATGTTACTACATCTGCATGTTACTACCTCCGCATGTTACTACCTCCGCATGTTACTACCTCCACATGTTACTACCTCCGCATGTTACTACCTCCGCATGTTACTACCTCCGCATGTTACTACCTCCGCATGTTACTACCTCCGCATGTTACTACATCCGCATGTTACTACCTCCGCATGTTACTACCTCCGCATGTTACTACCTCCGCATGTTACTACCTCCACATGTTACTACCTCCACATGTTACTACCTCCACATATTACTACCTCCACATGTTACTACCTCCACATGTTACTACCTCCGCATGTTACTACCTCCGCATGTTACTACCTCGCATGTTACTACCTCCACATGTTACAACCTCCGCATGTTACAACCTCCGCATGTTACTACCTTCGCATGTTACTACCTCCGCATATCGGTAAAACAATTTTTATACAACTGGTCAAAAGAGGATCATCCGAATCAATAACTTCTGTGTTTTCTCAAATTTAAATTTGTACCACATCTGACTGTTAAATAAAGTTGGTCTTGCATAACAGTGACCACACTACTGATGCACGTGTCGTTGGTAAAAAAAAAAATGTCTGCACGAACATTGTATTTCCTGCTTGTTTCAGTGCTCAACATGTTTCTTTCTTCTCTTCTTTCTTGCTACAAGAGGTTCAAGGCCATGCGTTATTTCATCACACACGACTGAATTGTTAAATTCATCGAAAATTCTAGTCTCTATGTCGATCATAGTGTTGCTACAGGACATCAGTATAATGTTATATATTGGGTAGCGTACGTTTCTATACATGTTTACACACACACACACACACACACATGTATACCTACATACGTTCGGTCCTGTAGACTTTAAAACAAAAAAACTTTGGAGAGTATATACCTTTCGTGATTCATGGAGACACTAAATAAGTTGTTCTTCTTGTTTGCCTCTTATGCCTTTTCGCCGTGTTTTTTTTTTTATATTGTTTTTTGGATGTCGTCCAAAATATCGGTGTGTGCATTTCCTTTTGATTCCACTCCTGAGCAGATATTGATTGTTATTTTTGTTTGGCCAAAGCAGTCTTAAAATTTTGTCCCAGATTTCTTTTTGTTGTACAAAGATCTTGCAAAATTGATTTTTTTTTCATATTTTTTTTTGCATTTGTCCTACAGAACGTAAAATAGGTGTTTCCTCATTGATAACTGTGTCATTCGATGTCCAAGGCTAGGAATACAAATAAGTGTGATGAATTATACAAACAGCATCTTCGAAGGTGGGCCGAGTAGAACACACGGAACAAGTATGGGCTGGATTAGCACCGGAGCTAAACGTGACATAAAATAATACATTTCCTGAGTTTTATTCTCTCGATATCTCTATTTTTCCCGTTTTGTTCATTTCACTTCTTTCGACATTTTTTTTTAACAAACTGTTACTTAAAGACTGTCTCAATATAAACTGTATACATTTTTGTTTTAACCTCCGCATGTTACTACCTTCAAATGTCTTAACCTCCGCATATTTTAACCTCCGCATGTTTTAACCTCCGCATGTTTTAACCTCCGCATGTTACTACCTTCAAATGTCTTAACCTCCGCATGTTACTACCTTCAAATGTCTTAACCTCCGCATGTTACTACCTCCGAATGTTACTACCTTTGCGTGTTGTTGCCTCCACATGATACTACCTCCGAATATTACTACCTCCGAATGTTACTACCTCCGAATGTTACTACCTCCACATGATACTACCTCCGCATGTTACTACCTCCGCATGTTACTACCTCCGCATGTTACTACCTCCGCATGCTACTACCTCTGCATGTTACTACCTCCGCATGTTACTACCTCCGCATGTTACTACCTCCGAATGTTACTACCTCCGAATGTTACTACCTCCGCATGCTACTACCTCCGAATGTTACTACCTCCGAATGTTACTACCTCCGAATGTTACTACCTCCGAATGTTACTACCTCCGCATGCTACTAATTCCGCATGTTACTACCTCCGAATGTTACTACCTCCGCATGTTACTACCTCCGCATGTTACTACCTCCGCATGTTACTACCTCCGCATGTTACTACCTCCGAATGTTACTACCTCCGAATGTTACTACCTCCGCATGCTACTACCTCTGCATGTTACTACCTCCGAATGTTACTACCTCCGAATGTTACTACCTCCGCATGTTACTACCTCCGAATGTTACTACCTCCGCATGCTACTACCTCCGAATGTTACTACCTCCGCATGCTACTACCTCCGAATGTTACTACCTCCGCATGTTACTAACTCCGCATGTTACTACCTCCGAATGTTACTACCTCCGCATGTTACTACCTCCGCGTGTTACTACCTCCGCATGTTACTACCTTCACATGTTACTACCTCCACATGTTACTACCTCCACATGTTACTACCTCCGCATGTTACTACCTCCGCATGTTACTACCTCCGCATGTTACTACCTCCGCATGTTACTACCTCCGCATGCTACTACCTCCGCATGTTACTACCTCCGAATGTTACTACCTCCGCATGTCACTACCTCCGCATGTTACTACCTCCGCATGTTACTACCTCCGCATGTTACTACCTCCGCATGTTACTACCTCCGAATGTTACTACCTCCGCATCTCACTACCTCCGCATGTCACTACCTCCGCATGCTACTACCTCCGCATGTTACTACCTCCGCATGTTACTACCTCCGCATTTTACTACCTCCGCATGTTACTACCTAAGCATGTTGCTATTTCCACATGTTACTCCCTCCGCATGTTACTACCTCCGCATTTTACTACCTCCGCATGTTACTACCTCCGCATGTTACTACCTCCGCATGTTACTACCTCCGCATGTTACTACCTCTGCATGTTACTACCTCCGCATGTTACTACATAAGCATGTTACTACCTCCGCATGTTACTACCTCCGCATGTTACTACCTAAGCATGTTGCTATTTCCACATGTTACTCCCTCCGCATGTTACTACCTCGGCATTTTACTACCTCCGCATGTTACTACCTCCGCATGTTACTACCTCCGCATGTTACTACCTCCGCATGTTACTACCTCCGCATGTTACTACCTAAGCATGTTGCTATTTCCACATGTTACTCCCTCCGCATGTTACTACCTCCGCATTTTACTACCTCCGCATGTTACTACCTCCGCATGTTACTACCTCCGCATGTTACTACCTCCGCATGTTACTACCTCCGCATGTTACTACCTCCGCATGTTACTACCTCCGCATGTTACTACCTAAGCATGTTGCTATTTCCACATGTTACTCCCTCCGCATGTTACTACCTCCGCATTTTACTACCTCCGCATGTTACTACCTCCGCATGTTACTACCTGCGCATGTTACTACCTCCGCATGTTACTACATCTGCATGTTACTACCTCCGCATGTTACTACCTCCGCATGTTACTACCTCCACATGTTACTACCTCCGCATGTTACTACCTCCGCATGTTACTACCTCCGCATGTTACTACATCCGCATGTTACTACCTCCGCATGTTACTACCTCCGCATGTTACTACCTCCGCATGTTACTACCTCCACATGTTACTACCTCCACATGTTACTACCTCCACATGTTACTACCTCCACATATTACTACCTCCACATGTTACTACCTCCGCATGTTACTACCTCCGCATGTTACTACCTCCGCATGTTACTACCTCGCATGTTACTACCTCCACATATCGGTTAAACAATTTTTATACAACTGGTCAATAGAGGATCATCCGAATCAATAACTTCTGTGTTTTCTCAAATTTAAATTTGTACCACATTTGACTGTTAAATAAAGATGGTCTTGCATAACAGTGACACCACACTACTGATGCACGTGTCGTTGGTAAAAAAAAATGTCTGCACGAACATTGTATTTCCTGCTTGTTTCAGTGCTCAACATGTTTCTTTCTTCTCTTATTTCTTGCTACAAGAGGTTCAAGGCCATGCGTTATTTCATCACACACGACTGAATTGTTAAATTCATCGAAAATTCTAGTCTCTATGTCGATCATAGTGTTGCTACAGGACATCAGCATAATGTTATATATTGGGTAGCGTACGTTTCTATACATGTTTACACACACACACACACACACACACACACATGTATACCTACATACGTTCGGTCCTCTAGACTTTAAAACAAAAAAAACTTTGGAGAGTATATACCTTTCGTGATTCATGGAGACACTAAATAAGTTGTTCTTCTTGTTTGCCTCTTATGCCTTTTCGCCGTGTTTTTTTTTTATATTGTTTTTTGGATGTCGTCCAAAATATCGGTGTGTGCATTTCCTTTTGATTCCACTCCTGAGCAGATATTGATTGTTATTTTTGTTTGGCCAAAGCAGTCTTAAAATTTTGTCCCAGATTTCTTTTTGTTGTACAAAGATCTTGCAAAATTGATTTTTTTTTCATATTTTTTTTTTTTGCATTTGTCCTACAGAACGTAAAATAGGTGTTTCCTCATTGATAACTGTGTCATTCGATGTCCAAGGCTAGGAATACAAATAAGTGTGATGAATTATACAAACAGCATTAGCACCGGAGCTAAACGTGACATAAAATAATACATTTCCTGAGTTTTATTCTCTCGATATCTCTATTTTTCCCGTTTTGTTCATTTCACTTCTTTCGACATTTTTTTTTAACAAACTGTTACTTAAAGACTGTCTCAATATAAACTGTATACATTTTTTGTATCCATACTTTACTTTCTTCAATAAATACTTTATACCTTTTTTATTAATACTTTACTTTCTTCAATATATAT